>VZQC01001486.1:256006-322142 GCA_009823505.1 Rhizomys pruinosus
CCTGCATAAAGAAGGCCCTGATAGGCCATTGCATGAAGCTGTGAATGTGAAGTCTGGTTGGCAGCGGAGACCCCAAGAAGACATTCAAGATGCCAGACCTGTGAGATATTTGCCAAGGAGAGCTGCATACAGGGAGTGGTACCAGCCTAAGAAAGAGATGTATGTTGCAAGCAAAGCTGGAAGAGCTGAGCCATCTACTCCCTTTGGAAGTCAAGTCCCAGAAGTCACACATGGAGCTACTGGACTTGGTTTTTGCCCTGCTGGTTTTCAGTCTTGTTTTAGTCCAGTATTTCTTCACTATGCCTCTATTCCTCCCTTTTGTAATGGGAATGTGTATTCAGTTCCACTGTACCTTGGGAGTTTGTAATCTGCCTTTTGATTTTACAGGAGCTTACAGTTAGGAGATTGGCCTGAGTCTTAGAAGAGACTTTGGACTGTAGACTTTTAAATGGCATTGAAACTGGTAAAGACTATGGGGAGTTTTAAGGTTGGACTAAATGCATTTTGCATTTTATATGGTCAGGAGCCTATGGGGGCCAAGGAGAGTGATGTGGTGGTTTGAATGAGTGTCCCCCATAGGCTGTAAGTATTCAGACATATGTCTCCAGTTGCTGGCACTGTTTTTGGAGGTCTTAGAAGGTGTGGCCGTGCTAGAGGAAGTACGTTATTGGGGACAGGCTTAGTGAGTTTAACAAGCCTCGTGGTCTACAGTTGCTCTCTCTCTGCTTCCTGTGCTCATTGCGAGATGTGACCCTAGGTTTGCTGCTCCAGTCTCCAGCCGCCATGCCTCCCGCCACAATGGACTCTAATTCCCTGGAACCGTCAATTGTAAGCTCAAATAAACTCTTCCTTTTATAAGTTCCTTGGTCATGGTGTTTTATCACAGCAACAGAAAAGTGACTAAGACAAGGGGAAACAAAACACTACTGAGAATTGGAGTGAGAGAAAGGCGTTTGCTGGGCCAGGAAGCTTGTGACCTGTTTGGGTCAGTTATATGCCACCCCTGTCTTATTTGTGTATCACAGGCTTTTCTAAGCATACTCTGTTGTAAGATGCAGCCTAGGTGGGGTAGGATTTCCAATTTCCTTTGTCCTCTGATTTGTTTCTCTCGTGTGAATCTCGATGTCCTCTCTCCAGGCCCTCCTCTATTGGCACATCACACACAACAGACATGTCTCTCGACCTTTATAAATCATCCTTGTTTATAAAAGAAAAGAGAAACACCAACAAAACTTAGTAAGGACTAAGAAAATTTCACAGATCTGTAGGTTAGCTTTGAGGCTGAGAGATACTAAAGCAATCTGAACCATTGGAACACAGCAGAATCCTGCCTGGCAGATTTCTACACTTTTTTTTTCCACCTCATGTCAGTTCCGGCACCTCTTAAGGCAAGCAACTTCCCCTTGAGGATCTCTGCTCTGCAGTACTTCCTTTTCCATGTCTTCAGAGTGGTAACTACTCTCTAGCCCTCCATTCTTTCTGTAATTTTACATGATATTATTCCATGGACATATAACTCCATTTGTCACCTTTGTTTTCAATGAAAATGCTGTAATTGAAATAAAAACTGAATTTGTTTGATTGTAATTGATTAGTTATTTCACTAAATTCCTTAAGCCATTTCATGATAGGTTTTTATCCTACTTACAAAAAAAAAATTTCAGACACATACATATAGACCTGTAGGAAGATTCCAGAAGAATTTCTATTCTAAAACTAAGATTTTTTTTCCTCAGTGGTGTTTCTCTCAATCCTTAATCTTGTTTTCCTCTTTGAACTGTATCTATATACCACCTAACAATCATACAAACTGTATGGTCAGTGAATGCATGTATGCATTGTTGGTTTTCCTAGCACTGCAGCTTCCATCTGAGGCCCTGTTCATACTTATGTGGCTTTTCTAATAAACAATTTCAATGGGAGAAATGTATTATATTTTCATATAAATATATTTGAATATATTCTTAAGCCTTTGGCTTCAAAATGCCTAAAAATCCAATGAGTACTGTTATTTGTTTAGTTGCATATTAGTGTGTGTTTTATTGTAAGGACCTGACCCCAGAGCAACTGCTGAAATTGCCAGGTTCCTGTGTTTCAGGACAAAAAATTGTATAGGTACACAGTGTAAGGTAATAAAAATAGGAATTATTCAAGTTTGTCTTCAATTGCTGTGACAAAACATTTTGACAAATACCACCATGGGGAGGAAAGGGTTTATTTGGCTTACATCTCTTGGTCACAGTTCATCAATGAGGGAGCCCAGAGTAGGAACTCAGGGCAGGAACCTGGGAGCAAGAGCTGAAGCACAGGCCATGGAGGAATGCTGCTTGCTCCCCTGGACCATGCTCAGCCTGCTTTCTTATATAGTACAGGACCACCTGCCCAAGCTTGGCACCATCCACAGTGCACTGAGCCCTCCCATGTCACTCAACAATCAAGAAAATACCCCATAGATATGGCCACAGGCCAGCCCGATGGAGGCAATTCCCCACCTGAGGCTTCCTCCCTCAACCCAGGTGTTTCAAGTTGACAACTAAAGCTACCCAGCACAGAGATTCTGTCTCAAACCAGGTATAAGGCAAAGACAGATACCTGAGTTTCTGTCTGACCTCCATGTGTATGCTATGGCACATATAACCACCCCCCACACACATACACACACAAGCACAGCTATAGCAAAAGATATACATATATCATATACACATATGTCATACAGAAGCAAAGATTAAAGAAAAACATTATAAAGCTTGCTAGAAATGTAGACAGAAGCATTCAAGTCTTTGGCCATTTTCCACCCTCCATCCTTGAGAGGGTTCTCTGCTCTGCTCTGCTCTGCTCTGCTCTGCAATAAACTCTACTTTTCTCCTGGTGTACTCTCTCTTCTCTGAATTCTTTAGATAGAAATCACAAGGACCAGGGATCTGGTGACAGTATTGGATCACTGGATATCTATCTATCATCTATCTATCTATCTATCTATCTATCTATCTATCTATCTATCATCCATCTATCATCTATCTATCCTCTATGTATCATCTATCTCTGTACCTATATCAGCTATATATCTACATGGTTACAAATAGATTAAAAGCAAATATATTCTTTTTTTATTTTTATTTATTTTTGTATGTGTATGAGTGTACTGTCTGCATGTAGGTTTGTGCACCCCTGTCGTGCAATGCCATGGAGGTCAGAAGAGGGTCTCAGATTCCCCTGGAACTGGAATTCTCCTTGAATTGGAGTTACAGACGGTTCTTAGCTGCCATGTGGTTGATGGGGATCAAACCCGGGTCTTCTGCAAGAGCAGTCGGTGCTCTTAACTGCTAGGCTATCTCTCCAGCCCGCAAATATATTCTTAAACAATTTGCTCCATCTGGTTTCATATAACAACTGTTTTACTAGAATAGCTTACAAGTAAAACCGTGAAAAGATAGTTTTTAATGCTTTGTAAATGAAGCAAAATATTTTATTGTATTTTCTTATCATTAGAATATTTATAACTGCAAAATATTATGAATATATTAAAGAAAGAGTATTAAAAACAATTGATAATTTGAGATTCATCCCTTATAATGTGCACTCTTAAAAGAGGTACATTGATACTCTTTGTCCAATTTAAGAATGATAGCCAGTTCCTGAGGCTATTGGGGATTGGTACCTAATTGGATACCCAAATGTGATCC
This sequence comes from Rhizomys pruinosus, assembly GCA_009823505.1. Classification (NCBI taxonomy): domain Eukaryota; kingdom Metazoa; phylum Chordata; class Mammalia; order Rodentia; family Spalacidae; genus Rhizomys; species Rhizomys pruinosus. The sequence continues at coordinate 259,690 of VZQC01001486.1, forward strand.
TGGATGAGGAGCTTGAGTCTGTCCATAAAACTTGTGTTGTATGGAAGAGGGAACGTTGAATTCTCTGGTTCTGGTAACCTACTGCTAGTCCTTTGAGTCTTGTATATTCTGAGGTACACCACTAAATGAGAAGTGCACAAATTTCAGTTGTTATATGTATTTATGATGTATGCAAAGTGCCTGAGTCACAATAAGAAATCAACCACTGAAAACCCAACAGGATAAAGGATGCGGTGACTATTCCTTCCAATCTGTTCTCCATTACTTTAGATTTTATTCTTTGCTTTGATTACTCATTGCTTGGATCACATACTAAAAAATGTCTTCTGAAGTAAATTATAAAAAATCAAATTGTAAGTAACATCTTTTTGTAGTTCTAGGGACTGATCATGGGATTTCATGAATTTTAGCCAAGTACTACAACTGTTGAGCTATATCCCAGAGATTGGGATAACATTTTTTTATTCTAATCAATTTGTCATATAAAATAAAATGTAAATTTGGAGATTATCAGATAACCGAAATATAGAAACTTTTCACAAAAATATATCCAAAAATTATTTTACACATCTTTTAAATACTAAGGGCTAGAGACACAAAATGAATGAGAGCCTATATCCCCAATTCTTTCTTTCCATGAAAAAAAATTGGTTTAAAATATTTCTTCATTTAAGTGAAAACAACACAATAATTTGTAGCCATAATACACAAATCAAAGAAAGAGTATGATAGGATTTAATGACTGAAATTTAGTAAAACATGGTAAGGAAAGCATTTACAGATTTTTAGACAAAATAAAAGTTCAGTCAATGTAAACTTTTTCATTCATTAAATAGCTTTGTGTGCATAGTATATTTTAGCACATTAGCTAATGCTGATTTTATCAAGCAAAAAAGAAAATATAGCTCTTGTTTCAATAATGAAGAAGTTGAGGCTCTATGGAAGAAAAATTCACAAATTAAATGTTATAGAAATTAAACTGAAAGAGGAGGAAGAGCTTGAGGAAGAAGAGGGATCAAAAGGAAGCCGTGCAGATTGTAGGGGAAGGTGCCGTAGGCACCGAGACCCACTAACTAAAAATAAATGTTTTCTAAACAAACTTTAATAAAAGCACTGAGAATATGCAGCAACAAGGAAGGCTAATACAAAATTAATTATGAATGAGAGAGTCAAAGGGTCACACTTACTGAATAAAGTTCAAAATAAAATCATGGAGGGGAGGTTAATTAAAAGTTACCATAAAAAATCAATTTACCCCAGCATGGTTCAGAAACTTTTTTCATTATAAATGTAGGTAGTAAGATTAAAAAAAAAACTATATCTTATACAATGGTGGCCAAATTAAGGTGGAAGAAAGGTCATTTTAGGTGTCAGAAGTCAGGTTCTTTTCATCTTCTCTACCTAACTGGCAAAAATATAATCCTAATTTTAAGAAAACACATTGATGATATTTTTAAGTGGAAATGGAAAAAACAGAAATATCAGCTTATTTCCATCTATTTTCATGTGAAAGGAGTAAAACAGTGGAATGAAAATAGCTGTGTTGTACTTGGATATGTGCTGTTGCTTACTGGATGTAGATTAGACCACCATGCTAGGCTGCAGATAAGGAAGCCTGTCCCAGCCTCTCTTTCCCTTAACCCAAGATTCCAGATCTAGAACCACAAATCATTGGGAGAACACAAAACAGAAAGTTATTTATACCCACAAACACACGCCAATATCTTTGTTAAAGTCATGTTGTCCACAGTGAGGCAGTATAAAGATTCGTATTTGGGGATGAAGAAGTGAGGATAGTGTTAATTTAATGTGCACAGTTCTTTTATAGACTTTATCGATCGTGAAACTGGATGGAGAAGTGAAGGGTTCGAGGAGGAATGAAGAGAGGGCAAGATTGTATATGCTCTTGGATTCTTGTATTTGAGCCTTCTCATACAGTTTGATTCTTCATGTTTCTCAGGAGTAAAGAGGAGACTGCCATACATGTCTTGAGACAGTTCTTCCTTCAGGTTCCCATAGGCAGTAAAATGTGGAAAAGTTACCAAGACTCAGACAAGCTAAACTTCCAGTCAATTATGAGGATGAGCTTACTTCAGATCAATGTTTAGTGTATTTAATAAGATGAAATACATAAAGACACTTTGAAAACACAACATTTTGGCTAAATTAAGGATGTCCAATCAACCTCTTAACTTTTTAAATTTAAAATTTTTATATGTATTAATGTTTGCCTGCAGGCACACATCTGTACCACACATGAGCACGGTGCCCACAGAGGCCAGAAGAAGGCATTGGATCCCCTGAAACTGGAGTTTTGGATGGTTGTTAGCTATAATTGGGGTGAGGCTGGAAACTAATCTCTGGTCTTCTTCAAGAGCAAGTGGTCTTAACTGCTTGGCCATCTCTTCTGTCATGAAATACATAGTTTTAATGCAAGCTGAGGCTGTTATGAATTTTAAGGACTGTGTTAAGAAGACCCCTCTCCTTTGTGTCACAAAATGTTGGGACAAAGTAACATGTGATGTTTATTTGTGATTTTGTTAGACATCTCAGATAACAAATTATCATACAAATGATAGTTGGCATAGATATCATTTCAATCTCTTTTTGTATCTTCATCTGATGTAGAAAGGAAGCTTTACCAGATAAGAGAAGCAATGTCCATCTTGTGGTCTACTGAGCTCCATTTTCTCCTTAGGTTATTACCTGCAAAAGAGAGGAATTCTCCAAGCATGGGGGTTCTTTCTGAGATTCACCTTTCTGAATATAGAATATTCTTCATTGGAGGGTTAATACACAACTATTGATCTCACTGACCAATGAATTCCACTTTACACAAGTATAATATTCATTCCCTGGTTTCATACAATAGTGTTTCACAGCTGGAACTCATCTAGCTAGTGGAAATTAAGCCTCTACCTTAAAGGTGACCATGATCTAGCTGAGCAACACATGCACATACACACACACACACACACACACACACACACACACACAGCAAAGGATCAACAAAACGTTAAGAAAATAAATTACTTTTCAGCACTTGTGAGCTTAAAGCTCCTAGTTATTTTGTCTTTGGAGATGATATGCTTTTCTAAAGAAGCTATCAAAATATCTCTATAGGCAAGTATGCTAAAGTATAGCAACATGCTGCTCTTGAATCTCATAGCCTGGAGTCAGGTCAGAGATACCCACTGCGATAAATTGTAAAGTAAGTATGTACAATTTGACAAGCTGGGAAAGGATGTGCGTGTTGCAGTGTCCCAATCTTTTGTTCTTAATTGTGTCTCTCAACATTTTCAAAGGTAGCCAAACAGCATGCTGGACCAGAGACACAGAATGTGGCAATTGCAAAGTCTGCTTTTCAGTTGTGGATGCATTATGCAGAACGTTATGATTCTGTTGACCAATTTCCATTGCATTCTTCTCCTTCATATTGTGAATGTGGTCCCCTACCTCCCCTTAGCCATGCCTGTCTCCTCTTTTACTTCCCACATATCTAACTTAACGGAAGACAAAGTGAAGTAGACAGAGTGATTCAGTTGAGCCACCTCTGTTACAAAGACAAGCAATGACTCATACAGAAGAGGAAACACAGAGAAAGTGGTAGGTGGAGGGGTAGGGTAAGAATCATCTTTGAATATGTATATTTGATATAGGAACAGACTTAAAACTAGCTAATAGTCACAAAAAAAAACAAGAACTTATCAGTTTGTAAATAAGTTCTGTCTAGCTGGATTCTTCTTGGAATTGCTAAGAATCATGGGTCAACATACAATTAAAAGGATTAGAATTTCTTGACAACTAAACTAAAATTCCTCTTGGTGCTAATAACAAAATAGACATGGAATTTCCACCACCCCTCTGGCCAACTCAAATTGTCACCAAGTCACAGCTTTGTGTGCTAGCAGCTCAGCCTCAGGCACGTTTGATCCTGTTAACACAAAAATCATGAAGAAGTAAGTCATATCACAGACATGAAGTTTTCCTTAACACTTACTCTTGGGCATAAGAAAAATGGCACACAGTACGGTTCTAGACTGGCTCTCAGAGGACTGAGGTGTAAAGCTGAGGTAGAAGTTGGGCTCAGGTAGTCAACCTCAGGGGATGAACAAGGTAACTGAAGGTGTATACATCATCCTTTTTGCACGTGGCACTGAGATTTGCTTATACATGCCAGGCCCTTCTGTACTCTGTTTCCAAAATATTGTGAAGTGCTCAATGCCACTATCCTAGGAAGGTCACATATAGGTCAAGGTCAGGCAGATTGTATAAGTGGAGGTTGGGGGAACTCAGGGTAGGGTCAGCCTCTTCAGAACCTGATCCTTGTTGAAACATGCCTGTGAAATCATGCACTGGGTTGTGTACTTCATGGGGAAACCTCCGGCTCACTCTCAGTCTGCTACATATGTCCCCCATGCTCTAAATACAGAAGCACAGCACCAGAGCTGCTGTCTGGGTGAACAATCTCTGCTCTTCCCTCAGACCTGTGATGTTTCCAAGCATCTGATCAACAGAAATAGAGATTTAGTCCCTTGATGAAGCAGAGCTTTCCTGACAGCTGGTTATGATCTTCCTGAGTCATGGCCAGATACAGTCCTTTGGACCTTGAAGGGCCTGTTTTCCTTTCTCACACCTGTATTTGATCATTTTCATTGAAAAAGACTTATGTAGGACACAAATTATTTACATGGCAGTAACAGTACTTTCTCCTGGTTTTGACATATGTGATGAAAAAGACACTGCAATACTTTAATTATCAAGCCCTACATCCCAAAATGAATTATAGTTACATTGTAAAGAATAACTTTATAGCCAACAAATGCCCATTTGCCATTGATTTTTAGAAATTTATCTTGTGTTTGACTTCTGTGTACTGAGTCAGCCCTCTAAAAGTTTTGTATTTTAGACTTTAACTTACTATACTTGTCCCCTGTAAATATCAGCATTGCTAGACAAGTAAGTAGTAACTAGTTAACAAATTCAGTATGAGTGGAATGTTAATTGTATAAAACCAGCCTCAAGGAGGAAGGAGGAAGAGAAGGAGGAGGAGGAAGAGGGTGAAAACATAAAAAACAAAAAAGGTTAAAAAACAAACAAACAAACAAAGAGGGCCTACAAGATTGCTCAGTGAGTAAAGGCTTTTTGCCACCATGCCCAACAGCCTGACTTCCAGCCTAGGGACCCAACTGGTAGAAGGAATTAACCAACCCTGGTAAGTTGTCTTCTGACATTCAAAAGATTCAACACTTGCACCAGGGAACACACACACACATACACATACACATACACATACACATACACATACACATACACATACACATACACATACGCATACACACACATTTCTCTCTCTCTCTCCCACACCTCAAAATAAATAAATATAAATAGACAAAGCATGAAAAGAAAACAAGGGGATGAAATTCATTTGGTGTAATTCATTTTAGTGTAGCTTATTGTGATCTAGGCTAGGAGAAAACTTTTTTGGAGAAGGTAACATGAAGAACTGTTCTTATAGAAATGATGAAATTAGCAGAAGACATATTTTGCATGCATCTTAAGAAAGTCAGATTTCAAAGACAGGTCCTGTTCAACCAGGTCACCTCAGGGTTCTCCTGTTCCAGGTCCCAGTAGGAGAGCTTTGCTGTTTTCTGCTCCCGGTAGATTAGGAGGCTGTAGATGTTTGTCATGCTTAAGAAGGAAAAAAATGTAACTAATCTAGATCTTGGAAAGCTTTGTTTTACACAATGACAATTTTTAGCATCATCTTTAGATTACTCTGCACCTGTATATTATTCCAGTTAAATTGTGCAGTGCTCTCTGGGTCTGTGTTCATCTCATCCGTATCTCATTATAAACAGTCAGATGACAGCACACACAAACACAGGGCTTCCTCCTATATGTCCATACATCCCCATGACAACATATGTACACAGCTAGAATCTCACTGTAAGCTCTCCAATTGGATGCATCTAGCCTCATAAAAATCAACAGACCTGAAAATTCTTCCTCACCTCATAAATATTCTTCTTTCCTTGAACACATTTTGTTTTAATTTTAGTAAATTGTCACACTCGCACTCATCCAAGTTGACTTTATCCCATGTCATGTACCTTTTAATTGCATAACTTATAGTCTATTTTAACATAACTCAGTCAGTGTTTATTTCTTTTTGCTAGATGCCTGTTGAGATCCATAGTCATTAGTCAAACAAATATTGCACAAGAAAGGCAAGAAACAAAATGGTAGAACATACATTCTAGACATTTGTTTTATAATAAATGAAAATTATTTAGTAAATAGGGCATTAAAGGTCACAGTACAGCAGCAAATTTGGTTGTGTTCTAGGGAGTTACAATTTTTTCCTCTCATTTCCCCCTTGTTATTTAATAGTGAAAAGTGGCTTGGAAACCAGGGCTTCCATGCTCACCAGTACTCCTTAGAGTCACCTGTGTGCATTCTCCCTGATTTATGTGGATAATTTGAGCATTTATATATTTATCTATTTATTTGTGGTACTGTTGATCAAGCCCAGGGCCTCAGACACATGCTAAACTAGTATTCCACTCCTCAGCTCTCCCACAGCCACTTCACATTTACATCAAATGCCAGGTCCTGTACTTCTGTGTTAATTCTCTTCTCCTGAAACCAAATAAAAATCTGTGCCAGATCGCGTCAGTTGTCAACTTCACACACCTCAGTAGGAGGAGTTCAGCAGAGGAATTTCCCCATTGGATTGGACTATGGCCATGTCAGAGGTGCAATTGATTTTTGAGTGACCTGGGAGGGTCCAGCTCGCTATGGGCAGTGCCACTACTGGGAAAGTAGGCCTTGGTTATATATATATATAAAGCTGGGTGATGACAAGCCAGAAGAGCAAGCCAGTTCTTAGCGATCCAATGCCCTGAGTTCTTGACATTCCTCAGGGATTAACTGTGATTTGTCAGATGTACAATAAAATAAAACACTTTCTCCCCAACTTGATTTTGGTCATTGTTTGTTGTTACAGTCTTTTGTGGAAAGAGGCACCTATCTCACACTATGCCAGCCTTGCCTCAAGGGAAAGCTTTCTTTCCTACTTGATTGTTGTGTAGCTCCTGGACGTCTAAGAAACAAACAACAGAGGAAGTTCTCTCTGGTTATTGGCTCTTGGAACAGCCCTCTCATGGATGTTTAAGTCTGCTTTCCCAGGGTTCTGGAATAGCTCATGGATGGGGTCTTTCAAGTCCCTGAGGATTGAGCAGTATGATTAAAGAGAGAGCTGATACTTTTTTATAGTTTAATGGCTTCAGTGCTAAACACCACCCCCCCAAAGTTTCAGAAGTAGAGAAGAAGATCTGCTGTGTCAATCACTAGCCATTACTTAGTAGATGATTTAGAAGTCCCTGGAGTGAAGAATTGCATTTCATAAATCATAAGCAGGTACTTGGGAGCTTAGAGGCACAGCTAAAAAACTTCAGTGTTGTTTGGCCAATGAAATCACCTTGTCAGTGAATAATTAAAGACAGAATATAATTCCAAGCCATGCTTTTTTTGGATGATCATGGTAGGAATGAAAGTAGAGAGAATTAAATTAATATGCCAGTGATTGGAAATAACAAGGAGAATATTGGGGGCTGGAAAGATGGCCTAGTGGTTAAGCGCGCCGACTGCTCTTACAGAGGATCCAGGTTCAATTCCCAGCACTCACATGGAGGCTGAGGACTGTTTTTAACTCCAGTTCCAGGGGAATCTGAAAGCTTCTTCTGACCTCCATGGCACTGCATGACACGGATGCACACACCTACATGCAGACAGTACATTTATACACATAAAAAATTAAAAAAAATTAACAAAACAAGAAGAATATAGTTAATAATTGAATAGGCTTTTGAAAAGCTGAAAAAGGAAATATAGAAGCTAGGACATGGGAAGTGCCATCATTAGCTAACATAAAGGATACTGGGTCTTAAACACACAAGGGCAATAAATTAGGCTAAGAGGGTACATCTAAGGCTGATATTCCTTTATGTGAGGAACACATTCAAATAGTCACACAGGCATTTAGATACAATTGAGGGAGAAAGCTACCCTGGAGGTTTATATGAGAGAGTGTCACAGTTGATAAAGAGAATGAGAAGAGTCACAAAGGAGGGTAATGTTTAGCAGAGGGACAAGGACATAGGGAAGTAAGTTGATGGGAAACCATCTCAAGTAACTTGGACAGAAATACATCCTTAACAAATAGAGTTGTGTCAGCTGAATATGGAGAGAATAACAATTTAAAACTGGAAATAGGAGAATAAAACCCCAGTGCATCAAAGATATAAACATAATGACAAAAAGAGAAGGAAGCCAATCTAAATAAATAAACCCACACAAGTACAAGCAAGCTTGTTATCGGGTCTAATCTATGCCTGCAAACATGCATCATGGCGAATTTTCAGATGGAGGAAGCCGACATTCCATTCCATTAAATCTAAAAATAATAATAAAATCGACCCATCCAAAACCTCCAGCTAATTTCCCCAAATGTCAATAAGCACTCCAAAAGAGCAATAAAACAACGCTCTAAGGACTTTCACATAACATAAAGCATTTAAAATATCAATTACCTAATAATTTAACACTAAATGAACTCATTAGTCGGTATGTTTACTATGCAGTGATATTCTGTGTTGTTCAAAACAAATTATGCTTTATTTCTGAATTGCAATGAACATAAGCTACAGTGTAAATAAATCCCATTAAATATTTTGTAATAATCACATTAAAATGCAAATAATATTTAGTAGAATAAACAAGAAAAGACAATTTTAAGATCATAGTTGGTGAACACTTGAAGTGCTTGGGTGAAATATTGTGGTAAGAGCAGATATACTCTGTAGGCACTCCCACTGAGTAAGAGGGGGTGGTTAGTGAGAACCAGAATATATAGACATATCTAGCAAGAGGTGTAGGACCATAGGCCAGCCAAAAATAACCACAGTGCTTTTCAGGGTGTCTAATTCTGATGCTTTCTCTATGGAATATGTGTAAATGTGTCAGAGTGGATTTTTCACTCTGACATCTTGGGATTAGAAAGCAAAAGGTGTCTCTGTTGAGTACATGAGATAATTTAAACTAATGCATGACCACCCATAAATTGTAGAAGGAGAATAAAATGAGAAATTGGGCAGAATATAAACTTGACATGTGTAAAGCCATAATTTTAATCCCCAGCACCAACACAAATATAATGAATTCAAATGAAAATATCCAACTGAGGAAGGCTACTTGCTACTTATAACACAAAAAAAATCAGTATGTCCTTAATAAAGAAAGATTCTCCTACTAGTGGGTTAAAGACAAACAAAATAACCAATAGAATTGGGCATGGTGGTATATGCCTGTAATCCCAGACCTTGGGAAGTAGAAGCAGAAAGATCAGGCTTCTAGGCCAGTCTAGACTATTCAGACATTCTGAAACTTGCCTGGTAGTCTATATGAGACATAATTTCAAAATGTCAAATAGGTTCACATAGGCACATATATGTACCTATGCTGAGTGAAGTAACACAGTCTCAGAAAAACAAAAGGCGAATGGTTTCCCTCATTTGTGGTTGCTAACACCAAATCCCCCCAGATGAAAGGCAAGCTGACCAACAGCAACTATCCTTTTATAATGTGAATTTCCCAATGGGCTCTAGAATCCACCCACCACTTAATTTCAGACTCTGTAATTACTGTTTTATGGGTGGAGAGTATGTATCCATATTTTAGAGTATATAAAACTAATGCAGAAAAATGTGAATTCCTAAGCATAAAAAAAGACTGAGAGAAAGATGCAGGACAGTTATGGCAGAATCTATAATCTGGGGTGGGGTGGGGGGAAGAGAAAGGGGAATATACCTGAACTGAATTGAAAAATGATGTCTGAAATACACAAAACATCAATAAAAGCACACACAAAAAAATAAATGTGAAAGAATGAACATTCTTTGCAAATAGCCATGAATCTGATTTTTAACTTGTGGTACTGCCAGTAACATATGTTAGATGCTAACTTGCTAAGTAAGACAGACTTCTTTTTTTCTTGTGAGGTCAGAAGATCACTCCAAAGCCCAAGAGTAATCCCCAAATGAGATACCCAAAAGATAAAAAAAAATAATAATAATAAAAGGATAAAGTTTTACAAAGAATAAATTCCAAATTATTTCCTAAAGGAAAGTAAATAAAAAGACATTTAAACAATGCTACAATTTTATAACTGAATTTAAATATATAAACATTAATTTATGATTTTATGACATGTCTTTCTATTTAGTAATATTTCTGGAAAGTTTTATCTCTTTAAATAAATGAGCATCATTGTTTAATGGAATGTGTTACCTAATTTTACTACTTACTTAATAAAATGTAAAATCTTACAAAAACTACTTAATTTATTTGGGTCACAGAAGGTATGTGGCAAGTGTAACGTAACATTTTATGTCAAAACTTTGGGAATCCTTTCAGATTTAAGCAATTATGAAAATGACAATGAATTTACTAGGATTCCCACACTCAAGGTGTAACAACTGAGACTAAAAAGTAAAAACAGTCATTGCCTACTGAAAAATACCAATTCCACAAAATTTATGAGTTCGAAATGCAAAAAAAGCAAAGAAACCAGAATTAAAAGCAAAATAAATCTTAAACAAAAAAGACATCTTATATTCAGAGAATTTCCCAGGTTGCTTTGGACATAGCCTGCACTCCACATCTCCAGCACCATTCTTGTTTGTAGTTTGGAAGAATATGTGTAGAAGGTTCACCATTTTAAGATGCAAAGATGCCTATTTGGATAGCCTAAGCTCTGTTCCAGTTCCCTTCCCCCAAAATATGCTCTTCAGTGTTTTAGTGCACAGTGCAGCAGGGATCTGAGTGAAATCGGGGCGGGCGGGGGCGGGGCTGGCAGGCAACTTTCTGAGTTCCTTCTCTTGTGGGATGAGCCATAGCGGAAGGAAGTGGGATGAGGCATAGCAGAAGGAAGCTGCCTTGAGTTTGCATCTTCTAGCATTGGTGGCTCTTCCCTTGGGCTCTCCTTGTTTAAGTCACTGTATTTTCAAACATGCATTTTTTTTATTCCTCTTCAAAGAGTCTTCTCTTTTGTGTAGGCATTTCCTCGTTGTTATATCATTTATCGTTTTCCTTTTCTCATTTTTTTCCACTCATGATTATCCTTCTACCTCTCTACTCTACTTACAGTAATATTTTTATTGTTATTGTTTTCACACACACACAAAATCCCCACTTTTATTTTCTATTTTCCCTTTCACACATCTAATTTATGCTTTCTAGCTTTATTATTGGGAACTTTAACAAATTTTTGTTTTCTTTCTATCTCTTATTTTTTCTTTACTGATCACTTTATTCATAAAGTTCATTTCAGGACATTTCTTTTTTATCTTTTATTGAAGTTTTATGCATTTCATACATCGCTTCTCAGTTCAGTCTAGACTCATTTCTCCCTCCATGCCCCCCGCCCCTCCCAAGTTCATGTGGTCCACTACACACGTCCTGTTTTCCCTTCTGACTGTCTTCAAAGTTTTTCAAAGCAGATTATTTGGGGGGGGGGGGAGAACTCTACTGCTTCAGTCAGTTCCCTGTCCCAGTTATTTGTTGTTGTTGTTCCTTCCAATCTGTATTGTTTCAACATATACATTTATGTATGCCACACATGTGCTAAAATCATGTCATCTGAAAATAAACTGTATGTTATTTCCAAATCATATTTCGGGATTCACATTTTTCCCTTTTAATTTTATATTGCTCTAAAATATGCAAACATACCCTCTACCCTTGTACCAAATTATAAAGTCTGAAAATAGGTAGTAGGTTAATTCTAGAGCCTGATAAGGGATTCACATTCGAAGACCACAGTTGCTTTTAGATAAAGAGAAATATAACATTAATGTTACTCAGTTTGCCTTACTTGATGCTGGCATCTCTCAATTTTTTTTTAATTAATTTTATTTATTTATTGTATGTGTATGAATGTACTGTCTGCATGCAAGTCTGTGCACCCGTGTCGTGCAACGCCGCGGAGGTCAGAAGAGGGTCTCGGATACCCCTGGAACTGGAGTTCTCCTGGAATTGGAGTTTTAGACGGTTCTCGGCCGCCATGTGGGTGCTGGGGATCGAACCCGGGTCCTCTGTAAGAGCGGTCGGCGCTCTTAACCGCTAGGCCATCGCATCTCTCAATTTTTATCTTGCTCATTTTTCTTAAAATCAATAAAGAAGTTTCAGTGTTAACTACACCATAGAGGAGGGTGAGCTGGGGCAGCCACTATGGATATCAGGATGAAGTTTCCTTGAAATAATTAATTAATTAATTAAACAATCACATGACATAGCTAAACCACTTTAAGTAGTTATTTCTTTCTTAGATATAGAAGTCATTCTGAGATGAGCAAGGCAGATGTATGAAAAAGGTTTCCTATTCAGGCATGGGCATTCTGTGCCCTCTTCTGTTCTTCACATTGGTCAATTGTGAGTAACTGCATTAATCACCATCTACTACATAAGGAAGCTTCTCTGCTGAAAGTTGAGAGATGCATTCATCTATGTCTAGAGATTGGATTGAATGTGTGTCTTTTAGGATTAAGTGTCTCATTGTGTTCTACGTTTGACCAGATCTAAGACTCTGCAATAGTTGCCATTTGTGTAAAAAGAAATCCCAACTCAGGAACTTTTGGCATTTGATGGCTCCTGGGACTCTTGGTGGGCCCAGTGGATCAACCCATATTGGTTTGGGGATACAAATCAGATTCTGTAGGCCATATTACATATAGAAGAGTGTATATTACATTGAGTGGTGGCTGTGTGTGGAGGTGTGGATAAGAGACAGGGTTCTAAATATTATCAAACTATGTTGTACAAAAATTGCAAAAAATAATAAAAATAAAATTATTCTAAAAAGAAAGAACTCATTCTGTTTTTCTGATTCTATAACAGCATTACCTCAGGAAATCCTTGTCCTTTCATTCCAACAAAGCCATCAGGAAACTACACCAGGTCTCCAAAACTACATTCTGTATCTCTAAAATGCTTACCTAATTCCCCAATTGCCCTATCCTGCATTCCTTGCATCCCCCCCCCCCCACCACTGTTTCCTTGCTGTTGTGCTTCCCTTGATTTGTCTTGTTTTCCCTGCTGGTCTGGAGCTCACTACGTAGACCAGGCTGGGCTTGATCTACCTGCCTCTGCCTCTGCCTCCTGAGGGCTAGGATTAAAGGTGTACACCACTATGTCTGACTAATTTGTCTTTTTAATAGACAATGCATATGTTACATTGCAAATTTAATTTACTAAAATCTTTCATAGGTTCTTGGATATGTTAGAATTTCTTAGTGCTTATTTTAGCTCTTAAGACTTCTGTTGGCTGATGTCTGCACTCCCATGTTCCAACTAGCTCAACCCTCCTCTCCTTCAGGACCACATTACAAATTACCCACTCTAGGAAGCACTTCTTACACCTTGCAATCTGATTCACCCTTGTTCCCAGCATGTAAGAAACTGGAGAAACAAAATGCTCACTTTCCCAGCCTCCTCCATCTAAGCATGTGAGAAACATGAGCAAAATGTCCCCGTGGTTCTCCTGACATTTGAGAAGACTTGCTTTCCTGCTGAATTTCTCCTTCCTTTGTTCCCTGGAAAAGGGGTTGTTCAGAGTTCCGACATTCTTGTTACCATGAAGGTAAGCCCAGAAAAAATATCAGATATTTCATCTGATCCTGACATTACTGAGTCACTAAAAGTACAGTAACATTCACTCACAGCTAGAGTTCTTGTTATGTGTGAAAAATATACTGCTTATTTCTGGGTAAGTTCAGTATTTTGGGTTTGGATAAAACAGTCATTGTTCTCTTGTATGTGGTGTATATTTTTATCCCTAAAGAGTAGTAACTAAAGAAATGATATCCTTAATATCAGCACAGAGTGAAAGCAATGATAATTTTGAGTGAATAAATGCAGACTAAAGTTTATACCCTCTTGATCATAGCTATACAGCTAAATTAGGCCAACCAAATGTTCTAGTTTGCCTTGATTGTTGTGACAAAGCCCTGTGACCAAAACCAACCTGAGGAGAAAAGGGTTTATTTTGCTTATATCTCCTGGGTCACTGAGGGAGCCCAAGGTAGGAACTCAGGGCAGGAACCTGGAAGCACAGGTCATGGAAGAATGCTGCTTACTGACTTGCTCCCCTGGCCCATGCTCGGCCTGCTTTCTTATGCAATACATGACCACCTGCCCAGGATAGGAACTGCCCACATTGGGCTGGGCCCCCCCACATCACTCAACAATCAGGAAAATACTCTATAAATATGTCCACAGACCAATGGAGGCAATTTCCCAATTGAAGTTCCCTCAAAGCACATGTGTCAAGTTGACACTAAAGCTATCTAGCACAAAAATTTACATTATTTAAATCTTCATGAATAGTGAAAATATCCTTTGATGAATATAAAGTAATTTGAATAAAATTTAAATTGGCTTAATTACAAAATTACATATATATATATATATATATATATATATATAATCTGCCAATGTTTATTTTTCCAATCCATCAAACAAGTTTTTTTTTCCTGACCATCTCTCACTATTTCTCTACTCAATTGTAATAAAAATTTGCATTTCAAGGAACAGAATAAACTTGTGAGAACAATTCATATTATGACACATAGGGGTGGTGCTATAGCATTATTACATAAGACTTGAAAAATTTAGCTTAACATTGCTAAGGATAAAATTATTTAACTAAAAATGTACCAAATATCCAATCTGTTACAGAGAGTAAAATGCTGTAGGTAAGCCAAGGTATAATGATGCTTGTGAAATATTATGGTGTATTTGAGAAAGAAAGAAACATAGGGGGTATATAACTTGATAAGAATAAATGTTGCCCTGAGATACACTGGCTGCTCTTCTATGAAATCTAGGTTTGTTTCCCAGCACTCACATGAAAACCAACAACCATCTGCAGCTCCAATATCATTTAGTTTCACTCATTTATTTTATGTGCTATGTCTGCATGTATGTAAGTGCACCTGTGTCATGTAATACTTGTAGAGGCCCTGAGCTGTAATTACATACAGTTGTTATCCAATGTGCTGGGATTAGAACCTAGGTCTTCTGCAAGAGCAGCCACTTCTCTTAAACACTGAGCTATCTCTCCAGCCCTAAATAATTTTTATTATAATTTTCAGGCATCAATTTTAGTAGTCACAATATTTCATAGTTTCTTGACATACGTTTATACTGAATTCTTGTGCATTTCATACAAAGCATCTTAATTATCTTTATAACCTTCCCTCCATCTACAAATTATATAGCCACCCCCAGCCCCAATACTCACTGGATTTCATGCACATTATCATTCTCACAGTTTTGGAGGGCACTACATATGCTGTTAAGGGAGAAAAATCACTGGTCCAACCTCAAGTTTATGGCTTGAGGTATATAATTAGAGGTACATAATTAGACTTAAAGCCCACTCAGTAGGAGAGAACTCGTGTGGCACTATAAACATATCTAAACATATACAGCTGGAGAGATCATAGATCTTAGAGAAAACTCTATGTCTGTGACATACCTAGAAATATGTAACTTCTTACTATATGCTAAATATAGATCCTTATATTTATAGACAGGTATGCCAGTTATCACTCACCAAAGAAGTTTCTTTTGCAACAGAAGGAGGCTATTGAGTTCAAAAGTTGGTTACACAGAAAATAAGTGTCTGTGAGTCATGCAACCCTAAGTGACACATGTACAGTAGAACCTCTAGGCCTAAGGCTCATATTGGCACAAGAAGTAGCAAGAAAACTAATGCATCTCTCAACACTCACAAGCAGAGCTTCCTAATGCAACAAAGGGCTATGAACACAAATCAACAGAACTGGACAATGTGTAGAGAATGAGAGTCTGCAAAGTGAGTCACCAGATTGGGCACCTATATTAAACTTCAGCCACCTAGATGTCAGAAAACACTGCAGAAGAAGTTTGAAAAGAATGTAGGATCCAGAGGAGGAGGAACAAGACCATTGGAGTCTCACAGGCTCCTGGGATCTTGATAATTAAATTTTTATCTTTAGATTTTTATGTGGAAGTTGTTTTGAAACAAAGTTTTTTTTTTTTTTTTATGTGTATGAATGTACTGTCTGCATGCAAGTCTGTGCACCCATGTCGTGCAATGCAGTGGAGGTCAGAAGAGGGCGTCGGATTCCCCTGGAACTGGAGTTCTCCTGGATTTGGAGTTTCAGACGGTTCTCAGCCACCATGTGGGTGCTGGGGATCGAACCTGGGTCCTCTGTAAGAGTGGTTGGTGCTCTTAACCGCTAGGCCATCTCTCCAGCCCCGAAACAAAGTTTTTATCTTAGACAAAGACTTGGAAAAATTTCCAATTATAATAATCTTTGCAGGAAGAGTTGATTGCCTAAACAATTGGTTAAAACATTTTTACTTAGTTACTGTTAGGCAGGGCCTCTGCTTGGAGATCTAAAGATGGCACCTACCACCCTTCTCTTCCGGTCAAAAGCCTAGCTCATCTCAGGCAGCTGATGCAACTTCCCTTCCTGATGAAAGCACAGCCTAAGACCATATATGGTTACATTCCAGCTTCATGAGTAACATTAAAGACCCAACTTGTCTCCTCCCACTGCACCAGTTTTGCCCTTACAAGTACATGCTTTGTCTCACCATCTTTACCTCATCTTCCTCTCCCCAGAACTTATAAAAACCCTCATCCCCAGCCCAAGTGCACGACTCCCCTGGCCTCAGTCTCTGAGACCAGTGGACCCTCCCGGGAGTGTGTCCTAATAAACCTCCTTTTATAGTTTGTTAATCTGGTTTGATCTGGCCTATTTTGCATTGGGTAAAAATCCTTTTAGTTACCTCATTTGTAACTAACCTATCTTTAAAAATCTTTAATTATTTTTATGAGTATTTTGCCTGAATATTTGTCCTTGGAGGAGAGACCAGGGTGTCATTCATTGTCTTTCAGTCCAATTTAGACACATCCCACTCTCCCTGCCCCCACCCGTCGGGCCCCTTGGGCCCTCCACATAAAAAGAGGCCTGTTGGACTCCTGAGCCTGGCTGTAGTTTAGCAACCTGTCTTTGACCTATCACATCCGCATATGAGTGACCCAGCATAGCCTGATCTGAAAATGCCTCTACCCGGATACAGCCTACATGGCAGATTACCTTTGGCCCAAAGCTGTCACTCCACGTTCAGTTTCTCATCATCTGAATCCTTATTCCCACCCCTCCTGCTGAGCAAATATAAGCCACTGCCTGATGCAATAAAGTCAGCTCCTGCTTTGACAAGACTCCCGACCCCCGTGTGGCTCCTTTCGGGTCACTGACACTTGCCATCCCTCTCAGTCCCAGAGAGAGAGAGAGAGACTGGCTGGTCCCATTGCCGGAAAGGCCCGGCACCCACCCCACCCCTATTCATGCTTTCTGCCATACAAATTTTTCATCTTTCTCTCAGTCTTTCCAAAGTTTTATATTGCAGAGGCCTGTTGTTTTGGGCAGAGTTCAATTACATCATTTAGTCCTTTAACCCAGTCTTTATGTTGTTGCTTTTCCCTCCCATTTGTATTGTTCCAACATACATCTATATAACCATCATATATGCATCAAAATTATGACCTCAGAATAAACTGTATGTTAATTCCAAAATATGTCTAGGAATTCACATTTTCCCCCTTTAAATTTGTATTACTCTAAAATACAAATATATAACTTCCACTCATATACAGTAGAGTCTGAAAATAAGTGGTAGGTGCATTCTAGAGCCCATAAAGAGATTTACATTATAACAAAACAGTTGCTTTCACATAAAAAGAAATATAACAATAATGTTGTTCAGCTTGCCTTTCAGCTGGGAATTTGGTGTTAGAGTACATAAATGAGGGAAACCATTCAGTTTGCTTTTCTGGGACTGTGTTACTTTACTTAGCACAATGGTTTCTAGTTCCATCTACTTACCTGCAAAGTTCATGATGTCATCTTTCTTTACTGCTGAATAGAACTCCATTGTGTAGATACACCAGATTTCTGTTTCCTACACCTCAGCTGAAGGGTATTTGGGTTGGTTTCAGCTACATGTGAAGAGAGCTGCAATAAACATGGATATGCATGTATCTTTGCATTACAATGAGTCTTTGGGGTATATACCCAGGCATGGTATGACTGGGTCAGGTGTAGGCTCATTTTGAGTCTTTTAAGGGTTCTCCACACTGCTTTCCATAATGGTTGTACAAGTTTACATTCCCACCAGCAGTGGATAAATGTTCCCCTTTCCCCTCTCCAGCATTTGGTATCTTTCGTTTTCTTGATTTTAGCCAGTCTTTTTGGAGTGAGATGATATCTGAGAGTGGCTTTAATTTGCATTTCCTTAAATATTAATGACGTTGAACACTTTTTAAGATGTTTCTCAGCCATCTTTAATTCCTCACTGGTGAAGTCTCTGTTCAGCTCTTTACTCCATCTTTTGAGTAGGTCATTTGTTTTCTTCTTTGTTTTTTTATTGTTTGACATAAATTTATTTATATTTAATTTTATAATTAAATTAATTTATTGTTTGGCATAAAATTATCAGAGGATTTGATAGTAGTAATGAAGTAGATGGAGACAATTACTTAAGAAACAGAGGCTGTTTCCTTCTGGGAAAGATGTCATCAGTTCTATATCTCTTAATAGACAATATCCTGCACAGGTACTGAGCAAGCTCAGTGAATGTGCAAAATACCCCATGAGTGCAAAGATTAATCCAGTCTTCATGTTTTAATTTTCTTTACAAAATGAACTGGCTTCTGGTGTCATGTGACATAGCCTCATATCACATGGCTTTACATCAAGCTCCACATGTAGTCTCATTTCTTGGTACAACCTTTAGAAAAATAGGTTTCTCTGTCTATAAAATCCCTTGCCTTTGCAGTTTTAAAGGGACCTGAGTTTCCCTACATGGTTAGAGGGAGAGGTTCTGCAGGACTCTGACTAGAGTGAGTTTCATGTTCATGAGGGCAAACCTCATTCCAATGCATTTCCAGGGTCCATTCCCAAAAGGCAAGTATATGAAAGGATCGATGCTGTCCTTATTTTTCTTGATGAACCTGAGACTCATAATATGGTAAAGCTATGGGCAATCTTGAGGTGTGTTAACACACTGGCCC
This sequence comes from Rhizomys pruinosus, assembly GCA_009823505.1. Lineage (NCBI taxonomy): Eukaryota > Metazoa > Chordata > Mammalia > Rodentia > Spalacidae > Rhizomys > Rhizomys pruinosus. Next base: position 278,876 of record VZQC01001486.1, read on the forward strand.
ACTTGGTTTATGCCCTCCGGTTGGTGGCACTGTCTGGAGAAGGTCATGTAACCTTAGGAGGTATGGTCTTCTTAGAGGAATCACATCACCAATGGCAGGCTTTCCAAGCTCAAAACCTTGCCCAAGTTTCAGTTTCATTCTCTCTGCTTCTTGGGGATGTTTGAAGATATGCACTCCTAGTTTTCTGCTCTGGCTGCCTCCTGCCATGTCTCTCCAGCCTTGATAGGCTCATCCCTCCTAAGCTGGGGATATAGCTCAGTTGGTAGAAGTGGTGATGAAATCTCAGCAAGGTTCTGCCCAGCCCCTGGAAGATTGTATCTCCACAGCTCCACATCTGCATGTTCCTTCCTGGGTCTGCCTTATGTGTTGGGACAACGCATTTAGGATTGGCCATAGGGAGGTGATATCTCATGTCACATGATATATATATATATCATATATAATAATCCATTGCTGATATCAGAGCTCTCCTGTATTAATATATTTTGTTTAAGTGCACAGCTTAAGGAGACTTTAGATTATATTTGGTTCTGAATAGAGAATAATCCTTTTCACAGTTCCTATGTCTATTAGTCAATTAAAGAAGGCAGTTTTACTGGTTTTATAAGAGAATACCTCTATAACAGCTGGCTCCAATTTACAGTTAGAGAACAACCTCATCATCATCATATTCCTCCTTGTTCTATGAAGGGGAGGTAAGAAAGTCTCTCGTATTAAAAGTTTGTGGCACCTAGAAGGTAAGTTTCATTAGGACTCATTATAAATAGTTGTTACAAGTAGGATCCATAGAGGGGTTTGATGTCTGTAGCAGTCCGAGGCTTTTCTTCCTTTCAATGTTCAGATGGGCCAACCTTTCTGCTGGCATTTCCTGGTACATCCTACACAATGCAAAGCTGTATCTTTTCTTTCTCAGCCATTAAGTTGCTGACATTTTGACCTGTTGGAACATACAAATCTTTTCCCATAGTTAGTTTTAAGCTTTGAATTGCAAAGTTTTTGACANTTTTTTTTCTCCTTCAATTTTATTTTTACTCTCTCTCTATATTTATATGATAATATATATATATATATACAATCTATAGTAATATATATTATTTTGTACAAGGTTCAATAATCTAGACCTGTGTCCTCCGACTCTATCCCTCCACCCACACCAGGCTAGCATTTCCAAACATGACTGTGTTTTCATCTCTTTCTCTAGTTTTTCTCAAAATGTCTCCATGTGGAATTTACTATTTTGAGCAAAGTTCACTGTTTTGTATATTATTTTGATTTTTTTGTTTTGTTTTTTTTTTGTTGTTTTCCAATATAGGATCCACTCCCAAATGCTTGGACAGAAGCTCAGGGGCCATGCACAAGAAATACTTACAACTAAAATAATTGGCACTAGATCCACAGATGAGAGATTTACCATTGCTCGTTTGTTTTCTGGACTGTGTTTACTTCATCAGCATGATTGCCTTCTAGCTGCAACACCATTTTTCCGTGGTTCAGGTGGTCTGTGGGAGATCTCCTGTGGATAGTCTTGATTCAAGCATCAGAGCAAAGCACTGGAATAGTGTTTCTCTCAATGGGAGCAGTGGAAAAAAATGGAGAAGACTGTGTGATACTGCCCTTGTAATCAGCAGCCATGAACCTGAAGGTGTTCAGGAAGATCAGTATTGTGAGCTGGATCCAGAGGTATCTCCAGCAAGCAGGCTGGGAGAATACTTGGTGTTCACAGCCTCACTTAAATCAACAGTTCTATGCTTGAAAGAGGTAAAGTGTATCACATTCAGTGTCATACTTGTCTTCCTCGACTGGGAAGTGCAGCTACCCTGTGTCTGCCACTGCTATTGCCATCCTTTAGAGACATGAGACACAGCTTTTAAACCTTCCAATATGGGCTGAAGACTCATGTCTCTCCAAGAATCCTCCAAACCTTCAATGCCAGATAGGGACTGCTGAGACATCCAGCTTGTGGACTGAGCAATCACAGGGGCTTCAGCCTCTTCAGGGCATAGACTGCCATTCTTGGACTACCCAGGCTGTATCACAGAGGCCAATACAGGAAGATTAAGACAGTATGTGGTGCTTACTGGACCTCACTTGATGACCATGTGAAGAGAAGGCTGCAAAAAGGGATAATTTAAATTTCTCTTTTCTGATTAGTACTCTTTAATTTCCTTCTCTTCTCTTATTGGCCTAGCATGCTTTTCAAGCTCTATGTTGAAGATGAGTAGCAATAAGGATCAGCCTTGCTGGGCTCCTGACTTTAAGGGGAATGCTTCAAATTTTTCTCCAGTTAGGATTACATTGGCAGTGGCTTTGCTATATGGCTTTTATCGTGTTGAGGAATGGTCCCTTCAGTCTTATTACCTCTAGGACTTTAAACATTAAGGGATGTTGGATCTTGTCAAATGCTTTTTCTGCATCAAGTGAGATGATCCTGTGGTTTTGTCTTTCAGTCCATTTATGTGTTTTATGATATTTACTGATTTATGGATGTTGAAGCATCCCTCCATCCCTGGTATGAATCCAACTTGATCATGATGGATGATCTTTTGGATGTGGGTCTGTATGTGGTTTGCAAATACTTTGTTGAGAATTTTTGCATCTATGTTCATTAATGTGATATAATTTTCTTTTTTTGGTTGTATCTTTGCCTGGTTTTGGTATTAGAGTGATGCTGGCTACATAGAAGGAATTTGGGAGAATTACCTCTGTTTGTATCCTTCTGAACAGTTTGAGTAGTAATGGTTGTAAGACCTCTTTAAATGTTTTATAGAATTCTGCTGTGAAACCATCTGGGCCCGGGCTTTTTTTACTTGGGCAGTTTTTTATTACATCTTCAATTTCCTCAAATATTATGGGTCTGTTTAAACTGTCAATCACTTCTTGATTAAGCTTTCTTGGTTCCCAGGATTTCAGATATTCATCCATTTCTCTTAGGTTTTCACATTTAGTGGAGTATAGATTTTGCAAGTATTCTTGTATGATTGTCTGGATCTTTTCTTTGTTGTGATATTTCCCCTTTCATCAAGAATACTATTGATTTGTAGTTGCTCACACTTTCTTTAGGTTAACTGGGCTAGAGGTCTGTCTATTTTGTTTATCTTTCAAAGAACCAGCTTTTTGGTTTCATTGATTCTTTGTATTGTTTTCTTTGTTTCTATTTCATTAATTTCTGCTCTGATTTTTGTTATTTCTTCTTGTCTGTTGGGTTTAGGATTCATTTGTTGTTGTCTCTCAGGTGTTTTTAGCTGAGGTGTTAGATAATTTGTTTGTTCTCCTTTCTGGGTTTTGTTTTTTATGTGGGCACTTAGGGCTATAAATTTCTCTCTTAAGACTGCTTTTAAAGTATCCTACAGGTTTTGTTCTGTTGTGTTGTTTTTTTCTTTCAGTTCCATGAATACTTTTATTTCACTCTTTATTTCTTCCCTAACCCATTCTTTATTCAGGAATGTGTTGTTGCGTCTCCATGTGTTCTTGTAGCTTGTAGGGCTTATTATGGTTTTCATATTGAGCTTTATTGGAATGTGGTCTGATAGAATGCATGAACTAATTTCAATCCTTCTGTATTTGTTGAGATGTCTTTTGTGTCCTAGTATGTGGACGATTTTGGAGAATGTTCCGTGAGGTGCTGAGTAGAAATCATATTCTTTGGTGTTTGGGTGGAATATTCTGTAGATGTCTGTGAGGTCTGTTTGGTGTTCTGTATTGTTCAGTTCCAATGTCTCTCTGCTAATATTTTGTTCTGTTGCTCTATCCAAGTAGCTCAGTGGAGTATTGAAATCCTCCACTATTAGTGTGCTGGGATTAATCTGTGTCTTGAGGTCCTGCAGAGTAGTGTTTATAAAGTTAGGTACATAAGAGTTTGGTGCATAAACAGTTAGGATTGTGAATTCTTCATGGTTAATTGTTTCTTTGATAAGGATGTAATGACCCTCTTTGTCTCTACTGATTAATTTTACTCTGAGGTCTATTTTGTCTGATATTGGAAAAACCATTACTGCTTGTTTCTTGGTACCATTTGCTTGGAATATTTTTTCTATCTTTTTGCTCTAAGGTGGTGTCTGTCCTTGAGGGTGAGATTTTTTTTTTGTAGACAGTGTATAGGAGGATTCTGTTTCCTAATCCATTCTCTCAGTCTATGTCTTTTGATTGGGGAGTTTAGACCATTAATATTTAAAGTTATTATTGAAAGATGTGTGTTGCTTCTTTTCCATTTATCTTTTGTTTGCATTCTTGGTCTAGGTTTCTATTTACTCTATTATGCTTCTGTTAATTTCTCTCTTTAATTGCTTAGGGATAGTTATTCCTTTCCTCTGTTCTTTGGATTGCTTCCAGTATTTTCTGAAGTGTTGGTTCTTTAGACATGTATTCTTTCCTCTTGTTTATGTCATGAAAATTTTTCTTTCTCCTTCAACTATAATTGACATTTAAAAAATTTTTTTCAACTGCTAAATATTGAAATCCAGCAAGCATGTGTCCTGCCTTGAACTTCCTGCACTGGCCTCCATGTCATAGCATGGGTAGTCAAATATCTGCAGTCTACACTCTGAAGAGGCTGAAATCCCAGTAGCCACTCAGTCTACAAGTTGGATATCTTAGTAGTCCCTATCTGGCTTTGAAGGTTTGAAGGATTCTCAGGTTTATAATCGACATTTTTTGCTAGGTATAGTAGTCTGGGTTGGTATCTAAAGTCCTTTCGCACTGGGAATACTTTGAACTACTTTCTTCTGGCTTTCATAGTTTGCACTGAGAAGTTAGCTGTGATTCTGATGGGTTTCCTGGCCTCTACAAGTATTGCATGACAAAGGTGTACTTACATACAAGCAGACATAATACATAAAATGAATAAGTGAAACTACACTTGTTAAAAATATATAAAGGTTTTGAAAAACACCATGTAACAAAATAAAAATAATTTATTGGTTTTAAACCCAGTAATCATAGTGTGCTTCTGTAAAGCACAGTATGATAGGGTTCCTCAGATGATCCTTACTTCTTTATTTTTGAGAAACTGATAAGAATTTTTTGTTTGGTAGAAAGTCTATTTATGGTTCAATAAACAAATTTTCTATGCAGCTATTTCCAATACATTGATGATAGTAATATTAATATGTTCTTAGAAAACATTCTCAATTCAAGTTCTTCAGGACTCTGAGAAGAAGAGAGGAATACACACTCAGCTGTGGTGAGTGATTATTCATATTTCACTTAAAACTCCCACTAACTGAGTTAATAAAGGCTGGGTACAAATAATCATGAAAAAGAAAGTGAAGTGGACTTTGCCAAATGATGTATTTTCATGCTACCATAAGTTCAAATTACTAAAATAACCGCAAGTAAAAATTTAGTATAACTACTTTAGTTAGAAAAAGAAAGAAAAAAAAAAAAAGAGATAAGATCTGAGGTCCAAGGACCCACAGACAGAGCACAAAAAATACAAAAAAAAAAAAAAAAACCCACAAAAAACAAAAAACAAAAAACCTCAGTTATTCTGCAAGGTAACATTAGCTGAACGCATGCCAAACCAAGAATTTGATAGCTTTTTATCCTAACCTAGGAGTATGTGTCTTCCACACTGGCTGGAATTCAACCTCACAGTCTTTTACAATTGCCTACTTATTAAAGAACTAGCACAGAGGAAATTATGGAATGGGAGAAGGGGGCAGGAACTCTGGGACATCAAGTTCAAGAGATACAGGTGGGACTCTGTGTAAACAAAAGTTTATCAAATTTGGGAGACTGAAAAATGCAAATTCCTTGAGTTAAATTTTAAGAGGCCTGTGGGAGGGAACCCAAAAATGACATTACAAATTCCTATGATCCTTCTTTCACAAAAAAAAAACCCAAAGATTTGAGTTCATTGTAATTATATCCCCCCCTTCACTGTAGAAAATTCCTGAAAAAATATCAGTTTTATAATTTAAAAAATAATCTTAAGTCATGGAATGTGTGAAAACCCTCAGAAACTAAGACTTTAAAAAGCAAAAAAAAAAAATGATCTTTATAGGTACTTCAGAGCCTAATATAGTATGTATCATGGATTTATTTAGCAGACACTTGTGGAATATCAACTGTTTCTAGGAGACAGGCATGCAGATTTATTTGCAATATTTTTTGGTGGTAGAAAAATCCAAGAACAATAAATGGTGGTGATAAGCAAAGAACAACTATGTGGGAAGCACTGTTGGATTTCATTGCATACATGGATTGGTTTTGCTTAATGCCATGAAAAAATTCATTTAAATACAGCAAAGGATCCCAGCCATACAAACACCTTGGGAATTAAAGTCTTATCTAGGAAAGAGGAACATTAAAGCCTTGAGATTAGGACATACATTGCATTTGAGAATCCTTCCCAGAGCTAATGTGACTTGACCAGTATGGACTGGTATCTGTGCAAAGTGTAAGAAGTTGAAATCAGAGCTAATTAGGAGGAACATGCCCCTGCTGCTTTCAGGGACATGTGATAAAGGTGAGATTCTTCATGTGGAGCATGAAAAGTTAGAGGTTATGTATTTTGAGAGAGAGAAAAATAATTAAAACACTACAAGACAGATAACATTTAAAAGTTTCTGCAAGAAGCAAACAAAAGTACTGCATTTTAAACAGGAGGATTTCAGAGATAATTACTTTTTTTTCTTTTTCTTTTTTTCTTTTCATTTCATTGTTTTTTTTTTGTTTTTTTTTTGCCTTGCTAAATAGGATATGGCGAATTCCAAAATAGGCAATTTTACAGTAATAATGCTAGTTAATGATGGAAATTATATCCCAATGCACAATTTATTTATTGTTTATGTTTCCATTTTACGTTATGTTTCATGGAAATTTGCAGGAGAAACATGTCTGTACAGTCCATTCCTACCCAGGGAAACTCCTAAACACCATTAGAAAATTGCTTCTAGGATGAGGCTCATTTTACTAATCTAAGCAATAGATTTTGTACTCACCAAGGAATCTACAAGTAAAATGGCTCAGCAGGTGCAGCTGCAGGTGGTAGTGAAGCTTTCCAAATAGCCACTAGAATCTGCCAGGGTAGAAGATCTTATGTCACCTGGCAAATACCTCTAATGGGTATGAATTGCCTAGGGGCAAAAGAAAGTTCTTTTATGTAGAAACAGAAAATAATGCTATTCAGTTTTGTGCAGTTTTTTTGTTCTTTTCAACAAATGGCAAATCATTTTTTTTTCTTCTTTCAAAAGCAGCCCATAGATGCTGCTTTATAATACATTTGAAGTGTTATGTGATGAGAAGTTGAAACAAATCTGTATTAAATTTGCAATTACTGGATAATTTATATGTTAACTGATTAAAATAATTGCCATGGATTTAACAGCATGTGTGCTTGAAAGCTGCCACCTAACCCTAGCAGTGTGCACCTTCTAGCTTCCCTGGAGATATTAAACATCCCTACTTCTTTGACAAGGGAAAGGCAGGAAAAAAAAAAAAAACACAAACAGAATGCTGTTCATAATTTAAACAGGCAGAGGAAGGCAAATGTATAGCATTTTCCATGAAGAAGAAACTTCCTCTCCCAGTAGCCACTCAGGGACATTAATCAGAAATTTGTAGTATTTGAGACAAAAAACAACAGGATAAAGATCTTGCATGCCTCTAGTCTTTATACAGATTAAAAAAAATCTTCACACTAACTATGGAGGTTTGGTGAGGGAACTTTCTTTTTCTGCCTATAGTTTAGATTCATTTGAATTGTTAGGACCAATCACAGTCTGAATACTGCCAGCTCTTCCCACAGTACACTTTGAGCTACAAAACATCATTCTCATTAATGATGCAAAGGCTCAAGAAGGGACAGAACATAGCATCCTCATCTGCTGTTTTCCCTCTTCAGGGTCTGTGTCAATGAAGCACTCCCACCACCTCAAGGGACTTCACTGCTGCTAATTTATACTCCATTGAATAAATTATATCTAGCTAGTGTATCACAGTGAAATTATTTTTAGTGATTACAAAAAAACAAATCCTGAATGTGGTTATTAAATCTAAGTTACTAGAGCATATTTTGGGGATGTTAATAGTATTGAGAGCAGTAAAACAGTTAAACAAATATGAATTGGAGTTAAGAGAAACATTTGCCTAAACATAAAATCATTCTTTTGCTCCTTAAAAGTGAGAGAAGAAAAGAGAGGGGTGGGACTTACTATAGTTTCAGGAAAATAACAAAGAAAACATTAAAATGAAATGAAAAGGATTGGGAGCAGTGATAACAGAAAGAAAAGTGAGTGCCCGCTGCCTTGGATTCTTTGGTTTTCCTTGGTGATAGGTCCTTAGAATTTATCAACTCCTCTTTTCTGCAATGAAATTCTGGGTAAAATAAATCCATATATAAATGTAACTTACAAAGTGGACATAGAAAACTGTCGATCTTCAAAATTTGAAATATAGTAGGTTCCAGAAAACATTTATCATTCAGATTATAAAATTTTATAAGATGCTTACGTTTGGTCCATTGAGTTCTATGTATAAAATTTGTTGTTCTTCACCGTAGCCCACAGAAACAATGCCTTGAAAACTTTCAAGTATATAGGACATGATATTTACTAAGTACTGCCAATCAAATCAGAAACTAAAGCAGCAGGTCAGTCATTGGGCTCAGTGTACACCTTAGAATGAAGTCACTTCTAGTATGATTCCAGAATCATATAAAAAGGCATAGAATGGAAGGTGATAGAGTGGTCTGGATAAAGAAAAGCACTTCAACTTACAAATATGTATTTCTTAGGAGCAGATATGCAACCAGCTGGAAACTCACAAAAGACATTTTGAATCTACCCGTAACCCAGGTGCTAGTAATTTTCCATAAAACTTGCCCCATATGTTCAACAGTTTATGGGGAGTTAATGCTCAGGGACACTTCTCAAAGACAAGAGAAATATCATACATTACCTAAGTTGAATATGGTTATTTTAAGTAAGCATTCTTATTTAATATTAAGGAATACTTAAAATGTTTTAATTTTGCTTTGTGGAAAAGATATGGCTCACATGACTATTTACTCTCAATTCCTATGAATATTTTTCCATTTAAAATTTATTATAAATAAGTAGATTCAAATCTGTATATGACAACAAATGATACCAACACTGACAATTACAAGTCCAATGGGTGTTCCAGTTAGCTACAAGCTAGGAAAAGTTTCTAACTCTTCAATTACTGAAATTAAGAAGATAACTTGATTACTGTATATTTATGATGATGTAAACTTTATGTACACATTACATTTAATCAAATTATCTATGTTATAAAATGGTATTATAATGCCACCACTAAGGTCGATTAGAGCATTACTGGATTTTTTTCAGGCACCTAATTTCTCCCCACACTGGTGTCCTTGTCAACTTTACCTGTCAACTTGACACTGCTTCCAGTCACCTGCAAAGGAACTCTGAGGGATTTCGCAGATCACATTGGCCTGTGGGTGGACATACCTGTGGGAATCCTCTTTACTTATAATTGATGCACGAGTGCCAATCCACTATGGGCAGCAGAATTCCCTGGCTAAGTGGTTCTGGGTTGTATAAGAATGGGCAGCCAGCCACAATGCTCCATGGTTTCTGTTTCAACTTCCTGCTCAAATTTCTGCCCTGATTTCCTCGAATGATTACTGTGTCCTGGAAGTGTAAGCCAAATAAAGCCTTCTTTTTTTCTTTCTTTTTTTTCACGTTGTATAATATTATTTTTAAAGCCAATTTTTATTGAATATTTGTGCATTTCATACAAAATTTCAAATCAAATCTAGACTCATGCCCCATTCCTCCCCCCCACCCCACCAGAGTGCATGCATTCTGCCAAACATGTTTTTCATCTTTTTTTCAGTCTCTCTCAAAATTCTCAATGCAGAAGTTTACTGTTTTGAGCAGAAGTTCACGATTTTAGTCAGTTGGGCTTCCTTTTTTCATAGTATGTCACAGCAACAGAAAGGAAACTAGAACAGGCCTTTGGAGTTTCTTAATTCTGTTTATTTTTCCTCTTTGGTTCTAAGCATCATTTTAGTAAAATTAAAACAAGAAAACTAATTGGATCAAATTATTCTCTCTCTCTCTCTCTCTCTCTCTCTCTCTCTCTCTCTCTCACACACACACACAGAAACACACACACACGCAAACAGAAATGTTCATATTTTTGCCAGTTTTCAGTTTACTGCAATTTAATAAGAAAAGAAAAGAAATTAAGAGGGGGAAAATCAGTGTAAAGCTTTAACCCAGAAGTTATGATTATTTTTTATAAGACTAAATGTATTCAATACCCTAGTGAAAGTTTTGATATTTTTATATAAGTATCCAACAATATAAAAAGTACAAAACAGATCTGGAGATTTCTAATAAAGTGATACAAAGTGCATGACCACATACAGTATCTCCTACAGGTGGAGTGGAGAGGTAGAAGACTGTAGTTGAGGTAAATAAATAAATAAATAAATAAGTAAATAGAGATGATCCATCAGTATATTCTACTACCAATACTGAAGCCAAGATGAAAAAAGAAATATCAAGTAACTTAGGAGGATGATAATGGATGGATTCTGAACTAAAGTACAGGGGTGCAGAGAGCCACCCTGCTTGCTGGGCTGTCTATGCATATGGTGGCTTGTACTAGGTAGGTTTGTTCCCAAACAAAGAAATATGCAATGTAGAACTTTAAAAATATAAGGCGGCCATAAAAAGTGGCTCATTCCTTTATTGTTATATACTATCTGACTTTAAAACTCCAGTTTTAAAAATAAACATGAGTCATGGAATCCTAAGGCAGGCAAGGGCCCCTCCCACAATGAGAAGTCTGAAGTGGTATTTTATTTTTCCTGAACTTTTAGAAAGAGACAACCAGAGAGCATTGGCTAGGTTGGCTAGACTTAACCAAGGAGACCACAGTGAGATTTATCATGAGGAGCTCCTGACTCAACTCATGGTGTTCAGAAGCCAACTCCATCCAAATCCAACCAACCATTTTAGCCTTAACATACCTCTTTTCTTCTAGTTAAACTTTAAATAGTAGAAGAAGAAAAAACAAAAACAAAAGCAACAAAATCCACAAACTCTAACAAGGTTATAAAAAGTCAAACAGCTACTCTACACCTAAAACCACAAAAGTCAACTGAGGTAATACAGTTGTGCAGATTTGTGCAGATTTCAATTAATTCCAGACAGTCGACACCAATGTCAATCATTTACAAACCACAAGTCTTCTATGAAGCATGTCCCAAGAAATATCAACTGCATTCTATAGCGCCCTGAGGACCTGCGCATTGTTTGCCTCGTTTAACATTTCTAACTGCATACTCTCTACAGTGTGCTGATACTTTGCTACTATGCATATTGGACCTCCTCTAACCTACAGGCCTGCCCTCTCCAGAAACTTGGGTTCTGCTTTAGATTTCACATAAATCTTTTACCAAACATTAAGGTGAGGGGAGGCCTGGGCAGTAAGCTACCTGTGTGTTTAGACATCACTTCCTCCCTCAAGCTATTTGCAAAAACCTCATCTATCCTGCAAAATAATCAGTAGTATATGCCTGAATCTTGGCAAGACCTTAGTACTTTGGAACAATAACTACCTCTAGGAGCAGATCACATGCTACTGAGCTGTGACAAATTATCATGAAGGAAAACATGTAGCCAGCCATCTTAAAAACTGCCCCAACCACTGACTCTAGGAAGACTAAAACTACATACAGTTTATTATACAAACACCATCTCTGTGCCCAGAAATCCCCTAAATTCATTCATTAAAAGGGGCAGAAATAGAAAAGACATTTTTTTCTCAGGATTGCTTTGGCAATACAGGCTATATTGTTTCTCCATATGAACTAGAGAAATTTTTTTTCTAGGTCTGTGAAGAAGTTCCTGGGGATTTTAATTGAGATTGCATTGAATCTGTATATTACTCTGGGTAGGATGGTCATTTTACTATATGGATTCTTCCAATCCTTGAGCATGGGAGGTTTTTCCATCTTCTAGTATCTTCCTCAATCTCCTTCTTGAGGGATTTAAGCTTTTCTTTGTAGAGATTTTTGGTGTGTTTGGTCAGGTTTGTTCCTAGATAATTTTTTTTTTTTGGAGGCTATTGTGGGAACATCTCCTTGTATTCCTTCTCCAATTGCTTGTTATTGGCATAAAGAAAGGCTACTGATTTTTCTAAGTTAATTTTCCTGTCCTGCCACTTTACTGAACCCCTTGATGGTATTTAGGAGTTTTCTGGTGGAGTTTTTGGCATCCCTTAGGTAAGCTATCATGTCATCTGCAAAAAGGGATAATTTGACTTCCTCTTTTCCAATTAGTGCTCCTCTAATTTCCTTTCCTTGTCTTATTGTTCTCGTGAGCATTTCAAGCACTATATTGGAAAGGAGTGCAGATGGGGGTGGCCTTGCTGGGTTCCTGACTTTAAGGGAAACACTTCTAATCTTTCCCCATTTAGGAGAATACTGGATGTGGATTTGTTGTATAAGGCTTTAATTGTGTTGAGGAATGGTCCCTCCAGCCCAATTCTTTCCAGGACTTTAAACATGAAGGCATGTTGAGTTTTATTGAAAGCCTTTTCTGCATCAATTTAGATGACCCTGTCGTTTTTGTCTTTCAGTCTGTTTATGTGCTATGACATTTATTGATTTATGTATGTTGAACCATCCCTGCATCACTGGTATAAATCCAGCTTGGTCTTGGTGGATGCTCTTTTTGATATGTGCCTGTATTCATTTTGCAAATATTTTGTTGAGAATTTTTGTGTCTATGTTCATAAATGAAATAGGTCTATAGGTTTTTGTATTTTTGGGGGGGAGGCTGTATCTTTGCTTGGGTTCATAGAAAGAATTTGGAGGATTTCTTTCTGTTTCTATCCTCTTCAATAATTTGAGTAAGTAGTGGCTGTAGGTTTTCTTTAAATATCTTATAGAATTCTGCAGTGAATCCACCTGGACCTGGGCATTTTTAGTTGGGAGAGCAATATGGGGGGATTACCATACCAGACTTCAAACTATATTACAGGGCTATAGTCATAAAAAACAGCCTGGTATTGGCACAAAGACCCATAGATCATTGGAACAAAATTGTGACTATGAACCTGAGCACTTCCAATTTCAGCCACCCCAGGTTTGACAAAGGGGGCAAGAAGACTCAATGGAGGGAAGACAGCATCTTCAGTAAATGGTGTTGGCATACCTGGATCACCATTTGCAGAAGAAAACTAACCACCTACCTCTCATCATGTACAAAAATTAACTCCAAATGGATCAAAGACTTCAATGTGAAACCAGAAACTCAGAAAATGATAGAAGAAAACATTGATAGTGACCTACAAGACATTAGTTTGGGAAAAGACTTTCTAAATCAGACAGCAGCTGCACAAAAAATAAGATCAACAATTGACAAATGGGACCTTATTCAACACAAGAGCTTCTGTACAGTGAAAGAAACAATCAAATAATTGAAGAGAAAATCCACAGAGGGCAGGAAACCTTCACCAGTGATACATCTGATAGAGCATTAACATGCAGAGTGTATAAACTACTCAAAAACAAAAGAAGAAGAAAACAAATGACCTATTCAAATAATGGAGTCAATAGCTGAACAGAGACTTCACAAATGAAGAAGTAAAGATGGCTGAGAAACATCTTAAGAAATGTTCAACAACACTAATAATTAAGGAAATTCAAATTAAAACCACTTTAAGATATCATCCATAAGGCTGGCTAGGATCAAGAAAACAAATGATACCAAATGCTAGAGAGGTTGTGAGGAAAGGGGAACACTCATCCACTGCTGGTGGGAATGCAAACTCTAACAACCACTATGGAAAGCAGTGTGGGGAACCCTTAAAAGACTCAAAATGAGGAGCTGGAGAGATAGCCTAGCGGTTAAGAGTGTCAACTGCTCTTGCAGAGGACCTGGGTTTGATCCCCAGCACCCACATGGCGGCTGAGAACCGTCTGTAACTCCAATTCCAGGAGAACTCCAGTTCCAGGGGAATCTGAGACCCTCTTCTGACCTCTGCGGCATTGCATGACACAGGTGCACAAACCTACATGCAGACAGTACATTCATACACATAGAAAATAAATAAATAAAAATTAAAAAAAAAGACTCAAAATGAGCCTACTACCTGATCCAGTCATACCACTCCTGGGTATATATCCACAAGACTCATCCTAACACAGAAATACATGCACATCTATGTATATTGCAGCTCTCTTCACAATAGTGAAGAACTGGAAGCAACCCAAGTGTCCCTCAACCAAGATAGAGAAAATGTGGTACATCTACCCAATGAAATTCTATGAGGGTAAGGAAAGATGACATCATGAAATTTGCAGGTAAATGGATGGAACTGTAAGTCATTAATCTAAGTGAAGTAACAGAAAAACAAAGGACAAATGGTATGCCTCATTTGTGGATACTAGCACCAAATCCCTGGTTAAAAGGCAAGCTGAGCAATGTTAATGTTATATTTCTTTTTATCTGAAAGCAACTGTGTGGTTATAAGTGAATCCCTTATAGAACTCTAGAATTAACTTAACACTTATTTTCAGACTTTGTAATTGTTTATGGGTGGAAGTAGTGTTTTCATATTTTAGAGTAATACAAAGTTAAAGGGAAAAATGTGAACTCCTAAACGTATTTTGGAATTTTCACAGTTTATTTTCAGAGGTCATAATATTGGTATATATGTGACATTTATATAGGCATATTTTGGAGCAATGCACATGGAGGGAACAACAACGACAAAAGAACTGGGTCAAAGAACTGACTGAAACAGTTAACTTCTGCCCAAAACAATAAACCTCTGCAGAGAAAAACTTTAAAAAGACAGAAAAAAGATGCAAGACATGTATGGCAGAATGCATGAACTGAGGTTGGGTAGGGAGGGCATGGAAAGGGGAATGTGTCTAAATTGGACGGAGAAATGATGTGTGAAATATACAAAACATCGATAAAAGTATTTTATATAAAAATACTTAAAGAACACTCACTTTACAGCAGCATTCAGCTTTCCTTTGAAATACTCAGCATCTTAAATATTATGGGCACTTCTTTTTTCTTGCAGTAAGCTAGACACTGGTTTCTGAGTTTGTTGGACTGAGGAAAAAAATAACTCATTAAAAATTATTTTAGAAAATGTCTTGGTAGGATAGCAGGTATCCAAGTCAAAAATAGGAGGGTCAGTTTGGTGCTTTATGGTCTTTTAAAAGTTTAAAATCATTTTTTGTTCTCTTTTACCTGAAACTCAGTCACCACTCCTGAGTGGAAATGGGCAGAGCCACCAGCCTCTGCTCCTCAGGTTTCTCGGCAGCGGCATTTTACTGCTGCAGCACAGCTTGAGGAGATGTGTGTCAATGAGGACTTCCCCAAAACGGCCCTAGTAGATGATCCCACCGCATATCTTCTGTCTTTTCCAGTACTTGAGAACTAAAAAGGAAAAGACTGGGGTTCTGTTGGAGCTGGAAGCCAACTCAGTGTCTGAGCCATCATCTTGACTGGTTATTGTAACAGGGAAGCTGGGCTGGAGAGGCACTTAAGGTGGTACCGTGAGCATCAGAACCGTGGCGCTTAAATTCCTTCTGCAGTTTATTGATCTGGTTGCTTTGCATCCTGTCTGCAGACAGTGTTTTCACTTTCTTTAGCTTCAGTGTTGTATTTAAACAGGATCCTGCCCTCACATCTACCACATGATTCCAGTTTTTGTTTTTTTCAATCCTGCGGGAAACTTCTATCTTTTTAAAAATTTATTTACTTATTTATTATTTTTTATGTGTATAAGTGTACTGTCTGCATGTAGGTTGGTGCACCCGTGTCATGCAATGCCGAGGAGGTCAGAAGAGGGTGTCTGATTCCCCTGGAACTGGAGTTAAAGACGGTTCTTAGCCGCTGTATGGGTATTGGGAATAGAACCCAGGTCCTCTGCAAGAGCAGTAGGTGCTCTTAACCAATGAGCAACTTCTATGTTTTCACAAGCAGCACCTTGGCGTTACAGATGTCCCCTGTCCTCTGTAGGTGCAGGTTTCGTGCAATCCAAAACAGCTCCGGAATCCTTTTCATAACGCTTACTGTCTGTGAACCTCGAACTGGAAGACTTGGCTTTGCAGATGCAGTAGCCCTCTGTACTTCCATACGTTTGGCTTGTGAAAATCAAACATCTTTTCTTCCAGGCAATAGTTCTGCTGCCGCCATCCATGCGCAGACTGGTGGTGATCATTTCTTTCCATAATTTTCCTGCTGCTGTATTACCAAGTGATATGGGCATAGGAACACCATATAGTGATGCTCGAATCAGGAGTCCTTTATTAATAGCTGGTGGTCAGAGAGGGGACTAATGCCCAAAAGAATCATCCTTGCTGAGGAGAAGCAGGGCAGAGTATATAAAGCTTAAAATTACAATTACATTAAACCAAAGGCAAAGTCAATAACTATAGTTACATCAGATTACCACAGTTACACCAAACCAGGCAGGTCAGTCAACAAAGAAGTTTTCTTTCAGTCAGCAACAAGTTTCAGTTAGGCTGGGTGGCAAGACTTGCACAGCGAAGTGCTTACCTGGCTGCTTGTAAATTTCCCAGTATTATAGAAACAATGTCCTTCCTGAAACTACCTGCAAGGAATGCTCTGCTTGGATGTTTGCAGTAGGAATGGCCAAGGTCAGCTAGAACAAAATGGAATTAGTTTTGC
This sequence comes from Rhizomys pruinosus, assembly GCA_009823505.1. Taxonomy (NCBI): domain Eukaryota; kingdom Metazoa; phylum Chordata; class Mammalia; order Rodentia; family Spalacidae; genus Rhizomys; species Rhizomys pruinosus. The sequence continues at coordinate 295,540 of VZQC01001486.1, forward strand.
TATTTCACAACTGTTGGACCATTAGCACTAATTGAAAATCTATTGAAAACTGATGGATTCTGGGATAGGAAGAGACAGTGCTTCTCACTGATGTGACACCTGGGAGGTTGACCAGACTCCAAGACATGGACCCACAGGAGACATGGATTGCAACTGATAGTAAATAATAAATAAATAAAGTGATAGATAATAATAAAGGACATGAATCAAGGAACAGGGAGTGTAAGAGGGTGGTAGCGTTAGGCTGTAGACAGAAAGTTGTCTAAATGTGATAAAAATGCACTGTATGAAATTCTGGAACCAATACAAAATTATATGTTAAAAGAGTGACAAATAAAAATAGAACTTTATTTTTGGTACTTTTTTGAGACAGAGTCTCCCTTTAGTCCTAGTTGGCCTGGAGCTCACTCTGTAGGCCAGGTTGGCCTTGAACTCACAGAGATCTGTCTGCCTCTGCCTCCTGAGTGCTGGGATTAAAGCCATACATCACCAAAAATATAAAATAAAATAAAAAAATAAAACTTTTTAAAATATAGAAATTAGAAGTAAAATACATTATATTTGCCAGATAGGTATACCAAATGGTATTGAAAAGCTCAAGGAAATGGCTAAGCAGATTTTTTTTTAATATATAAAATGTGGAGAGATGGCTCATTGATTAAGAGCACTTGCTGGTGCTGGCTGGGTTCACAGAACTCACCTTGAGTGGTTCACACCCATCAGCTCCAGATGATCTGATGTCCTCTTCTGGCCTCCACAGGGACCTGTCAGCTTGTGGTGCACATACAGACAAACCGGGAAATCAAATTAAATAAATATTTTAAAAATGTTGTTAAAGATTATTCCTGCTCACCACTTTCATTATAATAATACTACATTAGATATTTTTAAATCAAGACTTTTTTTCCACTTGCATATATACACTGTTAACATTTTCTTCTGTTGTATTTACAAAATTTGTTTCCCCTTCCATTGTTGCATTCTGCTTTTTAGGGAACTGAGATTCAGAATTTCTAGATTTTCTTGGCTTTTGGCCTAATTGTTGCTTTGATTAATCTCATTTTGCATTTTTCAGTTGAAACATGTGGGCTGGAGAAATGGAGAATGTTAGGAGCAGTGGCTGTTCTTGCAATGGACCCAGATTTGGTTCCCAGCACCAAATGGCTGCTAACAACCATTTGTAAAACCACTTCCAGGGGATCCAACACTCTATTCTGGCTTCTGTGAGCACTGTAATTATGTGGTGCACTAATATGCATTCAGACAAAGCACTCATACACATAAAATAAAAATAATAAATAAACATTTAAAAATTACAAACTTGTATGTTTAAGATATGCAATTGGAGTTTGTATATTTCTTTATTGTGAAATACTTGTTAGTTAGCATATTATTTGGTTCATATTGTAGTCCTTCTTTCTAGCCTTCCTGCCACTGTCCCTTCCTTCCTTCCTTCCTTCCTTCCTTCCTTCCTTCCTTCCTTCCTTCCTTCCTTCCCCTCCCTCCTTCTTCACTTCCTTCCTCATTATACTCATTCCTGGTGAGAATAAAGAAAATTCACATATCTGTCAGTTTCAAGTGCCCACTACCTCATTCTTACTGATAATCCACAGGCCTGTATAGTACATCTCCAGTTCTTTATCTGCACAGCTGAAGCTGAACCCATAGGGAAACCTGCTCCACCTACTCCTTCCTTCCTTCTTTCCCTGGTGATCAGAATTCTATCTTTTTTTAGAAAGTTTGACAATTTCACCTTCCATATATAAGTGAAATCATACAATATTTGTCTTTCTATAATTGGTTTATCTCATCTACTTTAGTGTGTCAGGGTCAGCATGATGATTTTTTTTTTCCTGGAAAGTCTTTTCCTATTCATTCCACAAAAAGGGAAGAAACCAACCTAAGAAGGAATGCAATCCAAGTTTAAGTTGGTGAATAAGTGTTTATCAGACTTACTGGAGCACACTGGTGTATTACTTATAGAACCCTGAGTAATCCAAAATAATTATGTCACTAAAACATGTCCCCTGAGCATGAATGATGAGATATAGAGGTCCCCATGACATTTCCTTCTGCTTCCTCTAGTGCTCTCTAAGGCCACATGCAAATGGGGGACAGAAAGGCAGGATTGTCTGGACATAGACTTCACACTGTAATTTTTGCTATTCTTCTGAAGAGTCTCATATGAGTATTGTTGGGTTGATTTTTCTGATACATGGAGCTAATTTTAATAAGAATTAATATAATATGTCAAACAGAACACTTAAGTGTTCTTTCTAAATTTACAAATATATGCAGTGTGGGCTAGTGTAAGTTCTATGTGTGACAGTCTTTTGTGAATATTCATTACACATTTTTTTTAATTTTTATTTATTTTTTATGTGTATGAATGTACTGTTAGCACATAGTTTTGTGCACCCAAGGCCGTGCAATGCTGCAGAGGTCAGAAGAGGGTCTCAATTCCCCTGGAACTGGAGTTAAAGACGGTTCTTAGCTGCCATGTTGGTGCTGGGGATCAAACCCATGTCCTCTGCAAGAGCAGTCGGCGCTCTGAACCGCTGAGCCATCTCTCCAGCCACTCATTACACATTTTTATATTTAATCACTAGGATTATAAAGGAGGGTGTTATTATTATAGTTAAATCTCAGGACATATTAAGAGAGGAAGTAAATATTTTACCTAATATTTCAGAAAAGTTAAATAGTAGTTGTAGAAAACTAAACTGGGCTAATGACTTAATTAACCTTGGGAAACTCGCTGAACCATGTGCTCTTGTGATCTAGGAACTTTTCTCTCACTTCTTAGAAAACTGAACTTGCTACTCCAATGGAAAATAGAAACAATGAATGAATGTAGGTATGTTGATAATTAAAATATCAAAGTACTGAAAGATAATGCCTAGCTTCATTGGAAACATGAATGGTGAAAAGGATGCTTTTGACATTTTATGTGAGATATTTCAGAACTAGGGATGAAAAGTCAAGATTGTCTGGTAAGATAAAGGTGGATGAAGCTTTTACTTCTCCAACTGAAGCTGCAAGTTTGGAATAAATGAAGGAGTAATCCTGACTCAAGGACATAGTTCAAGACACATTTATAGAGCATAGAGCAATTGCATTTCACACAGTTCCTAGAAACATCTGGCTTATGGGTGCCCTCCAAGATGGCACCCTCTCTTACAAGTGAATTAGAAGAGAGTTCATGCACATAGTAACTGTAATGTGGCATGGTAGCAGCACAACATTGCACTGTGTTTAATTTCAGAGAGATGTGTTCTTTCATACGTTTAACTGCAGCTTTCTGACTGTGGGGAGTATAGACCATGGCAGATGGGAAGTGATTTGTAGCATCAGATATTTTTTAAAGTGTGAATTTTATTACCTTGCCAGATACCAAGCTACCTACAGGATGTAATTGAGTGGGGACTGTGGAGCATGAATCAGTAGTAGCACTACGCAGCATTTCCACTGGAAATAACATCCAAATACAGAAAACAATAAAATGAGATAAAAATTAAAAATGTTGAGTTTTGAGCTTTTGTTCCATGTTTCTGATAGAATTTTCTGAACAGGTCATCATTTTATATAGCTTTGTTTTGGATGACATGCTCATTCAACAACCAACTCTAAAACCCCTGAGAATTTTAAAGACCAAAGACATGTTCTGGCATATGATATCTCCAAACCATGACCATGATGATGTCTCTAGAGATCCCTATACCTTCGCTGATGTGACAACTGGCTCCAGTGTAGATTTGGCATATTAGAGAGTGATGCAGAGAAAAGGCACATGATCCTGGCTCTACCATCACCACCAGCCATCTTTATTCACAAGTTTAGCTCATGTGTCTTCTCTGGTTGTGGTTCATTTGTAGAAAGATAAAGTCTATCTTTAATAATTTGTAGCCAGGCAAATGTTGCTTATTTAATTTTCATATAGAATGTAATTAATCTCTTTTTAAAGAGAGCTCTCGTTTTATTAACATTTCTATGACACATTATGCTTAGGCCTTAATAAAAAAACCAGTCTGGCTCTTAGGAGTCATAGCATCAGCAGCAGCCAGAACCGCTGAGTACCTGTTCCCCCAGATGTTTCTCAGAACTGTGTGCTCTTGAGCCAGGGACCTGATCATTCTTTTTTTTCCTTTTGAAACAGCCTAACCAGAATGAAATGGAAAAGAGGTCAGGACCCACCTTTATCTTATCAGAGAAATTTGGCCCTTCAACCTTAGGCCTAGAATCTCACACACACACAACAACAAACAGATTTCTCAGATTGTTTTCAATGAGAAAAGGATTTTACTTTCAGGGGTTTGATGTATAAAGCATCCATAGACACATACATTTATATTCTATCTTATAATATCTTGGGTAGAAGGCAGAGGGCTCCTGAGGGAATCAGATGATTACATGGCTTAGGGAGCTTGTTTACATTATGAACAGTAACCTTTTGATTGCAAGATTATGTAAAAGCCTTCACTTCAGACTATGCCAATACTGTAAAGATCATTCCCACACTTGTTTTTTAAATATTTTATTTATTTATTTATTTATTTATTTATTTATTTATTTATTTATATGAATGTACTGTCTGCATGTAGGTCTGTGCACCCTTGTCGTGCAATGCTGCGGAGGTCAGAGAGGGTGTCAAGATTCCCCTGGAACTGGAGTTCTCCTGGAATTGGAGTTACAGACGGTTCTCAGCCGCCTTGTGGGTGCTGGGGCTTGAACCCGGGTCCTCTGTAAGAGCAGTTGGTGTTCTTAACTGCTAGGCCATCTCTCCAGCCCCCCCCCCACACTTCTTAAAGTATGATGTGTCAATAGATGAAACTGCATCTCACAAGCTTACTGTACCAAATACTGCTGAGGATATTCCCATGAACACCTAAATCCTGAAACATTTCTTGTTTTGGAATTATAATATATTTCATCAAACGAATTAAATAATTTGGAATTGCATTTCAAAACTTAAGTCAACCCCTTCCAAGATAAAATATTCCTTATTCAGTCCTCTGCTTCAGTTCCTTCCACTAGTCTAAACAACTAAACTGAATTCAGCTCCACCAAAGAAAACAAACATTGTTAATCATATGGTCTGAAACTTTTTCTCTCCTAATTTTTCCTTTTTTCCTAATTTTCACCTAAACATACAGATCCACTATGCAACCATTTTTAAGGTTATATAATTAAAAATATTTTTATTTTATGTGTATGAGTATATTGCCTATGTATGTGTAAGTGCACCCATGTCATGCAATACCTGCAGAGGTCAAATGAAAGTATCCCCTAGAACTGGAGTAATACACTTATTAGCCACAATGTAGGTGCTGGGAATAGAACATGTCCTCTGTAAGAGTAGCCATTGCTCTTAACCACTGAGGCATCTCTCTGGCCCCAAGATATTTACTTTTAAGTCATACACAGTATGTCAATTTTTCTTAATTTTTTTTTTTTCATTTTTCGGCATTGAAATTCATCACCAATTGTGCTTTGCTGGCTTCATTTGCTTATTCATTGACTAAAAATACCAGTGTCAGCCAGGCATGGTGGCACGCACCTTTAATCCTAGCACACCAGAGGCAGAGGCAGGCAGATCTCTATGAGATCAAGGCCAGCTGGTCTACAGAGCAAGTTCCAGGACAGCTGGAGGTATAGGGAGACTCTGTCTGGTAAAGACCAAAGGGGGGGAAAAAAAACAGTGTCTAATTGTTCCATGCACAGTTCTAATTTTTGTTTTTTTTTACAAATAATAAGTCAAATAAACTCTCCCACAAAAACGTTCTTTTAGTATGTGTAGGAAAGAAAAATAAATTCAGATACACACTTGAACTCTTCTACAGTGTGTTTTATGTTTATAAGTTGTGTAAGCCAAAGTAAACTGGGGCAAGTAGCTCAAAAACAACAATAAAGGGTCACAATTTTGTAGGAGAAATTCTGTTATGACATGAAAGAGATTGAAATGGAGAGATTGCTCTTTGAGATATAAGAGGAGGCTTTGGCCCAGACATTAAGAACTTTAATGAGGTGGGTTCGTGCTTGACATTCTAGGGGAAGCAGCCAGGAGTCAGTTAACCTTGAGTACCAGAAGCTCAGAGAAGCTCAGTGCTGGAAGAAGATTCATAGGGCCAGAACATCACAGCCAATGACACCAAGGGAGGATAAGACCTTTGTTCAAATTCTGAATTTAGGTCTCAAGAGGTGCTGTGTCTTAATTAAAATTCTTTTTCTGAAGTATCTCTATGATTTTCAAAGAATACTGATACAGGAAAGAAGCTCTTGGAAGCAGTAAGTTCAAAGGTTTATATGGTTGTTTAACTAAAAGAGCTAAATGAGGATATTTTGACCAGAATAGAGATCTTAGAGGTTCTGAGAAATGACTATGTTTGAAACATTTGGGAACCATATTTTGTCCAATGTAGAGATGACTGAGATTCTCAGAAATTATTATATTCTTTAAAATTATAACCAATGTCATTTGGTATCCAGTGGTGATGTGAGAGTAAATGTTCGGCACTCCTTTCCTTGTCTGACTTAAGCTTCTCTGCTGTTGGTTGGAGCTTCTCTCCCTAGAACACTGATCTCCCTGGAAATCTCATGGATTGCTCACTTTCGTTCTATTCAGCTCCCCTCTCTCTCTCTCATGCTCTTTCTCATTCTCTCTCTTTCTCCTTCCTCTTTCCTTCCTTCATCTCCTTAATTCCTACCTTCTTTCTATTATCCTATCTTTATTTCACGAGTGTGTACTGTGCATATGTGTGGAGGGAGAAGTCAATGTCGGGTATTTCCCTCAACCACTTTCCACCCTAGTTTTTGATACAGTCTCTTGCTGAAACTTGACTGGCTCCCTAGCAAGTCTCAGATAGTCTTGGCTTCTATCTCTACAGTGCTGGGGTTAGAGGCCATGCTTAACTTTTACCTGGGTACTGGGGGTTGAACTCAGAGTGGCAAGGAGTTTTCCATCTTCTCAGGCCCAAGCTCCTTCCTTAAATGTCTTCCAGAGGAAGACATGCCCTCTCTGTCTCACCTGAGTAACCTGTCACCAGCATTCTTTATCCTCTTTCCACACCAACTCTTCATCACAGCACTTAATATCACTGTTGCAGATATGTTATTTATTTTTGTTGTAGCTTTTCTCCTATGCCAATACACTGTGCTTTGTATATAACTGCTAAAACTGAGTCCAAGTTTTAAAGCTTTCTGCTGTTTCTGAATTTGCAAACTGTAAATCCTATACTTCATAAACTACCTGTGGTCATAGAGTACTGCTGAGAAACATATTCCTACATTGCATTAACTAACAACATCCACCTGTTTAAATTATGCTGTTTCCAAATTTCGGAAGGGGGAAAAGTAGTGCCAAGCCCTTCTTTATGTCACATTTTGTCCCTGAGATAATATAGCTCAAGCCTCTGTATTGCAGTATCCATCTTTACAAAACCAGCTCTCTGCTCCCAACCTAATTTCCCTAGTCCTCACCTTGTTGTCCCAGCATAATGATGGCAGAGGTGAAGCAGACTTTATCACAATTGTGCCTGACTGCATGAAAGGATGTCCTGAAGGTGGCAAGTGAAGAGGTAGCATTAAAATTTTGGCTCTTTGAGCATTTATGCTGGGGGTTTTGAAGTATACTGTGCTTAGTAGACTTTATCCACTTGAAGCACTTTTGTTGAAAATCTGCTTTTCTTCTTGTTATTATCAAGCAGGCAGCCAGCGTTTTATAAAACTGTAAAGGACTTGCTGTTTATCTTTTCTCTCTCAATTCCTATTACATTGCTTCATGTCTTTCACCTTCATTTTCTTTTCCTATAGAGTTCACCTCACTTTTTGCAACCAATGATATCAACTCCCAATTCCATTAGCACATGTGGGTTAATGTTTGATGAATCAGGAAGAAAACAATCTAAATACATACATCACACTAACTAGATAAGCCAGCTTTACATTCTATATCCAACTTCCTTATCACCTGCATGCCAACATTTTAAAATTTGTATTTATTTTATGTTGATTGGTGTTTAGGCCACATATATGTATGTGAACCATGCATATCCATAGTACTCGCACAGGCCAGCAGGTGTCAGAACCACTAGAACTGGAGTTACTGATTACTGGGAGTTGATATGTGGGTGCTGGGGCCTAACCCAGGTCCCATCCAAGAGTAACAAGAGCTCTTAATCATAGAGTTATCTCTAGGCCCTGCATCCTGGTGTCATTTGATCTTTCATGAGCAGTCATGAGCTTTGGTTTCTGGCAATTTGAAGAAGGTTGCTTTTGTACACCTTTAGTCATTCCTAGGCTTGGCTCTTTTAATAGACAAGAGAGGCAGAATTAAGGAGAAGCATCCATGTTTCATGATGCCTTTTATGTAGAGAAGAACAAGGAACTGATTTTAGAGTACATTCCTGGAAACTGGAATATTTAACATATGAGCTCTTAAATTCAGCTATTGAAAGGTCCTTAAGATTCTATTATATTTAATTTTAATTTATTTAAATTTAAGTAGCCATGCATGCCTGAGTTGCTAATATTGGACAGCAACACAATAGTGAATAGAGTAGTTGATCTTGGAAGCCTGGGGAAGGAGCCCGTCATTTTTAGTCTCACTGTTTCTAGAAGTATAGTTTGAAAACAGGGACTTTGTGTATAACTGTTCTATAATGTCTTATTCTGGACCTTCTGGTCCTTGCTAAGACAATTGATATAAGCCTGACATCCTCCAGTTAAATCCTGCCATAAGGAAAGATAATGTCCAATAGGTTCAAATAGCATATTCTTTGCAAAGGCTTTCCAATATTCTGCCTTTTCAATTTTCCTTTGCTTCACTTTCTAAGAAGCATTTGGTTAGAAACAGACAAGAAAAACCCATTAATGAATTAATTAGTCTGAAACTCAATAGCAATTTTAATATACAGCTATCATCTATGTTTGCTGATTTCTCTTTCTATTATAATGCTAATCCTTCTTCACATACATTCAGTAGAGGGAATTGACTTGTTTAACATCATACTAAAAGCCAACCTAACATTAATACTGTGCTTAAGGTGGATGGATAGAGCAGACCCAGTCTAAGTGCTTTGTATATAAATCCCTTTCTTCCTGTGGAGTAGCTATATTGTTATGCTCCTTGAAGAGATTAGAATATAACATTTGCCTTTCACTGACAAGCAACAACCTTGCATTTAAGGAAAAATATTTCCACTGTGTAAAAATGATAAGCTTGTTATGTCTTAGATGTTAACTGTCTCCCCAAACCCAGATGCTAAAGGCTTAGTGCCTATACTCTGGCACTATTGGCAAGTGTTGAAAAGCTTGGAAAGTGGGGGCAGAGGTGGAGAGATGATGATTCAATGATTAAGAGTATTTGCTGCTCTTCCAGAGCACTCCAATTCAGTTCCTAGGATCCAGTTCTGTTGATTCACAAACACTTGGAACTCAAGCCCCAGGAAGTCTGGCATTTCCTGTGGCTTTCATGGACACCTGCACATGTGGTAGGCACTCACACAGACACACACATACACACATATAAAAATAAAACAAAATCTTTAAAAAACGTTTAAGATAGGGGCCTTGTGGAAGGAGGTTAAGTCAGTGAGCAGCTCAGTTGAAACTGTGTTGGTTCTTCTTTCTCCTTTGCTCCTAGCCAGCATGGGGCAAACAGACTCCATTCACATATTCCTTGTTCTAGCATACTTTCCCATGAGTTCACAGACCATGATCTGCAATCACTTAAACCAGGAGCAAAAATGTCTATTTATCTGAATATCTCAGGCATTTAGTTACAGCAATCAAAAGCTGGCAAAAAAAAAAAAAATGTACTGTCACTGTATTGAGTCCATTATACAATTTGTGAAGGCCCTGATAGTTTATATATAGGATATTCAGGCCCTGTCTCTGAGGTATTTATACTACAATAGTAAAAATGCAAAAATTAAAGGAATGCATTTAATAAATATTTTTCAAGCCAACCAAGAGACTTTGGAAAAAGCTTAAAATACATTTCTTAAGTAGTTCCTAATAAACACCAGAGGAAACACTTTTCTTTACTGTTATAGTCAAATATCCTAATCAACATCATAGACTTAAACTGAGATAAGCAATCTTTTGTACTCACTGCACTAAACTTGCAGAGGATGGATTTCACAGGAAAGACTTCAGTGCTCTGTGGGAGTGTTGCTCAAAACCGCTGACTGTAAATACATGTCCTCTGAGTTTACATTGGGCAATTATCCATGGAAGTCAAATATCCTCAAGTAACTGGGTAAAATTGCCTTTTGATTAAGCATTTTCTAGAAAGGCTGAACAGCATCAGTCTATTTAATTTTTAAATTATAATTACATTTTGTTCCTTGATTCTTTCATTGCATCCCAATCAACTGTCTCTCTCTTGACACTAGTTAAAAGCATTAATATTTTGAAGCTTGTTCATAGGATGAGATTTTGATTTAAGTCACCAATTTTCAGAATCTATCATTGTAAAATCATTGACAGGACACTTTTTTAACACAAGTTATATGCCAAACCTCATTCTCAGTAATTGTCACATCTTATTTTATTTAACACATAATTAGCCAAGGTTATAGGAGTAGATAACTGGCAGCATATTCAGATCATAGATTTAATTAAAATGTACATGTAGCTTCTCCCCTCCATATGCTCCTCCTCTGCCATTTCTTTAATCTCAAGGAAGTGCCATGCTTTGGCCATCTCTTCAGCAACCATCCTAGATGTCAAGGCATTGGACACATTTCTTCAGAGACCAGGGAAAGGAATATATATATATATATATATATATATATATATTAGCAAAAGTAACACAGACAGAGAGCTCCTTTACCCCAAATATACCTGAAGTTCACTGCCCAATTTAACAAATAAAATTAACAGTGTCCAGCAAAGTTTGAATACTTAACACATATATAAACACAAAGGAGACATATTCTCTATTTACCTAAAATTTAACCTGACCAACTATAAATGACTTGACATTTTTTTTTTTTTTTTGGTCTTTTCGAGACAGGGTCTCCCTGTAGCCCCAGTTGTCCTGGAACACACTCTGTAGACCAGGCTGGCCTTGAACTCACAAAGATCCGCCTGCCTCTGCCTCCCAAGTGCTAGGATTAAAGGCGTGCGCCACCACACCCAGCTTATTTTTTCTCAGACGACTCAAGCATCCATGACTGCATGATATAAACAAAAAAGCGTGATGAGGGGCTGGAGAGATGGCCTAGCGCTTAAGAGCGCAGACCACTCTTGCAGAGGACCCGGGTTCGATCCCCAGCACCCACATGGCGGCCAAGAACCGTCTGTAACTCCAATTCCAGGAGAATTCCAGTTCCAGGGGAATCCGAGACCCTCTTCTGACCTCCGCAGCATTGCACGACACGGGTGCACAGACCTACATGCAAACAGTACATTCATACACAAAAAAAAAAAAAAAAGCGTGATGAAGTGTCAAGGCAACCTTATGAGTGACAAATCCCTATTTTGCTCTTAGAGACTCTGTACAGGAACAGAGGCAGTTAATACCCTCCTGACAGGCCATGTACCTTGGAAGTCCTGTGGAGTTCACCATCACTGAAAACTGCACAGTGCTCATAGATTTGGTATTAAGCACCCTAAACTATCAGGGTTGGTATTAGAAAGCCAAATATGCTGGGCGTGGTGGCGCACGCCTTTGATCCTAGCGCTCAAGAAGCAGAGGCAGCCGGATCTTTGTGAGTTCAAGGCCAGCCTGGTCTACAGAGCGAGTTCCATGACAGCTGGGGCTACAGGGAAACCCTGTCTCGAAAATACCGAAAAGAAAAGAAAAGAAAAGAAAGCCAAATATAACAGTTTTCCTGTTATGAGGAGGAGACTGTTAAGAGAGGGGAGATACCTGGTAACAGAAAAGCCCAGGTCAGCTCTGTGAATTCAGGATTAGAGTGGTGCTGGGTTTCTACGCTATAAGTCTCTTTTTAAATAAATTGAAACACAAAGATATTTTAGATAAATGCTGTCTTGAATTAAGTGCCCATGGTTCCATTTTGGGCAGCAGATGATCTTCATTATTTGGCTCCCACTGCCGGGGTATTGATTAAGTAGTGGAGCCAGCTCCCATTTTTTTCCTCAAACTTTTGAAAAACAGTCCACCTTTTTTTTTTTTGCATTTGGTTATTTTTACTAAATTGTGAATTTCTAGTGTCTCTTGCCAGTTTGAAAACTTTCTGCCTATGTATAATCTTCTGCCTAGTTTTTTTCTCTAGCCCCCAAAAGTTTTATCCTGGGACAGACATAATTTATTCTTCGATGCTTATTCAAGAATACTTCCTATAACCTTGCCAAAATGCAAACCCTGCTCAAATGGAATTCCGGTGTGGAGGATTTTCAGAATCACGTCTTCCAACCCGAGGTCCAGCAGAAATCTATCTGGGCAGCAACATTAGCTGTCATAGCGTTCAAACTCACTGGCAGGCCGCCGAAAGTACAGCCTGCCAAAACCTCCACTTCCATTTTCACCCAGAGCACAGCTCTTCAAGGACTTTTTCCTTAACTCTCAGAGTCGCTTAGAAGCAGCCCACAACTCTGCCAGTTTCCTGACTGAACAAGGTTCCTGCTGCTCTGAACGGTCACTAAAGAGAAACGTCTGTTTTTCCCTGGCTTTCCAGGAAGGCACTAAGCTTTTTATTTTTGCTTTTGTGAAATGTTAACAATTTCAGCAGCCATGATTTTAGCAGCTTCCCCCAAAATTCTGTCTTTAAATATAAATGTGTTTGTACTGTATGAGTTTATTGGAAGCCTTGGGGATTGATCTTTGGGGGGTATCCTCAGTGTGTTATTTGGGGGAACATATTATATGGTTTCCTGTCTCCTTGTCACCAGATTCCCAGTCATCTTTACATGATGGACTACTTACTCTTTGCTGCACTCTTGGAGATGCTTTCTTGTCCCCCCAATTCAGTCATTACTCCTGTTAACTAATGGTTTGTTATACTTAGCTTCCCGTGATTCATGCACTGTCATCAATACGTGGGCTATAGGAAGATACTACCTAACACTACTAAGTGACCTCAAAAACTTCTGAATTCTAAAATTTAAGACTCATTGAATATCTAGTATTATTTTTTTCAACAATATTTGAAGACTGTTCATTTGACTACCTGTTTGATAGGATGTTACTTCATAAAGTATTACATGCAACAATAAAGGAATGTCTATGGAAAGACGATAAGAAAATTATGTGTAAGCTTCCGAAACTAGCTATGTTGTGTTTTTGATCTTAACTGTTTTTGAAAACTTACTTTAAGCTTGACAATAGCTGGTTTTATTGAAAACCTGCTTATCTGGTTAATCATATCTTTTTTTTTTTTTTTTTTTTTTTGGTCTTTTCGAGACAGGGTTTCCCTGTAGTCCCAGCTGTCTTGGAACTCACTCTGTAGACCAGGCTGGACTTGAACTCACAAAGATACGTCTGCCTCTGCCTCCCGAGTGCTAGGATTAAAGGTGTGTGCCACCACACCTGGCTGGTTAATCATATCTTAATTTATTTTTCTGATTTATTACCTCTTCACTTCTTTTATAAGTCTATTAATAGATGAGAAATTTCTAAACCATATCTACTTTAGTGCTTGCTCCTCCAAGCTCCTCATCCACATATCCAGCTCAGAAGAGCATGTCTACTAAAAAGACTCCACAGGCTGACAACTTCAACTTGGAACCCTCAAGTTGTGCAAAGCATTACCAGATATCTCTATGTCCTAGATCTGGGAATGGTATTGGTATCCTCTATGGGAAACATACCAGGAATCCCTACATCTCCCTTCTATTTTTTAGTCTCCACCAGTGAGAAACACCATCACATTCTATGAGTTTTCTCATTTATTTCTCTGTAGATAAGCTCTGTGTTTGATCATTAACCTGTGCTGAGCCATGGAAGTCATCTTTCCAGCCCCTTTTCCCTGGTCCTTTAACTTCAAGTACTGATTGCTGTGGGGCCCATTCTGCAAACACCATCTGAGTTGCACATTTTATAATATAATTATGAACACAATTCCTCTGTTTTAAATTTTAAATTCTAAAATACCTAATTTAGTTTAAAAGAATCCCAAAATACAATCCATATTACCTTTACAGTCTCCCAAACTCTCTCATTATTTTGTGCCAGAAACGTAGAACTACTTTTTTGTCTGTAGGTTTTCTTCTAGTGGTTCTTTCATCTGTTACCCAGTGGAATACTCTCATTCAATGTACAGAGTATTGATTCATACATGCTCTTTCCCCCAGAGAGACTTGCTTTCAAAACTTTGTCTACGACTCTCTTATTTTCCAATTCCCAGCAGACTTCACTTAACCCAAAACACTGATGAAAGGAAGGAAGATATTGAAATTCCAGTGAATATTTCAACCTCTCTGCAGCTTCCCATGGTTTGGTGTCTACCTTGAATTTCCTTGAGCTAAGCTTATGGCTTCTGTAAAGCTGTACTCCTCACACAGACTCTTTAACTACATTGCTTTCACTTCCCTTACCCCTTCCATCTTCATCTACAGTACGTTACCCAGCGGCATCCTTATACCTTATCCCAAACTTTGGAATTGTCCCTTGAATAAACTTTCTCCAATTACTGAATTTTAATATTCCATTTATTGTTATCCTTGCACAGGTATTTGGACACAAGAGTCTAGATTTCTCTTTATTTTTAATTTTAGGCATATGAATGTACTGTCAGCATGTAGGTTTGTGCACCCATGTTGTGCAATGCTGCAGAGGTCAGAAGAGGGTGTCGGATTCCCCTGGAACTGGAGGCCATCTCTCCAGCCCCAAGAGTCTAGATTTCTAAGAAAATGTTGATATGAAATTTTCTATCTTTGACAATACAAAAAGTATAACCCCACTTAGTGTCATGTTATTGGGTAAGACTTACTCAGCACAGAAGTGTAGAGAAACAGTAGTTGGATAGTATGAGACCTGAATATTTTAAGTGTTAGATGTGGCAGATGTGGTTAGGGTGGTGGACATACAAGTGAAGAGAAAGAACATCTATAGCCAGGAATGAAAAGTGAGGTAAGAAAAGATGTACCTAAGTAAAGAGAGCAACATTTAAAACAAAATATTAAAAGCAAACAAAACCCAACAAAGTTTTGTAGTTATTTTGTCTTTCAAGTTGTCAAATACAAGAACACATTTATTATTTTTTTCTTTTTGTTTTAGGTGTATGAACATTTTTTTTTGGTGTTTTTTGAGACAGGGTCTCTCTGTAGCCGCAGCTAGCCTGAAACTCACTATGTAGACCAGGCTGGCCTTGAACTCACAGAAATCCACTTGCCTCGGCCTCTCGAGTACTGGGATTAAATGCATGTACCACCATGTTTGGCTTAGGTGTATGCACATTTTGGCTGCATGTATGTTAGTATAGCCATACGGTGCCTATGGAGGCCAAAAGAGGATGTTGGATCTCCCAGAACTGCAGTTATGCAGGACTGTTAGCTTCTGTGTAGATGTTGGGATGCTTTCCTGGGTCCTCTCTGAGAACAGCTGTGTTGTTAATCCATGAGCCATCTCTCCAGCCCATGGTCAGGTTTTCTTACCAGACTATACATTGTGACACTGGAACTTATATTTTGGGAAGAATGCTTACTTCCAAGGATCACAGAAATGAGCATTGTCAAAAGGAACATAGAGAAAACACATTACTTATCTATTTGCCACCAGTATGGCCAAAGAAATTTTCTCTGTTGCAGCTGTCACTGAAACAGCCAAAATGAGAAAGAAGATCCAAAGACACCTGTATTTTGAACTCACTGGGAAGCACACACTAATGGAAACTTATCAGGCTGATTTGGAGAGCAAACAGTGTAGTGAAAGAGATTCTGAAACTTATGATGAACAATGCAAAAGTGTTTGGATCATTCCGCTTCCATTCCTAGGATGTGGGTCCTGCTTAAGGCAGTCATATCTTTCTGATAAGTTGTTCTATGCTTTTGGGGTTTGGCTTTTGAGGATACAGAGAGGAGGATACTCCAATAACCCAGATGCCTTCTTTATAGTTGAACTGGATTAGAATTCTTATTATGCATGTTCTGAGAATGTGTGCATTTTGCTATATGTATATTTACCTAAAACAGACAGGGTTATGCAACATGCACTATGAAAGACCAGATACTTACATCCAGGTTGAAGTAAAGATTTTCCATGACAAAAATGGTGTGGGAAAGAATGGAAACTCTGAACACATAAACTCTTGACTGTTGTTGAGGGTCATGTACTATGATTTTCGATTTCACAAGAAATTACAATGGCAAGTCAGATCAGTATTTAGGCCAAGTTATTTCAAACTTTCCAGTGGCAAGTGAATCCTAGAGAAAAAAATGTAATATAAGTGAAAGTTCTCAGCATGGAACTGTTCATGAGGGATAAGGCTTCTAAAATATTACATTGGCTGGTAAGTACAATATAATTAACCTGACTGATATGTGTTGAACATTTTGACAGGTGGGATGTGGTGTTGAGAACTTAAATGTTTGGGTGGAAGGTCCTCTTTCAGCACTCCCAAAGTCCTGTAATTTGAGGCACATTTTAAAGTCTACCCTAGGTTAGTTTGTTTACATTATAGTGAAGACAATAATAATCACATCTACCCTCTAGAACTGAAGAATGAGATAAAATGCTTTCATACACAGCCTCTAAGTTATTATGAAATCAAGGTCAGTTTCATAACCAATCTATCATAAATATTAGTTATTACTGAATGTGCCACTACTTTAAGTAGCCCTTCTGCTTTATAAGTCCACATGTATTGGGGTTATAATGTAATTTAAAACTGAAAAGAATTTTTGAAGAAATACAAAGTTCTGAAGAGATTTCTAAAATTGAAAGTCCTAGGAATTCAAATCTTATATTAACATAAAATTGTTAAGAGGGCAAAATGATCACCCAATTGGGAAATGTTGAATGCTTCTTCTGCATTAATATTCTGTAACAGTGGGTCTCAAGTATAGGTGGCATATTAATATCTTGTTTAAGTTAGATCAATTTATTTCTTTGAATTTAAATTAAAACGGTATTTTAAAAATATCTCTAACAAACGATATAACCTGGACATGATCCTCCTATGTCTATTGAAATTGTGACCAAATTTGGGAAGGAGTGTTGCTGATTCCCGCCCTGAGTGTGGGTTTGGATCAGCTTATAATTACTCTCCTCCAGGATAAGATAATATGATGCTGCTATTCTGAGACAGAATAGTAGATGGTATCATAATTTTCAACCTTGATCTTTAATCAGATCTCATTTTTATATGAATTTCAGATTAATCCTAACAGTATCTTTGGCTTGTAGAGATGCTAAGCTATGCTGTAATGTTACACTTTAGGTTTTCAAATATACTCACTTAATACTAAGAAATTAAAAGATTGACTGGTTTTACTAATCTCCTGACTAAGAATGGGGTTTGTAGGACATTATTTTTTCTGAAAGAATTACTGTAGACTAAGTTTCTTCAATATAATTTTAACTGAATTAATTTATAATCATCAAATTCAGAATATACACTCCAACTGATTATAAAATAGTGCTATATACTATGCATAAGATTGAATCAGAATACTGTTGAGAAACATTTCATGCATATTTTAAATTTTCACTGTTTTGTTGCATTTCAGTAGCACCAATTCTATTTTTATTCAACAACTGTCCCATCAAACCTAATACATATTTGTAAATCTTAATTCAAACTCAATGGTATGGACCCACACAAGCTTAAACTGCAATTTCGCACAACTGTAGTTTTAAATTACAAATCGTGAATGCAGTTACTGTGTTCTGCTCTCTGTAAAGTGGCTAAGAGAACTACGTGTGTAAAAGGTGCCACAAAACACACAGGTCTGGCAAAAAAGTCTCCATCCTTTTGCTCTCCAGTAATAACAACTCTGATTCCACTTTCCTATGCTCAGCATCAAGGACATTTTTCTCCTAAGGAATTTTTTTTTTTTTGGTGAGTTGCCTCATATTATACTTTACCAGCCACTCCTAGGAGGGACATTGAATTGATTATATATATATAAAAAGAATATATATATAATATACTATATATATATATATATATTTCAGAGAGGTGTTGCTTCTGACCATGGTAGCCTAGATTATTAAATAATTTAAATGTATTCCCACTCCATTTACAATATTTTCTGAGTTTATCAGAACATTAATTAAGAAAGAGGATAACCCACATATTTCTCCTTTGAAATACAACATTTATGTAGAAAGACCAATCAGAAATTAAAATGTATCTCTTCTAAAGGACAAGTAGCTTCTGCCTATTTAACTCATTATACTCCTAAACATATTGATTCTCTCAAGTGATTTTGCATGCTTTTAATAATGTTACAGGTTGAATTATGATGTCCTTTCCTGGGCAATCTATTGAGCTTTCAGAAGATAACATGATTCCCTGAGCTGGTCCTCAATGTCTAGGCTGTGCACAACTGAATGGAGTGTTTTTGGTTTCTTCTCCTGGCTCTGTCATCCCATTCTTTTCTTTGGAGTGTTGACAAATTCTCTCTCTCTCTCTCTCTCTCTCTCTCTCTCTCTCTCTGTCTCTGTCAGGACTCAGGATTCTTAGTGATTTTGTAGTGTACCTTATTTCATTATCCTTTTTTAATTTTTTAAAATTTATTTATTATTTTCATATGTGTATGAATGTACTGTCTGCACGTAGGTTTGTGCACTCATGTCATGCAATGCCACGGAGGTCAGAAGAGCGTGTGAGATTCCCCTAGAGCTGGAGTTAAAGACAGTTCTCAGCCACCACCATGTGGGTGCTGGGGATCGAACCAGGGTCCTCTGCAAGAGCAGTCGGCGCTCTTAACTGCTAGGCTATCTATCCAGCCCCTATTTCATTATCTTTTAAATAATGATTAGACACTACTGTTTATAAATAAAAAGTTATCTTTAATTAATTAACTAATTAATTGATTGTGTGTGTGTGTGTGTGTGTGTGTGTGTGCTTGGGTATGTCTGTGCCATGGAGTTGGGATTGGTTCTCTCCTGTGGTATTGTGGGTTCCAGAAATCCCATCAGGAAGTCAGACCTGCACCAATTTACTCACTGGTCCTAGAGGTAAAAATTTCTTTGATCTCTCTGTTACATTTCTCTCTCTTCATCCCTTATGTTGTCAGCTATCCACACCTGCATATCCCATTTAACTTGTTCTCATCCATTTTGTCTCATTATTTTCAGGCCACTGTAACATTTTAAAAATAATTTATTTATTGTTTTTATTTTATTTTATGTGCACAAGTGTATTGCTTGCATATATGGATATGAACCTGTGTCTTACAATGCAAGTTGAGGTCGAAACAGGGCGACAGATCCCATGCAACTTGAGTTTCAGATGGTTGTTAGTGGCCAGGTGGGTAGTGGGAACCAAAGCTCTGTCCTCTGCAAGAGTAACCAGTGCACCTTAACCACTGAGCAATCTCTCCAGACTCCCATTTTTATATTATATTTCCTGTGTGTGTGTGTGTGTGTGTGTGTGTGTGTGTGTGTGTGCATGTGTATGCATGTCTGTGTGTCTGTGTGTGTGTGTTGTGGATGAACCTTAGGGCCTCCAACTTGCTGGCCTAGTAAACTATTACTGGGTTACATCCCCAGCTCATTTTAAATTACTTGGAGACAGAGATCATGTCCTACTTGTGTGCGTATCTAAAGAATCTAGCACAGTATCTTCTCCAGAAATGGTAGGCTCAAAATATCTGAACTCAAAGCAAGTTAAATAAATAAGAGATTATTTTTTACCGCATCTTTTGGGAAAACTAATGTTTATGAATAACAAAGATGATAAATGGTATCTACGAACATTATTAACACTATATGGTAGGGAGCATGTTTTCTAAATGCACTGTGTGTAATTCTGCAGGTCATTATATAAACTTTGTATCTTTAAATACTTGATCATCCCATATTGCTAACTTCTTGCCAGGAAATATAAGAAAATTTTTTATTTTTGTTTAAAATACTACTTTTTGAAAATGATGCTTGAAATATTTTCAAACTTAAAATATTGTTTTCCTACAATTAAGTAAATACAACATGGAATATTTGTAAGAATATATAATTTTGCCAAATTTAACGGAAAAAAATTATGAAATGTTAGAAAAATATTTTGTTTAATCTGTTCCCTTAAGTCAGTGGATGCAGACAGATACACATTTGAGATTTGATTCTATTCTACTTCATAAAGACAAAATTATAAATATATTTAACACATATAAAGAATATTGATGTAGCAAAAAGTTGTCAAAATAAGTATACATGATTTGGCTTTAATAGGTGCATACCTATTTCATTTATGACCCTAATCTTTGAATTGAAAACCTATTACTTGTGAATAATTTCAAATCCTAAACATATGTTTTATTTTCCTTAATATAAACTGTTCCAAAGGGAGTAACATTTTGCAGGTCTGTATTGTGCATCAGGTTCTCTAACATAAAAACTACATTAATCTTTTCGGATTTCCAAATAGGACACTAACAGTAAAATTTTCCTCTTTTTTGACAAGTGGAATATTTTTCAGTCCTATTGTGAATTCTGTTTCCTATGAAGCACTTCAAAGACCCCATATTTTGTCAGTCCTCATTGTCGGTTTGCAGAGTCAGAAGCAAAACAAACAGAAAAAAAATATTGGAAACAATGTGAACCCTGACTCAAATAGTCAGCCCCAGGAAAATGGGAATGTGGGCATATGTCTCTTCTGTCTTTAGTGTGATTGTCTCAGGTAAAAGGACAAAGCACATGACAAAATGTTCACGGTGTGTTTGGGACCTCAGTACAGAATTATGTTTTCCTGAATTCTGAGTTATGTGTCACAGTAATCTGTGCATGCTTCTCAGGGTACAGCAATATGAGGGAGGCTGAGTGAAAATTGCTGCAATGGCTCACCTACAAGGAAACAAACCACGTTTCCAAATGGGTTCCTCAGCATTTAATAACTTAGGGAATTCTTAGAGATTAGGGATAATTATTTCATTGGTCCCTGAATCTACCTTGTTAAATGCAAGCTCTTTGTGGAAAGATTGTTCTCTGAAAATAGCCCAGATGCACATTATCATTTAAATGGATGGGTTGGTCTGAGACATACTCAAATGCAACTTAAAGCAATAGGAATAATAATATTGACTGCAGCAAATAGGCCAGGTTGTCATATGGCAATCCCAGGCAAATACCATTAAAACTGCTGCTACACATTATTTAAAGAGAGATTGTTCAGCATAGACAGATGCTGAGTTTTCAGGTACTTTAGACTCTATTTATATTTTCACTGGTTTATAATATGGTTTTAATAATTATTTATTAAAGTGCTAGTGAAATTAATGGAATATTTGTTGCTTGATTTAAAACTATTGCTTTATCCATGAGATTATGTACTTTGGCAAGAAATACTTAACATTAGGAAAAACATTAGGAAAAATAAATACTAGGAAACACATTCACAAATATTTGGTTATTCTCACTTATTAACAATCACATCAACAAAGGTCTTGGTTGTAAGCAAGAGACTCTGTCATTAACTATTATATTAACTAAGCTGAAAGTGAACTATAGAGTAATTCTCACTAACATGAAAATGCAAAACCAAATATAATGTATCCAAATGCCCTGCTTAGCACCTAATCATGTGAGGAGGCTGTCATATTGAGAGGACCCCTGTTTAGTGTCTAGTGGGAGTCCAGAATATGGAACTAAGGCCAAAACACTGTCCCTTAGCTGTCATAGGAGTACAGAATGGAGTGTATGGTCTTTCTGCATCTACTATGTCATCTGTCTTCCACAAAATCACATAGACTACAAAATTCATGAAATAGAGATGTTAAAGTCAGCTATATGGACCTTTCAACCAAGAGCATTTTTAAGATTATGTGAGGGTCATAGAAAAAAGAATCAGTAAGTGTGCTGGATAGCTTTAGTGTCAACTTGACACACCTGGGTTGAGGGAGCCTCAATTGGGGAACTTCCTCCATTGGACTGTCCTGTGGCCATGTCTGTGGAGTATTGTCTTTGGGCAGTATGGGAGTGCCCAGCCCACTATGGGTGGTCCCAACTCTGGGCAGGTTGTTGTGTATGGTATAAAAGGGCAGGCTGGGCATGGGCCAGGGGAGCAAGCCAGTAAGCAGCACTCCTCCATGGCCTGTGCTTCAGCTCCTGCCTCCAGGTACCTGCCCTGAGTTTCTGCCTTGGGCTCCCTGAGTGATGAACTGCTACCCAGGAGATGCGAGCTGAATAAACCCTTTCCTCCCCAAGTTGGTGTCAATCAGAGTGTTTTGTCACAGCAATGGAAGAGAAACTAGAACAGTAAGTATATAAAAGAAAATTTACTTGTCAAAAAAGAACTTTATCTTGATATTAAAGGGCAACTTCCAGGATAGGAAGTAGGGATGCTACTTCGAAGGCTGGTGAGGAGGAATGATAAGCTGATAATGTTTCCTCAAAAGTTGAAGCAAATCTTTCCAGAAAATGAGTGGCAGATAGGACCCAAGGCATGCTTTTCATGATTAGGTCTGCTCTGCTAATAACTAGAAGAGAGATGGAGATGGCCAGAGATACCATTTCATTTTTTTTTTTTCGTTTTTAGTGAGAAACTACAGAAACCCTGAAAATTTCAAATTCATTCAGTCCTTTGTAGAATGAAGGTCAAAAATGATTTGTATTCTTATACACAGTATATATATACACAGTATATATATATATACTGTGAAAGCCTGGGGATTCCTGAGGTGAAAATTGGTTTATCCCTTAACCACACACAGCCCTTGCTTTTTCAAAGTTTCTGAAATAGTTGGCTCATGCCTTGATGAAAACCACTGTGATTTTAGAGCTATTAACATACAAATTTATTAGTTTTTATGATATTAACTTTGATAATATCTACATGTTCTGGACAAATGACTTTTACTTCATCTTGGAACCAAACTTTGATTTTATTTGAGTCTTTTTTTTTTTAATTTTGTTTTTTATTTATTTCTGTATGTGTATGAATGTACTGTCTGCATGTAGGTCTGTGCACCCGTGTCGTGCAATGCCGCGGAGGTCAGAAGAGGGCGTCGGATTCCCCTGGAACTGGAGTTCTCCTGGAATTAGAGTTTCAGACGGTTCTCGGCCGCCATGTGGGTGCTGGGGATCAAACCCGGGTCCTCTGTAAGAGCGGTCGGCGCTCTTAACCTCTAGGCCATCTCTCCAGCCCTTATTTGAGTCTTTTTACAACATAAAAGAGCTTACCTTGGGGCTGGAGAGATGGTCTAGTGGTTAAGAGTGTCTACTGCTCTGGCAAAGGACCTGGGTTTGACCTCCAGCACCCACATGGTAGCTGAGCACCGTCTTTAACTCCAGTTCCAGGGAATCTGACGCCCTCTTCTGACCTCCGCAGCATTGCACGACGGGTGCATAAACCTACATGCAGACAGTACATTCATACACATAAAAAAAATAAATAAAATAAAATAAGTGCTTACCAAGTTATGTGTGCTTATTGGGACCTGGATATAGGACCTTAATCTCTATCATCTTCTTGGCACTTAAGCTAAAGTAATGTATGGATGTGTTCATATGTTTTAAAAATCGAGAACTCAAAACAGTGCTTATCTCATTGAATACAATGGGAGAAATTGATAGCATTATAGATTTTTTGTTTGTGTGTTATATTATAAATCATTAGGGACCAGAAAGTACAAAATTCTGATTACATAGAAGTCTGACTTAATTTCCCCTTTGGTGATGAATGTATTGTTTCAATTAAAACAAAGTTAGTAAGCCCTTGTTCAAGAACATGGTTCTGACAGAATTACCAAGGAAAGGGTTCTCTTAAGTTTGGATCCACTCAGCTTAAAATGGATGCTGAGTCAGGCTGTTTTATAGAGGAATACTCATAATGTGGTTTAGAGGACTGAACACCTCAGTCTGTAATTTCTTAGAGCAAGAAGAATTAATTGTACATAATTTGGCATCATAGCATGGAGCTTGGAATTTAGAAAGTAGACAGTAGATGTCAGATAGATTAATAAACATAAAATCAAAAGAGACTATGCTCTTATTTAACATTTTAACTATTTTCTACTCTTGAAAGTTTATTACTTTATAACTAGAAAAACAAAGTTGATTAACAACAACAATATAAAAGCACTATTTTATTGAATCAATATACTTTTAAAAATGCAATGTTTTTTATTACTTCTTTGAGAAATTCCACACGTATACAGTGTTATCACACACAATCACCTGCTTACTATCCTGTCTCCTCCAGGCCACCCTCACCTCTCCACACACTCCTTATTCCACACCTTCTTTAGGTTTTACTGCTCAGTTTGAGCTGCCCTCACATTCACGGATGTGGTGCATCCACTAGAGTGTGGTGAAGCGAGCAGGTGCCATCCACTGTCTATAACTCCTCAGCTAGTCTCAGGGGCTCATGTGCCCCCCCCCACCTGCTTCCATGCTGGAACCTTGACTGAACTGATCTTGTGCAGGTCTTCTGGAAATCTTGTGCAGGCAACCTCAGTTGCTGTGAGTTCAGAAGTCCTGTCACATTCGGAAAGACACTGCTTCACTCTGGACTAATGAATTCTCTTAATTCAATTGAATTCAATTCAATAAACAGATTTGGGGTCTGAAATATGCCAGGCAGTGTGTGTTAAGAACTTGGAACACAGAGATTTCAAGATGCCTTTTCCTTCCCCTAAGAAGGTAAATTCTAATGTTACTGTGTCTTTGTCTAAGCTACAACTTAGAAGTACTATACCTGAATTGCTAAGGGAATCTGATTTAAGGAGGAATACCTAAGTTTGAAGCTTAGGAAAGCTTACCGACCAGAGTCATGTTAGAAAGTAGACATAATTACAGCATTAACAATCAACAGTCCTCGAGGGGAGAAAAGACAATAGATAACCAGGAACTTTGTCTTTTAGAGAATTTTAATTAATGTGAGTGTGGATATTTAAAATGGTATAAAGTATGTGTTGCTGCATGTGGAGTGACACTGACTTTTTTAGAATTTCACTAAGTATAAATTAGAATAAAAAGACTTAATTACAAAGCTACATTTATGTATAAACATTTGCTTTTACCTCTTTGTGCAAGCTAATGCATACGTGACATGGATATGCGTGTTTATACCATACATGCGTGTTTATACCATCTGGATTCATAACGGAAAAAAAAATTTCAATAAGCATCCTAGTATCCAATAGCTTTCCTAATGTCACCTCAAATTTGGATAACTCATCACAACTGCCATAATTTACAATGCGTATGAGGGAAAGCTCCTCATGTGAATAAGATAGGTGACAACAGGTCCTTGTCGCTGCGAATTGTCCACAGGGGAGTTATATGCTACAAAGTCCATTTTTTGTTTTTATGTCAGAGGAAAAAGAAGATTGATAATCAACTACTGTAGGATTTCAAACAAGACAAAAAAGCAAGATCTTCACAAGAGAAGAATGTTCTATTACTTTAAAAGCACACACAAATGAAATGGCAGGTTGATGTCCAGAACATTATGACCCAATGACTATTTTTGTAAAACAGAAACAATTTATAGGTTGGAAAGGATTTACTTGTTAATGTCTGGTTGTGAATGTAAGATAACTAGGAATGCCACTGTTTCTGTTATCCACGTGTTTAAGTTTCTCTGACAATGAGTTTCTACTGTGATTTTAATCTACTATTACTTTCAGAAACTTTCAAAAACCCCAAACAGAATCAAGGCCATTGAGTGTACCTACATTGACTATGTACATGTCTTTTATGGAATACAGACAAGTATACAATGGGTGAGATAAAAGCTATAAGACCTACGCTTGTATATAAAGAATGACTGTCTACTATCACATATGTCAGATGTTCTTTGTCCTCTGTACACAGTCCTTCCAGCAAACAGAGGAGTAAGAGGATGAAAAGATGGGCACAGATTAATGTAAGCAGAATAAACAGCAGCAGAATTCTCAGAAATAATGTTGCCTCAAAAAGGATGGAGATATCTTTTCTAGGAATAAAGGCTGCCTTAATTCTACATATAAGGAAGACTTGAACCAACAATACAAAATTTCACAGTATATACACTTATATAATTTTATATAAAATAATTATTGAGATTAACATTTATTTGAATTTTATTATATTTATATAAATTCTTTGTTACAGACATATGTATAACAGGTGACTTTCAACTATTTAAGTTGCTTTACAAAATCCAGGTTAATGGCTATATACCCACAAGACTCATCCTACCGCAGATACATGCACATCCATTTTTATTTCAGCTCTCTTCACAATAGCAAAGAGCTAGAACTAACCAAATGACTCTCAACTGATGAGTGCATGACAAAAATGCAGTACATCTACACAATGGAGTACTACTCAGCTGTAAAGAAAGATGCCTAGGGGAACAACCTGCGGAAGAGGGGGCGTGGTAGAATGTAAAGGCTCCGATTGGGGTGAATGGTGAAACTACAGTGATGTAGTCTGGACACTCATTTGATCAACTTGATTGAACAAACAACATGTCACCCCCCACTGGATGGTGGGGCTGTGGGGGTTTGGACACAACAGCCTGTAGATTGGTTTTGCACGAAGGATGCTT
>VZQC01001486.1:333243-356502 GCA_009823505.1 Rhizomys pruinosus
ACACACACACACAGACACACACACACACCACAGGAGGGAGGGAGGGAGGGAGAGAGAGAGAGAATCATTTTTCTTTGGTATGACAAGAAAGAACTCAAACGAGCCAAGGTTCATGTTGGCTCAGTTTGAAAAGTTCAATTGACCATGGAGGGGAAGGGATGGTGGTAGGCCCAGCCTACAACACATGAAGCCCAGGAACAGAAGGTTGCCTGCTTATCTACTCAGGTTTAAACCAACCAGAAAGCAGAGAAAATGAGGCTGGCGCCAAGTCATAACCCATTAGTAAACTACTCCCATCTCCTCCAGGTACCCACTTCCCTGCCTCCTAAAGCTTTTACAGTCTCTTAAAGCAGTTAACACTGGCTAGGAATAAGTATTGAACATACTGGTCTTGAGGAAAAGTCATATCCTAGGCATAATGAGCAATAATTTAGCTTATAGCAATCAGTTACTTTCACTTACACTTTTGAATGAAAATACTATAGGAAGATATAGAAAAATGACCCATTATCTTCTACTCTGTCAGGGTTAGTGTGGAGAAAACACCATGCCAGAACTTAAGCAGTGTTTTCTTCTGTTTAGTATACTTTCTATCTAAAGATTCACTTAGACAAGTTCTTCAGAGCACCTTTTAGTTCAGTTTTCATCTTTCTGCATTCTTTTGTCTCATACATTTTGAATCTTCAAGAATCAACATCTTTTCAAAGCAGCATATCTGGTAACCTCAGGAAGGAGTGTATCTCTTTATGCTACTGCTCAGAAAAGGGTAAAGGCAAATTGGGGACGGGTGAGTGGAAGAAGCCTTTGTGTTTAGATATCATGGAACCTGTGGTTAGGCTGTAGTTACCCAGGAGCATCCCCACTTGCTTCACATGCACACTAAGGAAGAGCTAGCATCTGAAAAGGATTCTGACTTCATTATAATATCACTTGCACGGTGGTTTTGAACCCCTCTCAAAGATTTCTCAAGAGTATCCAAATAAGAACCATGCTAAAAAGATTGGATCAACAATGATTGGGAGAGGAAAGGAGTCACCTTTACCACACAAATGTTATGTGTTTTCTACATTCATTCATTAACCTCTGTAAAGTCAAGGAATACCACTTTTCCTTCCCCCATTGCATCTGCCCTCTCAAGTCTTTCTCTGGACTGTACTTTGCTTGCATAATGACCTGTGACTCTCAGAAAAGGCAAGAATCCACAAGAAATGTTACCTGCGACAGGGAAATATTTAAATCCTCTCTTTTCCTTAAGCTGAAATGCATCAAGGGTTTTTAACATGTAAAATTTGGAAACGAGAATTTTCTAATTTATTTTATACTATATTACTAAATTTGAAAATAAACTATATGTATTATATTTATTCTGATTTTACACATATTTCATGCTTAGATTTAAATATGTGAGTTGCGGGCTGGAGAGATGGCCTAGCGGTTAAGAGTGCCGACCGCTCTTACAGAGGACCCAGGTTCGATCCCCAGCACCCACATGGCGGCCGAGAACCGTCTGAGGCTCCAATTCCAGGAGAACTCCAGTACCGGGGGAGTCCGACACCCTCTTCTGACCTCTGCGGCACTGCACTACACGGGTGCACAGACTTGCATGCAGACAGTGCATTGATACACACACAGAAATAAATAAAAGCCGGGCGTGGTGGTGCATGCCTTTAATCCTAGCACTTGAGAGGCAGAGGCACGCGGATCTCTGTGAGTTCGAGGCCAGCCTGGTCTACAGAGTGAGTTCCAGGACAGCCAAAGCTACAAGGAGACCCTGTCTAAAAAAGACCAAAAAAAAAAAATAATAATAATAAAAAAAAATATGTGAGTTGCATGAATAAACATAAAGAAAATTGAATGCTAAAAGCATGGCCTATTTTCATGTTTCTCAGGTGCTTGTAGCTGTGTGAAGTGGTCCATGAGCTGCAGGCTTATAAAAATTATGTCAGGCGTGTGCACATACAAGAGTGGCCAATCATTATGAATTTAATTATTTTATATATTTCACATTTCTCTAAACCAATACTAAAATTTTCTGAGTGTTGATTAAGGACAAACTATTGACATAGCCTTTGAGTATTCTTCAAAAAATTATTCCATACATACAAAGAGAAAGATGTTAATTGAGTACAGAAAAAAGTTAGCCATTTCCATCTTAATTTGTTGATCAAAATTATTATCATCAACACTGATACAAATCAAACTCCTATCATCACACTGTGGTGGCTAAGAGATAGAAACGTCCATGTAGAATATGGAACCTGAATGCATTCATGAGAAAATGTACAGAAACCTCAAATGAGGGGTTTGTATGGAACAAAGCGCTTCACAATCTTCATTTGTATTTTATTTATTTTATGTGTTTGAGTGTTTTGCTTGAATAGAGGTAAGTGCAGAACAGGCCCTAGGAGGCCAGAAGAGAGTGTCAGATCCCCTGGAACTTGAGTTATGGATGGCTGTTAGCAGTCATGTGGGTGCTGGGAACCTAACCAGGGTTAGTAGTCTTCACTGCTGCACCATCTATCAAGGTAAAGGAAGATAAAGAAAGGCTGTCAAATTAATTTGGAATAAAAGAAAAATGGAAGTTAAACCAATGCTTAATCTGGGAGAAAGAACAAAATGCATATAACAACATGAATGAAGTTTGGGGAACAACACTGGCAGTAAAAATACTTACCTTGACAGAGTGAGTACCTGAGTTGATTCTTTAAAGCCCACACGAAGCTTCCTGTCATGGTGGCACAAGCTTGTCATCCTATCAGTGAGGAAGCATAAATAGGTAGATCCCTAGGGCTCGACTGGCCAGCTCATCCAGCTAATAACAGAGCTGCAGTTATCAGTGAGAGAACCTTCAAAAATAGCCTGACAGCCCCCAAGAAACACCTTAGGCTGACTTCTGATTGCAAGTATACCCATGCTCACACACAGGGGGAGAGAGAGAGAGAGAGAGAGAGAGAGAGAGAGAACCAGAATCTTAGAAGTTGAAAATGGGTTACACTATAGATTATTATATTTTTGCTCTTGTTAAATTCTGTGATTCTATTAGCTGTATTGGGATATGTAAAACAGTGTAAAATTTACATGAGCTTTGAAAATTATTTTACAACTTTAAAATTGAAATTGTAGTATAAGAAGAATTACCCCTTAGCAGGATTTGTAAAGTTATTTTTTTTTTCTTAAGAGGCTTAGTTTAAATTTCAAAATTATTTATTTCAATATACATAAAAGTACATTTGATTTTCAGTAAGAGAAGTGTTGTGCAGAGAATGTCTTTAAAATCAAATGCCACAAGTAAAAAACAAACAAACAAATAAAATAGAATATATTATGTTTCTGAAGATATAGCTCAGGTCTTTAAAAGTCAAGTCTTTGACAATAAAATATTTTTATAATTATGGTGTAGCCACTTAGAAAATAAACTTACAAACAAAAATAAGATGATATTTTTATATTTGAAAAAAATATGTCATAACAGCAACATTTTCTCAAAGTTAGAATTTTATTTTTAATAGTGAAAATATTTAAAATTAGGACCATAACAATTCATATATTTTATTAGAATTTAAAAGGAAATGTAATACTTTATATGAATATCATTTATTTTTTATCATTTTTCTCTTATAGTAGAAGAGAATTTCTAGGGTTGAACATTTATAAAAGTTTTTCCTCATACAAATTAAAAGAGAATCTTTAGTGCTCCTAGAACAGAGAAAGAGATACATTTCTACTTTTTAATGCCAATTTAAAGATGAAAAAATTCAAAATTTCATGGGTGATCTTGAGACATGAAAAGCATAACTTTCTAATTTAAGCACTCAAAGGAGTCTCATTTTCCTGGAGGTAGCCAAAGTTATTTAAGGATTTTATATTCATCACAGGAGCCAAAGAGTCTCTCCATGTGAAGGAAAATAGATAAGGGAAGGTATCTATTCCACTAAAGGAAAGGCAAAAATAGATTTCGTCCATAGAGAAAACCCACGGGCAGGTCCAGTGTTAAATGGAACACGCTAGATTCCATTGGAGGCTTTGGAAGGAAAAAACAGGCGTAAGAAGCTGCCGTCTCCTTAACTGCTCCACATGATCTTCGCCTTGTGTGGATGTGGTCTTCCACAGGGCTCTGTTGAATGAATAAAAACCAAATAGAAGAAAGCATGAGGCTAAAGGCAAACCTTTCTCTCAGGCAGGTCTTCACAAGCAGGCACCCCCCGCCGTCATACAGGGTACACCCTTGTATGTGGGCTGGTGTTCCAATCTCTCTGTTTTGAAGTTCATAATATTGTACAGAAAAAGGGGCCTGAATTTTCATTTTGGGTTGTGCTGCGTAGATAACATCTGATTCAAATTCCCATCCTTGATTTCACGTCATCAATGACCTGTTTGTGTGTGTGAAATACATGTGAGCACTTTTGGAGGCCAGAGGAAAACGTCTCACGACATGACATTCTCTGCCACATTCCCTTGAGAAGGAGCCAATCCCTGAACCTGGTGTTCACAGTTTTTCTCCTGAAGTCCTGTCTCTGCCTCACCGCCCATAGCACTGGGGTTAAAAATGGGCATGGCTACTCCCAGATTATTTTTCAATATATATTTGATTGAGTTTTAGTGCATTTAATACATTATATCTTAATCTTATTTAGACCCCCCTCCCCTACCTGCAGTCCTCATGGCCACGTCCATTGGATTATTGCATCTGTAATATATTTTAAGGCTTATCTAGTAAGGTTTATGTTCCCAGATGCCCCTTGTTGTCAGTTCTTCCACTGGAGCCTGGTCAGCCTGTTTAGCATCACTCTCTTAAAGAAAACAAATGTTTCCTCATTCAACAGTGATCAGCTGCCTATAATCCCTCAAATAAGTTGGGGCTTCCTACCCTTTTCCCCAATTCTATGCCAGGTTATTGTCTGGTGGGCCATGTGTATGCTGTAACCATTGCTGTAGCTTCATATAAGCAAGTTTTCAGAATCCTGAAAAACTGTTTCCTTAACATGAGCACTTTTAAACTATAAATTTCTGGAGAATTTCATATATGGGGGCATTGTATTTACATCATTTGCTACTCTCTCTCTCCCCCTCAAACTCCCTCTTGGTTCCTGAACTCCCTCTCAAATTCATGATCTTTTCTATCACTTGCAAACCTACTACTCTTATTTTGCTAAAATAATATCGATTATAAATCTTCTAAATACTTATTCTTGTGCCTAAAGAGGAGTGCAGCTCCCAGTCCTTATCAGAGAAGCTTCATGGTGCAGCAGAACAAAGGTACTGCAGAGGTGCACCCCTATTTTTTAAATGTTGTTAGGAATCTAAACGGGTCTTCAGGCTTGAAAAGTGCTCTTATCTACCCAGCCAAGTTCCCTTTTAAACCTTACTTCAGTGAAAAAATATTGTTTAACATCAAAGAGACAATATCTCTGTGTTGTTTTACCCTACAAAATTAGCAAAAACATTTCAAAATATTTTATTTATTATTTTTATTTTATGTGTATGATTGTATTGTCTGCTTGTATGTAAGTGTACCCGTGTTCTGGAAATCAGAAGAGGGTATCAGATCCACTAAAACTGGGGTTACTGATGATTGTTAACCATGTGGGTGCTGGGAATCAAACCCAGGTCTTCTGTAAGAACAGCCAACGTTCTTATAACAGCTGAGCCATCTCTCCATCGCCCTCCCTCAAAAAAAGCATTTTTTTCTACTCAGCTTTAGTCAATACCATGTAATTCAGTATCACTTATTGCTGTTATCATTCAATTTAGGGAAAATTCTTCTAGATATTGAAGTGAGAGCCCCTTCAATCTGGCATTTCTGTTAATAATTTCATTTTTAGTGATATTTTTTTGTGATTTTCATGCAATAGAGATTGCTAGTATTTAGATACTCCAATCTATTCTTATCTCTCCCAACTCCTGACCAATTTAATGCACACACACACACACGCACACACACACACACACACACAAACACAAATACTCTCACGTGCAATACAGTATATAGAGTGGGTTTGTGACCTCAAATGTCCTTCAGTGTGATCCCATCCACCAAGAGTCCCATGTAGGACACTATCTCTCTACCTCCTGACAGTCACCAATTTTCAAAATTTCCTTACACTCAGCTGTTTCTTAACCACTTATCCATGTCTATGCCGGGGTGTTTTCTGGTTTGAGTTTGAATGGGACTTGTGCACGCTGTCACCACTGCTGTGGGTTTATCTGAGTAAATGTCCAGTTGAATGGAAGAGTGCTTCCTTGTGGTCCACCACCTCTGATTCTTACAATCTCCCAGCCTCCTCTTCTGCAATTGTTCCTGATAATAGGAGGGAACTCATATGTGGTATTGTAAAAATAGGCAAATACACATGGGTGGAGAAATCATAGATCCTAGAGAAAAGCTACTTTTGGCACATCCCTACACCAATGTAATTCCTTACTTTATTCTAAATATGCATCCTCATATTTACAGGCAAGTGTACTTTTCACTCTTCATCAAAGAAGTTTCCTTTTGAAAGCAATGAAGTCAAGTAAAGGATTACAGGAATGATCAAAGGGAGATAAAAGTATAAACAATGTCATTGTTTTCAGTGGACATGATCGTTTGGGTGGGAAACTTAATTTAAGATTCAGTTTAATTCTTTGTATTTAAATTGAATTTTAAACTCAAGGTGTTTTCTAGAACTTGTTTTTTTTCTCTCTCTCTTTTTTTTCTTTCTTTAGAATCTTGAATTCTGTTTTAGACTAAATGTGTATAGTTTTGATTAGACTCATAATATGGAAAAATAGATCCAGTATTTAAAATAGGTTAAGGAAACAAAACCCTGGATAGCCTGCTATTGTTTGTGTTTTGTTATTTAAATATTTTTTTAAAATCAAAAGGCATTTTGATTTAATTAAGAAACTAGAGAGTTGTTGTACAGCAGAAATTGGATAATGAATAGTTTGAGAATGTAATGCCAAGGGTCAGTAAAAGAAATAAGAAGAAAGACTTTTCCATCATTAATTACTGTTTGGAATTACATAAGTAGCAGTTATAATAAATCATAAATTCGTACATTTGAACTTCTAAATTGGTCTGTCGTTTTTGAAGAGGGGGTCTTGGAACCAAAATAAATGATTGTAATTATTGGACTGTGCTTCACTCCTCACATCAGGTACACCACATCATATCTTTTTTGCAACCGTCCTCCTATGCTCGAAGCGTATTCACCTGCCGACCAAACCTAATCACCCAAAACCTGCACTGCACCATTCCCATTGTCTCCTGCACCACTTCCTAGTTTCTCATCAACATAAACAACGAACAACCTCTGAAAAAAAAACAAAGCTCTGAATGACAAACACAAACACAGCTCTGGTCTTTAAGGACCCCCCAACTTTTTTTTTTTTTTTTTTTGGTCTTTTATCGAGACAAAATTCGAGACAAAAACAGAAATGAAGGAAGGGTCCCACATCTCCTCACCCTACCTCCACTCATTCACTGCCTACTCTAAAAATAAAGAAAAAACAAAAAAGGGTCTCCCTGTAGCTGCAGCTGTCCTGGACTCACTCTGTAGACCAGGCGCCCTTGAACTCAAAAAGACCTCCTGCTTCTGCCTCTGGAGTGCTAGGATTAAAGGTGAGCGCCACCACGCCTGGCTTAGGACCACTGTTAATATAATGTAAACATCAGAGTTTTGCCATAATGCTAAGATTTACCATAAGAATCACTGTTGCTCATTTACCAGATTGTGTACAGATAATAAATGTTTAGAAGTCTACTTCAAGATTTAGTGAAAAGGCTTAATGAAAACAAACATAATTCTAACAGAAAACAATTTGAATTTTAAGGCTTTCCTAAGAAGTTAATCAAAGAATTCATTTTGAATTCATTTTGAATTATGTTCTACTCTACCACGTGTAGCTGGACTTACTTGTATTTTGACAAAAGAAAAAAAAAGAACAAATTAAAATGTTAAGTATTCACTTTTATAAGTGGAATGGAAGTTTCTTCTCTCTTTTCCTTGCTTTTTTGTATATAGTGTTATACAGTAGAAACTCTGGGTGGCATTCTCAGCCATGGATAGTAAAATCATTGGCTTTTATGAATTCCTTTATTTGTGACACATACAAACACACACACACGCGGTGGTTTTGAAGTTTTTCTTTTGCTTTGGTTGGGAACTTTATGTCATTGAAGCTGCAATTATTAGTGATGTAAAATTTTCGAGTTCCTCTTTTATATGTTATTCTTATAGTTTTTTTTAATAAAAATAATTTTTTATTGATGCTTTGTGTATTTCATACAACATTTTCCAATTCAGTTCAGGCATATATCCCTTCCCTTCCCCCCACCCCACCCCTACCCATCCAAAATCATGCATTCTGCCGTAAGTTTTTCTACATCTTTCTTGCTTTTTTGTTTGTTTGTTTCATTTTTTTTAACAATAATTGATAATTTGTGAGTACAGCACCTTCATGTAAACCAATTTGCAAGCAGTTGTGCCCAAACCCACACAGCTCATGGGTCCCACCATCCACAGGGGGGGGGCTTGTATGTTCAATCAAGTTGATCAAAGGAGTGTCCAGTCATATTGCTGTAGTTCACCATTAACCCCAATCGCAGCCTTACATTCTACCAATGCCCCCCTTCCGCAGATTGTTTCTAGGCTTTAGAAAAGGGCACTGGTGGATGAGAAGCAAACACTCTACTTTCTCTGGAGCTGATTTCTTGTCTCTAGTCTATTTCTGGCTGTTTTCTTTCATGGGTGCCAGCTTGTCCAGGTATAACTTTCGATCCTACTAATGAAACACATGCAATTAGATATTTAGGTATTAAACAGTATAATATATAGCCTTTCGATCCTACTAATGAAGCACATACAATTAGAATATAAGGTATTTAACAGTACTAGTATTGTAGTTTTTTCTTGTGTATAGACACAGATGTTTTGGATTTGTGTTAATTCATGATTTACATTTTTCTTTGTTAAGTATGGCGGGGTCTTCGTGTGGTTTATAACATCTCCTAACCATTAGAGGATGTAAGCTTGTGGCATCAGCCGTGGGTTATTCCTCCAAGGAGAGAGCTAATAGCCAATTAGATTTGGGATATACAGACGTATGGCTGCCACTGCTGCACAATACACAAACTTTCATTTTTACTTTGTTTCTGAAATAGTTGTATATGTTGTAAAATAGATTAGTGCATATTCATTTAAGAATACTTTTCCCCTTAAATTGTTCTGCAGAAATGGCTATTTTTAAGGAAAATAATTCTTTTTAAATTTATTTTACCATAGGTAGTATTTACTAAATCTCTTATTATTTATTTATTTTTAAAATAATAATATTTTTTCTGGTTTAAATATTTATTTTGGACACAGAATAATCTCGGAAAGATTTGCTTGAATTATCCAGGAATATTAATAATGAATCAGTGCAAATTTCATCAACACATGTAATGCCTGCTACACATTTCTACAAGTTCCAGTAACCTTTAGAAATTTTTCTTCCTTAGACTCAAGAATCTCTTCCACTGATGAGTTCTTGAATAAAACAGCATAAAACTGGCAATCTTCGGGGAGAGGGAGGAATGCCCCCATGGAGACACACTGGCTTCACTTCATCTTGCTATAAAACCCAAATCTTATTGTGCTAATAAAAATATTTGAGGAATATTTGTTGGTTGACAAGGGCAAGACTATGGAAGAAGAGTCAGTGGGAGAATCTAACACACATTCATGGCAATTCACCGTTCCTGAAGGAACACCTTGCTGTTGAGAAATAATAAAATACTGAAAGCAGAACACAAAAATGAACACTTCAATAAGCAAGGAAAACCCTCTTATTTAATGTTTTTTTTATATCAGATCTAGACCCATGCCCCCCCCATCCTCCACCCCACCAGCTCATGCATTCCCAAACATGCTTTTCATCTCGTTCTATTCTCAGTCTTCTCAATATACTCATGTGGAGTTGGCTGTTTTGACAGGTTACTGTTTCAGCCAGTTTTGATGCAGTCCTCTTTCTGTTGTTGCGGTTGTTGTTGTTTTTGTTTCCAATATCATCCTTCCCAACTTTTTTGGACAAAACTCAAGGCACACAAGAAATACCTACAAGTAGGTAATTGGCACTAGCATCCACAGATAAGGGATACCATTCGTCTTTTGTTTTGTCTAGGACTGTGTTACTTCACGCAGCATGATGTCCTCTAGCTCCACCATTATTCCTGCAAAGCTGCATGATTATGTCATTCTGTGTACAATCTTGGTATGAACCCATTCTCTTCCTCATCGTACGGCATCTCTTGGTTGTTCATGCTCTGTATGATGAACGCTGAATACATATTGCTTTACTCATTGTGCCATACATGTAGACGAGTATGACGGTCAGTCACATTCAACAGGCTAGGTATCCACTTGGTTAAAGGGATGATAGGTAATGGTTGAGAGTCGGGAGCAGAGGGGCTAGTGAATGAGTGTGGAAAGTTGTGAGCGGGTGGGAGGGAAACGAGGGAGTGGGGTAAGGGTGGTGTGGGGGGGTGAAGTCCAAGCTGTATCCATAGTGGCTTCACGATATACCAGTCACCCAGCAGGATGAGTGTCCCTTTCCCGCAACCTCTCAGCACTTGGTATCATGTTTTCTGGATCCTAGCCATCTAATGGAGTAAGATGATTCTTAAAGTGGTTTTGATTTGACATTTCCTTAATGATTAGTGATGTTAACACTTCTTAAGGTGTTTCTAAGCCATCTCTAATCCTCACTGTGAAGTCTCTGTCAGCTCTTTGCTCCATCTACTGAGTGGGATCTTGTTTTCTTTCTTCTTTGTTTTTTGAGTAGTTTATATATTGGAAATCATTGCTTTGTCAATGTTTCTGCAGTGAAGGTTTCTCCCACTCATGGGATTTCTCTTTCACTTCCTTGACTGGTTCTTTTGAGATAAGAAGCTTTTGAGTTTAATGAGGTCCATTTGTCAATTGTCGACCTAATTCTTGGCAGCTGCTGTCTGATTTAAGAAAATCTTTTCCTATTCCTATGTCTGGTAGTCTGCTGCCAATTTTTCTTCTATTGCCTTCGAGATTTTGGGGTTAATGTTGAGGTCTTTGATCCATGGAATTGATTTGTACAGGGTAGAAGTGGTTTTAATTTCATTCTTCTAAAGTGGTGATCCAATTTTGTGAACACCACTTGCTTGAAGATGAGAGTCTTTTTTCCATTGTTGTCTTCTTGGCCCCTTTGTAAATATGAGATGGCTGAAATTGTAGGGCTCAGTTTGGACCTTCGGTTTTGTTCCATTGGTCAACGGTCTGTTTTTGTGGCCAGTACCAGGCTGTTTTTAGGACTATAGCCCTGGTAGTATATTTAGTCTGTATAGAGATCACCCCTGTGAAGCTCTTTTTGATCAGGGTTATTGACTATTGGGGTTTTTTTTTTTCCAAATGAATTAAGGACTTTTTTTTCCAAGCCTGCGGAGAAACTCTAGGGGATTTTGATTGGAATTGCATTAAATCTTTACAAGAGTTTTCAGGAGAATGGATATTTTTACAATGTTAATTTCCCACCCATGAGCATGGGAGGTTTTTCCATCTCTGATGTCTTCTTCAATTTCTTTCTTTAAAGGTTTAAATTTTTGTTGGTAAGAGATCTGGGTACTTTGGTTAGGTTTTTCCTAAGGTATTTTTATGTTTTTTGAGGCTGATTGTGAGTGGGAAGTCTCTTGAATTCTTTCTCCATTTGCTTGTTCTTGGTGTAAGAAAGGCCATTGATTTTTTTTTTTTTGTATGTGTATAAATGTACTTTCTGCATGCAAGTTTGTGCACCTGTTTCTGGCAATGCGGCGAGGGTCAGAAGAGGGCTTCGGATCCCCGGAACTGGAATTCTCCTGGAATTGGAGTTTCAATGCTCTTGGACGACATGTGGGTCGTGGGGATCAACCCGGGTCCTCTGTAAGAGTGGTCGGTGCTCTTAACCACTAGGCCACTCTCCAGCCGTAGGCCATTGATTTTTTTAGAGTTAATTTTATCCTCCACTTTGCTGAAGCTGTTAATCATTTCTGGGAGTTTCTGTGGAGTTTCAGCATCCCGTAAGTAAACAATCATATTATCAGCAAATAGGGATGCTTGACTTCCTCTTTTCCAATTAGTACTCCTTTAATTTCCTTTTCTTGCTTATTGCTCTAGCAAGTGTTTCAAGCACTAATTGAAGAGATGGGACAGGGGCACCCTTGCCGATTCCTACCTTTAAAGGGAAGTTTTTGTCATTTCCCATTTAGGATGTTATTGGCTGTGGGTGTCCTGATAGGGCTTTGATTACATTGAGGAATGATCCCTCCACTCCAATTCCTTCTAGGACTTAAGCATGAAGGGATGTGGATTTTGTCAAAGGTTTTCTGCATCAATTGATGATGGTGTGTTTTTTGTCTTCATTCCATTTATGTGTTTAATGATGTTTATTGTTTTCGTATGTTGAACCATCCCTGCATCTCTGGTATGAATCCAACTTGGCAGGATGCATGATCTTCTTGATGTGGGTCTTGTATGATTTGCCAGTATCCTATTTACAATTTTGGCATCGTGTTCATTAAGAGATATGGTCAATAATTCTCCTTTTTTGTTGTATCTTTGCCTGGTTTTGGTAATAGAAGATGCTGGCTTCATAGAAGGAAGTTGGGAGAATTCCCTCTGATTGTATCCTTCTAAACAGTTTCAGAATAATGGATGGTTGTGGTCTTTTTGAAATGTTTTTATAGAATTCTGCCATGAAACCGTCTGGGCCTGGGCTCTTTTAGTTGGAGAGTTTCTTATTACATCTTCCATTCTACATTTTATGGGTCTGTTAAAGCTGGGATCTCTTCTGCTGTTGTTGTGCAGCTTTGTGATTCCCAGGATTCAGAGATTCATCCATTTCTTCTAGGTTTCTAAACTGGTAAGTATAGTTTTGTAAGTATTCCCATATGATTTCTGATTTTTCCCTGTCGTTTGTGATATTTGCCTTTATCACGATTGTATGAATTTGGAGTTCTTCCTTCTTTCTTTTGGTTAAGTGGGCTAGAGGTTCTGTCATCTTGTTTATTCTTTCAAAAACAACTTTTGGATTCATGATTTTTTGTATTATTTTCTTTGTTTAAATTTCATGATTTCTGCTCTGATTTTTGTTATTTCTTCCTGTCTGTTGCGTTTAGGGTTCATCTGTTGTTGCTCTCAAGTGCTTTTAGCTGTATGTTTAGATCATTCACTTTGTTCTTTCTGTTTTTCTAATGTAGGCACCCGGGCTATAAACTTCCCCTCAGGACTTTTTTTAATCCCATAGGTTTTGTTGTGTTGTATTGTCATTGTCATTCAGTTCCAAGAAAAGTCTATTATTTCTTTTATCTCTTCCTTGGCCCATTCATTATTCAGAGTGTGTTGTTAGTCTCCATGTGTTCTTGTAGCAGTAGGGCTTATCCTGGTTTTGATGTTGAGCTTTATTGCATTGTTGGTTGATGATAATGCATGAAATTATTTCAATCTTTTTGTATTTGTGGAGGTTTCTTCTGGGTCCCAGTACGTGGTCTATTTGGAGAATGTTCTGTGGGTGCTGATAGAAAAGTGTATTTCTCTGGTATTAGGGTGGAATATCGGTAGAGGTCTATGAGGTCCACTTGGTATATCATATATGTTGAGTTTCAGATGTCTCTCTGTTTATTTTTTGTCCTATTGACCTATCCAAAGGACTCGGTGGGGTGAATCCCCTACTATGAGTGTAGTGGGGTAGTGTGTGACTGTGGTCCTGAGAATTGGCTTTATAAAGTTGGTGCATCAGAGTTGTGGCAATATATATCATAATTGTGAAATATTCCTGGTGAATTGTTCCTTTGATAAAAATGTAACGGCCTTCTTTGTCTCTTCTGATTTCTTTTACTTTGAAGTCTATTTTGTCAGATATTAAAATAGCAACACCTGCTTTATTTTTGGTACCATTTGCTTGGAATATTTATTTCCATCCTTTCACTTTAAGGTGGTACCTGTCCTTGAAGGTAAGATGTGTTTCTTGTAGACAGAATATCGATGGATTCTGTTTCCTAATCCAATATCCCAGTCTATGTCTTTTGATTGGGGAATTTAGTCCATTAATATTTAAGGTTATGACTGATAGGTTTGTGTTGATTCCTTTTTCCTTATTATCCATTTGCAGTTTGGGTTTATGTTTCTCCTTTTGCATTATGCTTTCATTGATTTCTTTTTCTAGGTGCGCTGGGGTTGTTTGCTCTTTTCTCCTGTCCTTTGAATTGCTTTAAGTATTCTCTGAAGGGTTGTTTTCTGGACATGTATTCTTTCAACTTGTTTATGTCATGGAAGGTTTTTCTCTCTCATTCAACTATAATTGACATTTTTGCTGGGTATAGTAACCTGGGTTGGCATCTATTGTCCTTTAACACTGGGAATGCTTTGCTCCAGGTTCTTCTTGTTTTCATAGCTTGCATTGAGAAGTCAGTTCTAATTCTGATAGGTTTCACTTTTTTTTTATAGGTCACTTGTTGTTTTTCTCTTGTGGCTTTAAGGATTTTGTCTTCATTTTGGGTGTCTAGCATTTTATCTATGATGTGGCATGGAGAATTTC
The DNA here is from genome assembly GCA_009823505.1 of Rhizomys pruinosus. NCBI lineage: Eukaryota > Metazoa > Chordata > Mammalia > Rodentia > Spalacidae > Rhizomys > Rhizomys pruinosus. Next base: position 347,809 of record VZQC01001486.1, read on the forward strand.
TTTTCTGATCTTGTCTGTTTGGAGTTCTATGTGCTTCTGGTATTTGTATTGGTTTGTCTTTTTTTAGTTTGGGGAAGTTTTCATCTATTATTCTGTTGAAGATCAGATTATTTTTAAGGGATTCACAATATGAGCATAGTTGTAGTTTTTAAAAATTTTTTACCATAGGTAGTATTTATTGAATTTTATTTATTTATTTATTTATTTTTAAGGGATTCACAATATGAGCACAGTTGTTTTCAGATCACTTTAATGTTGCTCAGTTTTAAAAAACAGTTTTTTCAACCACTAAATTGTAGGCTTATTTTTGTACATGCCTAACCAGAGTGGTGAGATCATTAATCTTTTAGGGGATACGTTTATGTTCTATTTAAATTTATCTTACCCATTTAAGTTATTACTTAAAATTACTGCTAGAAATAGTGTCATGAGAACAGTAAGTATAAGAACAACTAAAGTCTGAGTAACAGTAATTTCTGAAGAGAAAAAGAGAAAAACTGCCAGTGCCAACTAATGGACACATATAGGCAGTGTTCATGTTTTGTAGTTGTTTAAGGAATACACAAAAATGAGAACACTGTTCTCACATATCTGTCCGTGGATGTGAGTAGCTGGATAGGGAAATGGTCTAAAATATAAAATGTCACATGGGTGCCATATTGTAAATTGTGCCAAGATTATGCAAATTGTAGTTATTGATAAAAGTTTAATTGCTTCATTATTGATTATTTTTATTTTTTTCTCCTTTTGAGACAGGGTTTCCCTTTATTCCCAGCTGGCCTGGACCTCACTATGTAGACCAGGCTGTCCTTGAACTCACAGAGATCTACCTGCCTCTGCCTCACAAGAGCTAGGGTTAAAGGTGTGAGCCACCATAGCCAGCGATTATTGTTATTTTAAAGGGGGATACTGAATGTCAGAAAATCTGTAGTATGTTTTATTTGAAAGATGTAAATAATGTATACAGACTTGTATGTGATGGGTTGGGATGGGACATATTTAAATTCTAATTTTTTTTTAAGGAAGAAACTGAATGTTTATAAGAAAAACCTCTAATAAATAGTTGTTTGGCCATGAAAAAAAAAGAATCAATATGTAGAGAACAAGAGCTCGCAGACTACTTATTCATGAATAGTATACCTATCAGAAATAAATTATTAACTGATAGTTTCTTTACAGTTTGATTTCAATTTGTTTGTACCTTCTTTTCTTCTTCTAAAAAAAGGAAAGTAGATTCCTTAGGAAACAAAGAGAAGAGCAAAAGAGTTTGAAAGCAGATGTGACCCTAGGAGTGGAGCCATTTGGTTTAATCAAGGAAGGATGTCTAAAGAAAACTGAAAGCTATTGGGACTGTTATCTGTAAGTTATCCATGCGCCCCCCGAGGCTTTGACCGGGTGGTGAACTACACTGTACTGCTACAGAACACTATCACGAAACATCAAATAATTCTTTAACCTTGGTGATAAAAAACATCCATTTGTTTTAGTATGATGCGAAAGCTTGTAAAGTTAAGTTTATGAAGAATGAAGTCCAGTGGTTAGAATTAGTTTGACATACTGGTAACATCATAACTCTTAGTCTCCTCTCAGGAGCAGGTCCAGATCTAACAGTCCCCACAATGTTTTAATAGTCATTGTCTTTTTAACGCATGTCACTAGAGATGACTGTGGTCAAGGGGTTTGAAATTTCTATAGAAATAAATCACTACAGGTAGGAAAAGTCAAGAAAATATTTCTTTCTGCTAACAATATTAAGTGAAACTAATCCCATTTGATTTTGGTGTTGAATGTTAATCAAACATAAAGTAGAAATATAAATACATTAAGAACTCACGTATTATATTTTTAATATTTACATTTGTGACTGAATATAGTTAGTTTCCATATGTGTACATACATATGATATTAAGTATCTATGTAATTTCTTCCTACCTTCCAGAAGTTTGTTTTCAGTAAATGGAGGGTGTATAAGTCTACTACTTGTATGTTAAGTGTATTATATATAGTATTATACACATAGGTAATATATTGATGTAAAAATTAAAATTTTGCAATACCTGTATCCTAAAATCAATCCTGTGAGATAAGAAATATACTCAGAATTTCTCTGACTTTTAGGACTAAAGAATAGTTTTTGTTAAATTTAATAAAGTTGAATGACATTGAAGGAATTGTAACAGAAGATTCAGCTGATGCCAATTTAGCTGATGCCAGGTTTACAGTCTCAGTTGACTTTGTATGAAAATATGACTGAGGAGAAAAATCTATAAAAAGATAGGCATTTAGGAACTTCGCTCATTAATTAATTGTACTATATTAGCTGTCACTCTAATAGGAATAACCAAAATAGAGATGTGTCTAGAAGAATATTTGAGTGATAATACCAATGGTTTTGTACTGATTTTGCAAGTTCCATTGCTGGCTGTATTCACATTCATTTCATTTGGTATATCAGTGTTGGGCTACACTTTCTATAGATCTGTAGAAGTTGACGTCTTTGATGGAAGCAGGCATCAAAGTCATTAATTGGCAGAGGGTCTTAAAGAATAAATTTATTCCTTGCCCTCAGAGGTAAACTAAGTCCTAGGGGACTATGCATGGGGGCATCTCTTGAAATGTCCTGCAAATATGAGTCACCAGTCTTCCTGTGCAGGGAAGTCTTGAAGATCCACTAATGGGACTTCAGCCAGTGTCCAGTCTATAAAGAGGAAAGTCTGCTTATGCTTCAAAAAGGGAAGCCTGGTTTAGCAAGACCTAACTTTGTCCTCGAATGGATAGAACTGGTAAATGAAGACCCAAAAAGAGCTAGGGGCTCCCTCTCCCCCTTCAAAACCTGAGTGACCCCTGAGGACCAGATCCTCAATTGACCTCAAGAAAACAAAAATCTTGGTTAATCTTGGCTAACTGGGTGACCTTAAACATCCCAAAAGAAAGTATAACCAGAAATAAATAATTAGTAAATTATACTTCAGTTATAAAACCTGAGATCTTATTAAAAGGACAAAAAGAAAAAAAAAATACACAGTTGTTTTGCCTGTTTTACTGGCAAGTGCAGCTTCCCTGTGGCTGCCATTGCTTTTGCCATCCTTCAAAGACATGAGAAGGCAGTTTTTCAACCTTGCAATATGGATTAAAGACTCATGTCTCTCCAAGAATCCTGCAAATCTTCAGTGCCAGATGGGGACTGCTAAGACATCCAGCTTGTGGACTGAGCTACTACTGAGGTTTCAGCCTCTTCAGAGTACCATTGTTGGACTACCCAGGCTGTATCATGCCTTGGTCATGATATTTTAATCAAATCATTAGAAAAGTAAATTGTATAAATAAGAAGGGGACCAATACAGGTAGATCAAGACAGGATGTGGTGTTTACTGGACCTCATTTGGTGACCATGGGAAGGGAAAACCCCAGTATGGAGCAGAAGGGCAGAACTAATGGTTATTTGGGCTTGCCAAAGAAGAGGCTTCAAACATGACATCTTTCAGCCTAATAAAGAAAAATAATCATAAGCTGAAGATGCTAAAGCCTATACTATAGGAGGCATGCATATATGCATATTTTGGAGTGATGCAAATAGGAGAGAATAACAACAATAACAACAATGGCAGAAGGACTGGGTCAAAGAACTGACTGAAGCGGTGAACTTCTGCTCAAAACAGTAAACATCTTCACTGAAAATTTTAAAAGGGACTGAGAAAAATATGAAAGACATGTTTGGCAGAATGTGTGAGCTCTGGTGGGGTGGGGGCACGGAAGGAGGCATAGGTCTAGATTTGATTGGAAATTTTGTATGGAATTCACAAAGGCTAAATAAAAATTGGCTTTGAAAAAAACCCCCACAGATTTAATAAGCATTGATGTGCTGTCTTATTACATATGTAGTTACCTTTAGTGAAATACAGAGTTAGTTTTAGAGACCATAAGAAAGTACATGCACATTTCTCAGATTCCTAAAGCATCAACATGATAAAAAGATGAATGAGTACTCCTTACTTTAGACAATTGAGGGATATATAAATATAGATATAGTATATATATATATATATATTCTACAAAGCCCACTAGCTCTAAGACCCAGTGAAAATATCAGATTTCTGCAAGCTCAGTCAACTCCCTAGAAATGCAAGAATTGCTATCCCAAATCATATAGATTGGTGATCTCTAAATTATTTGTTCATATGGACTTGGTAACTTCTAAGTCAATAATCTTTGAGTTATGATTGGGTGGTTTGCACAAAAGTGTTAACACAATTGGTATTTGTAATTCTGAGGACCAAGACAAACTCGGGAAATCTTCAAACTCACTCAGGGTATTAACATTGCCAAAACAATGAACCAAAGGATGTCTTTCAATGCCAGGCACAGTATATCAGTCGGCTTGCAGTGAGGAGAAAAATTGACTTTGTCAGGATATGGTTCTTAAAGAAAAAGTAATAAATTTTATACAAATGGCAAGCCCGCAGTGTGACTAATTTATTCATTATCCACCCTAGAAAAGTAATTAAGTCATGCCTTCTTTCCTGGTGCTTCATTACAGTTTAACACTCCCACCCCCCACTTTTTTTTTTGAGCCGTCAGTAAGAATGCTTATTAAAATAAATTAGCTGCAAAACTTTTAACTCTGTCTTGAAGAAAAACTAATCCACTTTTCTACTGGAAGCAACATTGATTAAATAAACCCAGTTCCATGCAGAGCATATTAATTCCTTTAGCCACAGTTTCCAACCTTAAATGATGTTGTATCTGTATTAGTTTGAGCAGTGTGTAATAAGCTGTAAACTTATAATTGGCATTAACCTCTTCTAATGTGTCTTTCTTTGTTTCTTATGAGCGATACCCCTGAGTTAAAAGAAGAGATTTGTTCATTCTAAAACTGAATATTTTGTTTTTAAATCATAGATTGATGATATTTATTTACTGATTTTTTTTGTGAACTATATAGATTAAATTTACCACATGAAAACTTCAAATATTTGTGGGACTTTGTGTTGTGATTCATATTCAAATCAAGTTACTCATAAGAAGGAGTCAATTATTAATACACGTTTGGGAAAAATGATCAAGGAAACTTCTTTGAGAAACCTGAAACGATCTAATCCTTCATGTTGAGTACAGCTTCCAATACTATATTTTCCATAAATATTTTATTTTATATATATGAGGGTATTGCCTCCATGTTTGTTCATTTCTTTTAATTGTCATTTTATTTTTTCTCTCATATTTCTTGAGTTTTACGCATTTCATAGAATACATATTAATCAATTAGACCCCATCCCTCTTCAGACCCCTAAGCCAAATTTCATGTAATCTTTCATATGTGTTAAGTTCTATTTTGTCCATTATTTGTACCCAGATGTCCCTTGCCCTGAGTGACATGTCTACAGTAGAAACCCTCCACCTAAATTTCATGGAATATTGCCTGCATGTTTGTAAGTGCACCCCTGTTGTTTTTTGTCCTTGCAGGTCAGAAATAAATGTCAGATTTGGCTAGAACTGGAGTTACTGAGGGTTGTTTGCCAACAGGTAGTGCTGGGAATTTAATCTGGGTCCTCTGTAAGATAAGTCAATGTTCTTAACTGCTGAGCTATCTCTCCTCTATTTCCTCATAATTCTCAAAGAGCAATGGGGTAGATAATTCATTATTCATATATATGGAGGCTTTCAATTCCAACAAAAGACAGAACATACATTTCTTAATCTTAAATTTGGATTTGCCCTATTAGTTTCCTACAGCACTAGAATTAGCACTGCCAGCAGAACGGAAGGACACCATGGAATTCCCAGAACAATGAAGTTTCCATTTTTTTTTTTTGCATCTACACTTCCTGCAAAGAGACTCAGGCTAGAGAACTGGATGTGTTTGTCCCAGAAACACACACACACACACACACACACACACACACACACACACACACACACAATAACAACAAAAACAACAAAACTCCTTCCATAGTGCTTCCACAGAAGAGTGAAAGTGAGTGAAGTCATCCTGCTGGAGAAAGTCATCAGGTAGAGAAGGTTTTATTTCGTGACATCAAAATAGCACTGTGTAGAACAGGGGAGTCCTGACAGGGCCAGCCAAGCCAGAGGTCAGAAGCATAGAACATGATGCTTCTTGGATGTTCATACCACTGATTGAGGGATAAATTTTAAATGAAAACATAGGTAACTCATTAAAGAAATTGCTATTTTAAAAATGTTAAAACAAACTAGTGAGACTGACTCAGTAGGTAAATGTGATTGGTTCTAACCTTAATAACCTGAATTCACTACAACGGGCATGATAGAAATAGAGAACTGACATCCTAATTGTGACTACCAAAATCACAAATTGCAAGAGTGTACTCAGACACCCTCACAAAAAGACACACACACACAATAACTAAATGTAAAAATGTTAGGTGTAAAAGCAAAGTAATAAATACAATATTTTGCCATCATTAATATATTAATGTAGGTAAACTGTATCTAAGGTTTCTACATTCTAGAGTTTCTTCCCTCCTCTCGCTCTGCACTCTCTTCTGCTCCTCCCATACATTATTTCAGACATCACTCTTTGTATATTAACCACTTGAGCTTCTGCTATTCAGCTTATCAATCAATTTAATGGTAATATTTTAACATTCACAATTTAGTTCTCAAAATATGTAAACACTGGGGCTTGAGAGATGGCCTAGTGGTTAAAAGCGTCAACACTCTTGCAGAGGACCCGGGTTCCATCCCCAGCACCCACATGGCGGCTGAGAACCATCTGTAACTCCAGTTCCAGGAGAACTCCAGTTCCAGGGGAATCCAAGACCCTCTTCTGACTTCCAAGGCATTGCACGGCACGGCTGCACAAACCTACATGCAGACATACATTCATACACATAAAATAAATAAATAAAATAAATATGTAAACATAGCTTATTTCTAATGTTCAGTAAATTATCCTAAAGAGATCTGTAGAAGAGAGATACTGTGTTCATTTGTTAAGACAAGGAAATTATTTAAAATAGTATATTTAAAAACAAAAATAAATCAACAACAACATAACACAACACGTAGCCGGGTGTGGTAGCACATGCCTTTAATCCTAGCACTTGGGAGGCAGAAGCAGGTGGATCTTTGTGAGTTCAAGGCCAGCCTGGTCTACAGAGTGAGTTCCAGGACAGCTGGGACTACAGGGAGACCCTGTCTCGAAAAGACAAAACACACACACACACACACACACACACACACACACACACACACACACACACCCCACAAAACCGGTCTTTCCTCTGGGGTCACAATGATGTACCTGATTTGAAATTTTAACCATTATTCTTCTCTACTGTAAGCTCTGGTTAGGTTTATTATGTATTTTTGAAGAGCCTCTTCCACTGGACATTGCTAAGCAGCTCTAGCTTTAACTCTTTCCATTTCTCATTTTATAGCTCATAAGTTTTGATCTAGGTAGCTTAGACACATGAGTAAGCATAGATTGGTTTGCTTCATTCTTGCTTACTCTTCCCAATTTTTATTAAAAACTAATACTCAGTTATAATAATATGTCCAACTTCTTGATCCACCCCAGACAACAGAGCATCCCAATTTATGTCTTTAATATTGTTGTTATCAAAGTCATTAAAACCATCTGTTCTGCTCCCAGTCTCCTCTATTGATTTAGGCAAAATTAATGGGGAAAATATGGAGATATAGGTCCAAAGGATCTCCCCATCCCAAATATCATGTGCTCATGTCCACAGTGTAAAGAACAGAGAACATCAGAGATGATTTAGTTATTCTAGTGGGCCCTCACAGAAGTGTCAGCTTTCCCCCTTTTCTTTCTTTCTCTGAATTTCCTTTGTCCTTCTGCATAAGAATCACATTAACAAAGGCCTCAGCAAATGCCAGTCCCACATTCCTGGATTTCCCAGCCTGTCAAAAAGTAAGCCAATAAGGTTTTTTTTTGTTATAAATTACCCTGGCTCTGGTATTTGGTTATAGAATCACAGAACAATGTATCAGTTTCTAAGAATGTGGTTTTATAAACATGTGACTGCAGTCAGAATTTTCCCTGAAGAATGAGCTATTTAATAACTTAAACTTCATCTGAAACTTCACTAGATTGTAAGTAACACGACTGTGGTGTTAGTGCCACAAACAATAAATTTCAATTCCTTGTCAAGTCACTAAAGTACATGTTGAATAACAATGGTTGCTTAAAGTCATTTAAAAAAGCAAAAGTGCTTTTCTATTTGCTAAAATGAAGTTCCCATGGTCTTTTGATTTCCCTGTCACTATTATAATAAATCATTGAAACATGTGCTAGGATATAAAGTGTTTTGAAAGCTGATTCTTCCAACTTCCCTTATTAACTACTTACTATTTGTTATATTCCTAATTTTATACCAATTGCTAGGGCATGGTTCTACACTGAGCACTTCAGCAGAGCAAGCAGAAGACCCAAGATTATCCCTTGTGAAGAAGTTTAAGTACAACTTTTAAAAAATGGAGGATATGTAGGCATATTTAGTAATATAAATTTAAAAAGGAAAAATGTGAATCTTGAAATATGATATGGAAATGACAATTTGTGTACAGATGATATAATTTTAGTATAAGTGTGACACACACACACACACACATATATATATATACATATATATATGCATATGTTGAAGCAATACAAGTTAGAGGGAACAACAATAACAAAAGAACTGGGACAAA
>VZQC01001486.1:356618-384246 GCA_009823505.1 Rhizomys pruinosus
GAAAAGAATCAGAAAAAGATACAGGGCAGGAATGGCAGGATGCATGAACTCGGTGGGATGGGGGCATGGAAGGGGAGATGAATCTAGATTGGAAAGAGAATTGATGTATGAAATGCACAAAACTTCAATAAAAATGTTTGTTTTATGTTGTATTGGACAAATCTATAGAATTGAATAAACATAATTGATATTAATATATATTTATTATTTTTATTTGATTTTATGTGTCTGAGTATATCGCCTTAATGTATGTAAGGAATGAGTGAAATCACCTTGATCTGGTGTTACAGATGGTTGTAAGCTGCCATCTGGGTGCTAGGAATCAAACCCAGGTCCTCTGCAAGAGCAGCTGGTGCTCTTAACTGCTGAACCATCTCTCCAACCCCTAAATATGTCCTTTTTAGTCACAGGCCACACTTTGCAAAACACTGGGTACAGTTACACACATTCAGATATGACACTCATACACATAAAATAATAAATATATTTTAAAATTATTGCACCTTGCTATCAGTTTATGTTCAAAAACATTCTTTTTCATTTATCAAATCATTTTACCTAAAAGGCAATTATAATGCATATCAACATATGCACATATAGTCAAAGAGGTCAGGCGTGGAGGTGCATGCCTTTAATCCTAGCACTTGGGAGGCAGAGGTAGGTGGATCTCTGTGAGTTCAAGGCCAGCCTGGTCTACAGCTGGGGCTACAGGGAGACCCTGTCTGGAAAAGACAAAAGAAAAAAAAATAAAAATAAATAAATAAATAGTCAAAGAGGTCAATATGTCAGCAAAAATATTTTAGAAGTACAACATAAGTATTACTGTGAAGCACTTGCTTCAAATAGTCATGCTAAAACTTTAGCCTGTTAGGTCACAATTATATCTATTTCGTTTTGAGGTAAATGATAAGATAAACACAACATTCTGGGAACCTGATAGAGTGAATGAGAATAAAATTAATGGACCTGGATTGAGTGCCACATCTCCTTTCATTGCACCAGAATGCTATGGGATTACAATGTTGATAACTTGATCCTAAAATTTAGCCTCACAGTTTGCATTTTAGTCTGAAAGAATTAAAGACGATAATAAAGTGTTGACTATTAAACATGAGCATTGTTACTATGTGAAATGGGCCACATAAGTTATGATACAAGTACCTAAGAGAAAATACAGCTATGCTTGTTGATAATAACAGTTTGAGGATGAGAAAATATACTTGGCTATTTTGTTCATTGTCAAATATTCTTTCTTTCACATTTTGGAAATTTAAAATTATATGTACTTACTTATTTTCTATTTGCATATGTGTGAATGTGTATAGGAGTGTGGGATGTGGGGGACAAGTTGCAGGAGTTGGTTCTCTTCTTTTACCATGTGGGTTCTCAGGAATAAACTCAGGGTATCAGGTTTGGGATTAACTGACTTTGTCTGCTGAGCCAGCTCACCAGTCCCTAAATTCTAAAGCTTACAAGGCATGCATATTGACAATAATCTGGGATATGAATTTACCTGAATATGATTCTTCCACAAAGAAAATAATTCGCAATGTACTACATAACCAAATGTTAATAATATTTTAATGAGTAACAATAAAAAATGTGTATAGATATACAAAGGCATATATACATGAACACATATATAACATGGAAACTTTTATAGAACAATACTGGACAGTCCTTTGAGATGGCAACAAACTGGGCTACATTTTCTGACATAAATAAGTGAATTATCTGTAACTATATTTGCATGAAAATCCAATTTTAAATGTTAAAACATATTTCATTATAGATTTTAAAAAACCTTTTACATCAATACCCTCGAGTATTTCACAAAATTGATAATCCTTAACATTACAAGTTATTTTCTATTGTAATTCCATAGAGTTGAATCTATGTCTTGGATTTTGTAATTTAATTTCAGCTAATAAGGTAGATAGAGGTTAGTAGTCAAATGTCACTTGATGTAAGTGCTGCATTCTGAGAGATTATACTTTAAAACATTATATTTTAGTTCAAGAGTAGAAAAGATTTATAATAATTAGGGAATCAAAGGGCATTAAATCTTACCTGACCATCATCAGTACACAGGGGCTCACAGACTGTAACATACATCCTGCAGCCCCTACCTATCTTTATTTAACTGAAATATGTATTCATTCACTACCAGCTTACAAATGTCACACATATCTTCCAATATACTAACAGTCTTTTTACTTTGTTAAAGACCAAATGTCAATCTGAGTGGAAAGCATCACTCAGCAGACAAAACATTCAATAACAATATTTTAGATGTGATTTATTTTTATGAGAAATTAAAAAATAATACTACTGAATATCAATGTATTCAATAAGTGTCACTAAGCTTTGAAAAAAAGTTTTTTTCTAACATTCATCAAAGAGATAACAGCAAAATTGAAACAGTAGAGTAGAAATATGTGTATGAATATGGAGACTTCTGTTTACTGTTGAATTTGATAACATTATTATGTCTATACCTTCTCATTTTTTCCTGTTAAATACATTTTAGTGTACATACAAAACAACACTTGTATGTAGGTTTTATCTCAGGACTATAAGCAACATCATATTGAAGTTTTCAACTTTTATGGTTAAAAGCCAAGATGTAAAATAATTTTATATAGTTACATAGTTTTTAGATGGTGCCTTAAAACTGAAATTCGATGTTAGTAAATTCTAATTTAGTATTCTGTTATCGTTTGTATACTTGTTTTATAAAAAAAAGATGAATGAAAGTTTACTATATGGCCTGGATACTGAGTTAGGAAGGGGGAAGGAAGCAAGCTGCCATAATTCCTTCTCTTCATTGAATACACTCTGTACCATAGTGACATTCAAGTATCATGTTTCACACACTTCAAAATTATAAACCTCTTAAATAGAATGAGTTTTATCTTTCTGTTTGTCCAAACATATGGTCATAAAATGTTAGCTCATGTATCATGTTTTAATTATTGGTCTCTTCAGAGTTCATCCCTAGGACATAAAGGGATGAGTCACCCCTAGCTCTTGTCCCCATCTCTGTCTACACAGCTACCCACATCTGTCTTCCTACATAGTTTTTCACCCCCATCTCTGCCTTTTAGCTCTCCTCTGTCCCACACTGTTATATTTCTTGACTGTAGTTATAAGAATCACTCAAACTCCATTACTGAGTTCCACCTGTACTTAGAGATCCTGGAAAAGTAAGACCTTGTGGCCACTTGAGTAGTATGTCACTAGTCATAGATATCACAAATGTAAGCTGGAGAAAAGAAAATGGAAAACTGTACACATTCCCCTTTATTGTGTGGACTCCTCAACCTGTGAGAATAGGCCTGCCCTAAGGAAGAACACAGTAGAGCCCTGGAAATCACAGGTCTATTCCCAAAACCCTCTTATCTACCTCTAAAGGATGCCATAGGAAAAGGACACAGAAGTCCAAAACCTCATTACCTAAATGCAAACACCCACATATTAGAAGTGTAAAGGAAACCTGCCCTCCTTCCACTCTGATGACACAATGTAAACAGGGGTTGAGGAAACTAATGATGGACTTCTGTTGCAAGATAGGAAAACAGTATAGTGAGCAGGGATCATTAACCATATATATCTTCTTTACTTCACTAAATGTCCACTGCAATGTCAGGGCCTTTTCCAAAATTATCTATCGTTTTTGTAGTTAGATTTTATACAACCACATAGCAAATTTTTGATGTCCTGTTCTACAAACACTATCCTAGATCATGCTGAGAAGGGACTTTGTAGATGTGATTAAGACTGTCCTTCATGATGTTAATGATACATCCAATTAGTTAAATGCTTTTTCTTTTTTTTTTTTTTTTTTGGTCTTTTTGGTCTTTTTGAGACAGGGTCTCCCTGTAGCTCTGGCTGTCCTGGAACTCACTCTGTAGACCAGGCTGGCCTTGAACTCACAGAGATCCACCTGCCTCTGCCTCCCAAGTGCTAGGATTAAAGGTGTGGACCACCACGCCCGGCTAGTTAAATGCTTTAAGAACAGGTAAACTCTTTGCTCTTTTTCTCAGAGAAAAAATATTCTTTCAGAATTCCATTGATCCCTGAGTGAGCTGTCAGCTGGACAGCCCACCCTAAGTATTTACAGTGAAGGTGTGAAATATGAGTTGTGGCCTGAGTTTCTAGGTGGTCAATGTGCTCTACAATCTTCAGACTTGTCAACCCAACTCTATCCAGTTGTCTTTTACTTCCATAGTTGGAAGAGTACAACACACCCATGCCATAGTGACTGGGCTTTGACCTTGAAGAAGTCGTTATGGTCTTGGGCTAAAGAGATGGTTCAGTGGTTAAGAGTACTGGCTGCCCTTGCGGGGGATCGGGTTCGAATCCCAGCACCCAATGTTGGGTAACAACTTTCTGTAATTATGGTTGCAGGGGATCTGATATCCTCTTCTGACCTCTGTGGGCATTGCATTGCATGACACAGGTGCAGTGACATGCCTGCAGGCAATGCAGTCATATGCATAAATCAAAAAGCATAAATGAAATATTTTAAAAGTCATGATATGTATTCTAAAGGGAGATGCTCGCCTTCCCAATATAACCATAAGAGGTTATCAGTTAGCTGATTAATCTATCAGCTAACTATTTGGTAGTTTTTATCCTGAATGTCCATAGGCTAGGTCACAAAGGATGTCAGGAGAAACCTGCTGGAACATCTAAACTCAATACCAACTGCAAACGACATTTTCTAGAAGATGAGGTTTGCAATGAGTTTTATGGCCCAGGCTTATTGAACTTGTGTTGAGTTTAGAGAGCTCAGCTTTTCCAGCAACACTTCAGACACATGAAATAGGTCCCTACTATTGAACATTATAGAACCAGTGCACAGGAGAGTTTGCCCTATTCATAAAAAGAAAATATTAATACTATAAAACTGCATTGTTAAATGAGTCTTTGAGAAAAGGATATTTTATTTTATTTTATTTATTTTTATTTTATTTATTTATTTTATTTTTTATTGATGCTTTGTGTATTTCATACATGATTTTCCAATTCATTTCAGGCATATTTTCCCTTCCCTTCCCCCCATCCCACCCCACCCCATCCCAGATCATGCATTCTGCCATAACTGTCCTGCATCTTTCTCAGGTATTTTTTTCCACTTTTTTAGCAATAAGTGATAATTTATGAGTACAAGCATCCTTCATGTAAAACCAATTTGCAAGCAGCTGTGCCCAAACCCACACAGCCCCTTGGTCCCACCATCCAGCAGGGGGGGCTTGTATGTTCAACCAAGTTGATCAAATGAGTGTCCAGTCTATATTGCTGTAGTTTCACCATTCACACCAATCACAGCCCTTACATTCTACCATGCCCCCTCTTCTGCAGATTGTTCCCTAGGCTTAGAAAAGGGGCACAGGTGGATGAGAAGCAAAACAGTCTACTTTCTCTGGAGCTCTTGTCTTGGACTCTGGTCAATTCTGGCTGTTTCCTTTCATGGGCTGACAGTTTGTCCAGGAATAACCTTTCAATCCTACTAATGAAGCACAAGCAATTAAATATATAGGTATTTAAACAGTACTAATTGTTATAGTAGGTTACTTTGGTATAGACACAGATATTTGGATGGTATGTTAATCCATGAATTACATTTTTTTTCTGTTAAATATGACAGGGTCTTACTGTGGCTTATAACATCTCCTGACCATTAGAGGATGTAAGCTTGTGGCATCAGCCATGGGTTATTCCTCCAAGGAGAGAGCCAATAGCCAATTAGATTTGGGATATACAGGCATATGGCTGCCTCTGCTGCACAGTATTTCCAGGCAGGTGAGGTGTAGCTGGTGCTGATGGAGGAGTCTTGCTTGACTCAAGGAGACCCACATTTGCTTTATTGGTTTAGTGGCCTTTGGTAACACTCTCTGGTATTCCAGAGGCCATCTGTACACTTGCATGTGTGGTCTCAATACATATTTCCCATGTTAACGTTGGGACTTCGACAGCAGGGCCTTATTGCCTCTCTTCTTGCAGGTATCCCAATTTAGAGGCAAGGAGACTTTACCTTTTGTGGGGTCTTGGATCCCCTGGCCAACATCTCCTTGGTAGAATAATCCATTGCTGATGTCAGAGCTCCTGTATTAATATATTTTGCTTAAGTGCATAGCTTAAGGAAACTTTAGTATTATATTTGGTTCTGAATAGAGAATAATCCTTTTCACAGTTCCTGTGTCTATTAGTCAATTAAAGAAGGCAGTTTTACCGGTTTTATAAGAGATTATCTCTATAGTAGTTGTCTCCAATTTACAGTTGGAGAACGACGTCATCATCATATTTCTCCTTATTCTATGGGGGGAGGTAAGAAAGTCTCTTGTACTAAAACCTTTGCTGCACCTAGAAGGTAAGATTCATTAGGACTCATTATAAATAGTTGTTACAAGTAGGATCCCCAGAGGGGTTTGATGTTTGTAGCAATCTGAGGCTTTTCTTCATTTCAATGTTCAGATGGGCCAACCTTTCTTTTGGCACATCCTACTCGATGCAAAGCTGTATCTTTTCTTTCTCAAGAAAAGAAAGTTGGTGACGTTTTGACCTGTTGGAACATACAAATCTGAGAAAAGGATATTTTAAAATGATACTAAAATTTTAGTAAAACCTAATTAGTAAATTTAATGATTAAATTATACTTTTGTACCTAGTTATGTACATACGCTGGTAGATATAACATTTTTTCTTTGAAAAATTACAAATATTTATGCATTTGAATTATTTTTACAATTTTCAAATGTTGCTAGAAAAATACACACACATAAGAAAAATGACCAATTAGGGTATCTGTCAGGATTGACAGAGATTGTCATAGTTTAAACTCAAGTTTGACCCAGATAGTCTCAGCATCAGTTTTGTATTTTAGCTGATTTTTATAGAAAAATCTGAGTATTCACATATAATATAGATTTAATTAGGCATACAGCTTATTTTAATATGAAAACAATGGAAATTAACATAAGAAATTTAAAATACATATAATTACAACAGGATTATAGAAACAACAGAAAAGGAATACAGAAAGCACCCTCATTGGAAAGGTCCATGTTGTCAGGAGCTGAGGGTAGCCCACCTTAACACCAGAAAGGAACAAAGGTCTCAGTCCAATAGCCTTCACGAACTGTAGTACTGCCACAAGCCAGGAGGGATTTGAAGTAGACCTTTTCACCAAGGAGCCTAAGCGTGGTACCCTGTGTCCTGCCAACACTCTTAAATCAGAGATACTATTAATCAGAATGTATCTTCACTCAAGCCACCTGTAGCTTATGTCATAATATAAAGCATAGGTATTATTTTAAGCAGCTGAACTACTGGTGACTCTTCATTTATAATACATAACTAATTAATTTTGTGATACCTGAAAGTGGTAGCTATAAAATGAATATCTGTAAATGTATTAGAACTGTGCTTTAGAACTTGATGTATATACATGTACATATATATAATATGTACATGTATATATATACATATATTTATATATATGTATATATATATAAATATATATATTTATATATATATACATATATAAAGGGAAATTTTAATTAATAGTTTTGTACAAAGATCATTAAATATGCTTGATTTAAATATATATNTTCTTGCCTTATTGCCCTAGCAAGTGTTTCAAGCACTATATTGGAGAGGAGTGGTGGCAGGGGACAGCCTTGCTGATTTCCTACCTTTAAAAGGAATGCTTCTGTCTTTCCACATTTAGGATGATATTAGCTGTGAGTTTCCTGTATATAGCTTTGATTACATTGAGGAATGATCCCTCCAATTCAATTCCCTCTAGGACTTTAAGCATCAAGGGATGCTGGATTTTGTCAAAGGCTTTTTCTGCATCAATTGAGATGATAGTGTGGTTTTTGCCTTTCAGTCCATTTATATGCTTGATGATATTTATTGCTTTTCGTATGTTGAACCATCCCTGCATCTCTGGTATGAATCCAACTTGGTCATGATGGATGATCTTTTTGATATGAGTCTGTATTCGATTTGACAGTATCCTGTTTGAATTTTGGCATCAGTGTTCATTAATGAGATGGGTCTGTAATTTTCCATTTTGGTTGTGCCTTTGCCTGGTTTGAGTAATAGAGTGATGCTGGCTTCATAGAAGGAATTTGGGAGAATTACCTCTGTTTGTATCCTTTTAAACAATTTGGGTAATAATGGTTGTAAGTCTTTTTGAAATGTTTTATAGAATTCTGCTGTGAAACCATCTGTGCCTTGGCTTTTTTCAGTTGGGAGATTTCTTATTACATCTTCGATTTCTTCATATATTATGGGTCTGTTTAAGATGTCAATCTCTTTTTGGTTGTGAGCCTAAGCCTTTAACGGCTGCGCCAGCTCTCAGAGACTAGATTTTATGATAACGTGGCATATAACTTTGTACACGTGGCACATAACTTTGTACGTTGGAACTTCATAGGAGACAGAGTGTGCTTGAACAAGGATGCCTGGCAACCACAAGGTGGAGATGATGATCAGTGGTCAGATATAACCTTCAAATGCACTGGTTCCCCAGTGAACTGATTGCTCTATATGGTACCACTGCTTAACAGCCAGTTCAGTATGAGTTCATCAGTGAATCAATCAGTTGACTAGGTCAAATCATTGCAGTCATAATCTGGTCACTTTCTGAGGCTCTACTTCCGAACATTCCATTGAGGATCAAGCTTGAACACTGGATTTTAAGTGGAATAGTTCATATCCAAACTATAGCATCAAGGGAAAGATTTAATGTAATCATGTTTTTACTGATTCATCAAGATATTGTTAAATGAAGCTAATTTAAGTTATTGCACTGAATAATACAAAAATTTATGTACTTTTGGTATTCCTTATGTAAATTGTACTTTAGCATCAGAAGGTTAAACCCTGAATGCTCTTGTACTACTATGCAACTGTGAATGAAATACAAAAGATACCTAAAGTAGCATCAGGTCTCAGGGAACTTGTAAGCTGCTATTTTATAGTATACTAGGTTCCCTGAATTTGCCTATGTCCTAATTTGTTTGATCCCAACTCACTAACACTAAGACTCAAAGAAAATTAGCTGAGGCAACAGACACCTACAAAGTTTAAAATCTCCACACAGACAATTGGTATCAAGAAGGCATCACAGAGTATGTTTGCCATCTTTGCTCCAAAACCTGCAATTTTAGCTAAGTTGAATGGAAACCAGTAGATAGAAGTTATGAGACTAAATATTCTTACACTGTATTTATTTATGATATTGATAGGTCTACCAAAAAGAAAAAAAAAATAAATGTACAATAATCAAGCTCTAAACTTGTTTCTGATTTCTTTTACTAAAGTAAAAATTCCCTTAAATTTTTTGATCTTGAGAATAAGTTCTTTTTTCTTGATCTACCTTGTCATTCTCAGTCTCGAAATACACCCTCCCTTGGGGTTGGAGAGATGACTCAGTGGCTAAGAGCATTGACATATCCTGCAAAGTATCAGGTTTGTTTCTCAGCACCCACATGGTGGCTAATAACCCTTTGTAACTCTAGTTCCTGGGGAATCTGACATCCCCTTCTGACCTCCACAGGTGTTGCATTGCATGACATTTGTGTATCTATATACATGCAGGCAATACACTCATACATACACCTACAAAACAAAAAGAAATATTTAAAAATATAAACCCTCCCTTGGAAGATGTTAATTTCTCATAAATGTTTTTTAAATGTCTTTAAAATATTAAGTTAATTGATATTCCATGTTTGTCATATGCCACTGACAATAAATAGATGAACCTAATATATTTTTGATAACATTGTTTATGCTCCATGTACATGTATAAAATATTTATCTACTTAAACACATTTAAAGCAAGGTAAGTCTTTAAATTTTATTTTACTTCCTTTTAAGGAATAAATATATTTTCTGGGACTACTTTTATCTTCAACATGCCATGAACAAATATACTCCAAATTTTTATAAGGTTATGCACATATTTTCTATTTATACAATGCTAAACTAATGATACATCATACATATAATATGAAAGTAAACTTGAAGAATGAAAGTAAATACGGAGAAACAAAAATGTAAAAGAAAAAATAAATTATTATGTTCAGAGAGTTTTATAATTAAATCTTATAATATTTGAACTCAGTAATTTCAAACTATTTTAAGACAGGTCATTACATAGCCCAGGCTGCCATAGAATGCATGTTCTTCTCTGCTCAGATCTTTAGTGCTAGGATTACAGGTATGCTATGTCTTTGCTGCCATGCTGGTAAATGAAATATTAATTTAATGTTCCCTTAATTCTTCAAATCGTTTACATTTATATATATTTCAAATGTTTTATTATCTTTATCAAAGTCAGATATTAGAAAGCAGAGCCTTCTTTAGCTCTCCTTTAGAAGAGAGGAGTCATTTCCTGAAGGTAAGGCAGTCAATACTTCTGTAACAACAGATTTAATCTGGTGATTAAAATTAATTGCCTAATGTGAATCATGAGAAATAAGAGAATGTTAGATTTGGTCAGATTCAACAATGCACAAATTAAAAGACATTAACTATTAAATACCGTATCACACTGGATGCCTTCCACAGCTGACGGTGTCCAATAAAANTACCTAAGAGAAAATACAGCTATGCTTGTTGATAATAACAGTTTGAGGATGAGAAAATATACTTGGCTATTTTGTTCATTGTCAAATATTCTTTCTTTCACATTTTGGAAATTTAAAATTATATGACTTACTTATTTCTATTTGCTATGTGTGAATGTGATAGGAAGTGTGGATGTGGGGACAAGTTTGCCAGGAGTTGGTTCTCTTCTTTTACCATGTGGATACCTGGGATTGAACTCAGGTCAACAAGCTCAGTGGCAAGCTCCTTTACCCACTGAGCCAGCTCACCAGCCCTAAATTTAAAGTACAAGATTGTCTTATTGACAATAATCTGGGATATGAATTTACCTGAATATGATTCTTCCACAAAGAAAATAATTCGCAATGTACTACATAACCAAATGTTAATACTATTTTAATGGTACACAATAAAAACTGTGTATTAGCTTATACAAAGGCATATATACATGAACACATATATAACATTGAAAACTTTTTACCGAACAATATGGACAGTCCTTTGAGCTGGCAAACAAACTGGGCACATTTTCTGACATAAATAGTGAATTATCTGTAACTTATATTTGCCATGAAAATCAATTTTAAATTTGACACAATTTTCATTATAGATTTTAAAAAACCTTTTACATCAATACCCTCGAGTATTTCACAAAATTGATAATCCTTAACATTACAAGTTATTTTCTATTGTAATTCCATAGAGTTGAATCTATGTCTTGGATTTTGTAATTTAATTTCAGCTAATAAGGTAGATAGAGGTTAGTAGTCAAATGTCACTTGATGTAAGTGCTGCATTCTGAGAGATTATACTTTAAAACATTATTATTAGTTCAAGAGTAAATAGATTTATAATAATTAGGGATCAAAGGCGCATAAATCTTACCTGACCATCATCAGTACACAGGGGCTCACAGACTGTAACATACATCCTGCAGCCCCTACCTATCTTTATTTAACTGAAATATGTATTCATTCACTACCAGCTTACAAATGTCACACATATCTTCCAATATACTAACAGTCTTTTTACTTTGTTAAAGACCAAATGTCAATCTGAGTGGAAAGCATCACTCAGCAGACAAAACATTCAATAACAATATTTTAGATGTGATTTATTTTTATGAGAAATTAAAAAATAAATACTACTGAATATCAATGTATTCAATAAGTGTCACTAAGCTTTGAAAAAAAGTTTTTTCTAACATTCATCAAAGAGATAACAGCAAAATTGAAACAGTAGAGTAGAAATATGTGTATGAATATGGAGACTTCTGTTTACTGTTGAATTTGATAACATTATTAGTCTATACCTTCTCCATTTTTTTTTTCTTTCTTCTCTTCTTTTTCTCCTTTTTTTTCTTATTTTTTCTGTGTAAATACATTTTAGTGTACATACAAAACAACACTTGTATGTAGGTTTTATCTCAGGACTATAAGCAACATCATATTGAAGTTTTCAACTTTTATGGTTAAAAGCCAAGATGTAAAATAATTTTATATAGTTACATAGTTTTTAGATGGTGCCTTAAAACTGAAATTCGATGTTAGTAAATTCTAATTTAGTATTCTGTTATCGTTTGTATACTTGTTTTATAAAAAAAAGATGAATTGCAAGTTTACTATATGGCCTGGATACTGAGTTAGGAAGGGGGAAGGAAGCAAGCTGCCATAATTCCTTCTCTTCATTGAATACACTCTGTACCATAGTGACATTCAAGTATCATGTTTCACACACTTCAAAATTATAAACCTCTTAAATAGAATGAGTTTTATCTTTCTGTTTGTCCAAACATATGGTCATAAAATGTTAGCTCATGTATCATGTTTTAATTATTGGTCTCTTCAGAGTTCATCCCTAGGACATAAAGGGATGAGTCACCCCTAGCTCTTGTCCCCATCTCTGTCTACACAGCTACCCACATCTGTCTTCCTACATAGTTTTTCACCCCCATCTCTGCCTTTTAGCTCTCCTCTGTCCCACACTGTTATATTTCTTGACTGTAGTTATAAGGACTCACTCCAACTCCCTTAATGGTTCCACCTGTACTTAGCGATTCCTGAAAAGTAAGACTTGTGGGCCACTTGCGTAGTATGTCAACTAGTCATATAATCACAAATGTATAGCTGGAGAAAGCAAATGGAAAACTGTCACACTTCCTTTATTGTGTGGACTCCTCAACCTGTGAGAATAGGCCTGCCCTAAGGAAGAACACAGTAGAGCCCTGGAAATCACAGGTCTATTCCCAAAACCCTCTTATCTACCTCTAAAGGATGCCATAGGAAAAGGACAAAAAGTCCAAAAACTTCATTACCTAAATTGCAAAACCACCCACCTATAGAAGTTGTAAAGGAAAAACCTGCCCTCCTTCCACTCTGATGACACAATGTAAACAGGGGTTGAGGAAACTAATGATGGACTTCTGTTGCAAGATAGGAAAACAGTATAGTGAGCAGGGATCATTAACCATATATATCTTCTTTACTTCACTAAATGTCCACTGCAATGTCAGGGCCTTTTCCAAAATTATCTATCGTTTTTGTAGTTAGATTTTATACAACCACATAGCAAATTTTTGATGTCCTGTTCTACAAACACTATCCTAGATCATGCTGAGAAGGGACTTTGTAGATGTGATTAACTGTCTTCCATGATGTAATGATACATCCACATTTAGTTAAATGCTTTTTCTTTTTTTTTTTTTTTTTTGGGTCTTTTGGTCTTTTTGAGACAGGGTCTCACCTGTAGCTCTGGGCGTTCCTCGGAAACTCACTCTGTAGACCATGCTGGCCTTGAACTCACGAGACCCACCTGCCTCTCGCCTCCCAACGCTAGGATTAAAGGTGTGGACCACCACGCCCGCTGTTAACTGCTTAAGAAAGGTAAACTCTTTGCTCTTTTTCTCAGAGAAAAAATATTCTTTCAGAATTCCATTGATCCCTGAGTGAGCTGTCAGCTGGACAGCCCACCCTAAGTATTTACAGTGAAGGTGTGAAATATGAGTTGTGGCCTGAGTTTCTAGGTGGTCAATGTGCTCTACAATCTTCAGACTTGTCAACCCAACTCTATCCAGTTGTCTTTTACTTCCATAGTTGGAAGAGTACAACACACCCATGCCATAGTGACTGGGCTTTGACCTTGAAGAAGTCGTTATGGTCTTGGGCTAAGAGATGTTCAGTGGTTTAGAGTACTGGCTGCCCTTGCGGGGGATCGGGTTCGAATCCCAGCACCCAATGTTGGGTAACAACTTTCTGTACTTATGGGTTGAGGGGATATGATATCCCTCTTCTGACGTGTGGGCATTGCATTGCATGGACACAGGGTGCAGTTGGACATGTGCAGGCAATGCAGTCATATGCATAAATCAAAAGCAATAAACGAACATTATTTTAAAAGTCATGATATGTATTCTAAAGGGAGATGCTCGCCTTCCCAATATAACCATAAGAGGTTATCAGTTAGCTGATTAATCTATCAGCTAACTATTTGGTAGTTTTTATCCTGAATGTCCATAGGCTAGGTCACAAAGGATGTCAGGAGAAACCTGCTGGAACATCTAAACTCAATACCAACTGCAAACGACATGGGTCTAGGAAGAGGAGGGTGGCAATGATGGGATGGCCCAGGCGTATTGAACTTGGGGAGGTTAGAGAGCGAAGCTGGTGCAAGCCAACACTTGCAGGACACATGAAAGAGGGCCCTACGAGTGAACATTAGTAGAACCCAGTGCACAGGATTGAGGGCCCTAGGCAGAAAAGATAAATAGGAAGAACGAGACAACAACGGGCCTTGTTAAAGGAGTCTGGGACGAAAGGATATGTTTAGGTTTATTTAGTAGGTGAGGGTATTTATGTATTTATGGTTTTATTGATGCTTTTGTATTTCATACACATCATTCTATCATATTTATACCCACTCCCCATTGGCACCCTCCCAACCCCCCACCCCACCACACCCCATCCCAGATCATGCATTCTGCCATAACTGTCCTGCATCTTCTCTCAGTTTTTTTTTCCATTTTTAGCAATAAGTGTCATTTATGAGTTAAAGCCTCCTCATGTAAAAACCAAATTTGCAGGTAGTTGTGCCCAAAACCACACCGCCCCTTGGTCCCACCATCCAGCAGGGTGTCTTGTATGTTTCAAACAAGTTGATCAACTGAGTGTCCAGTCTATATTGCTGTAGTTTCACCATTCACCCCACTCAAAGCCCTTACATTTACCATGCCCCCTCTTCTGCCGATTGTTCCTAGGCTTAGAAAAGGGGGCACAGTGGATGAGAAGCAAAACAGTCTACTTCTCTGGAGCTTCTGTCTTGGACTCTAGTCAATTTCTGGCCGTTTCCTTTCATGGGATGACAGTTTGTCCTGGAATAACCTTTCAATCCTACTAATGAAGCACAAAGCAATTAAAATATATTAGTTTGTTTCTTTTTTTTTTTTTCAACCCCCTTTTTATTTTTTTTTTTTTTTTTTTTTTTTTTTTTTATTTAAACCGTACTAATTGTTATAGTAGGTTACTTGGGTATAGACACCAGATATTTGGCTGGTCTGTAATCCATGAATTACATTTTTTTTCTGTTAAATATGACAGGGTCGTACTGTGCGCTTCTAACATCTCCTGACCATTGGGTATTAAGCTTGTTGGCATCAGCCATGGTTATTCCTCCAAGGAGAGAGCCAATAGCAATTAGATTTGGGATATACAGGCATATGGCTGCCTCTGCTGCACAGTATTTCCAGGCAGGTGAGGGTAGCTGGTGCTGATGGAGGAGTTCTTGCTTGATCAAGGAGACCCACATTTGCTTTATGGTTTAGTGGCCTTGGTAACACTTATGGTATATTGCAGAGACCATCTGTACATTGCATGTGTGGTCTCACTACATATTCCCATGTTAACGTTGGGTCTTCGACAGCAGGCCTTATTGGCCTTCTTCTTGCAGGTATCCCAATTTAGAGGCACGGAGACTTACCTTTTGTTGGGTCTTGGATCCCGGGCAACATCTCCTTGGTAGAATAATCCCTTGCTGATCAGGAGCTCTCCTGTTATTAATATATTTTGCTTAAGTGCATAGCTAAAGGAAACTTTAGTATTATATTTTGGTTCTGAATAGAGCATACTCCTTTTCACAGTTCCTGTGTATATTAGTCCATTAAGAAGGCAGTTTTACCCGGTTTTATAAGAGATTTCTCTCTATAATAGTGTCTCCAATTTACAGTTGTGGAGCGACGGACGTCATCATCATAATTCTCCTTATTCTATGGGGGGAGGTAAGAAAGTCTTTGTACTAAAACCTTTGCGGCAACTAGAAGGTAAGATTCATTAGGACTCATTATTAAATCGTTGTTACAAGTAGGATCCCCAGAGGGGTTTGATGGGTTGTAGCAATCTGAGGTGTTTTTTCATTTCAATGTTCAGATGGGCAACCTCTCTGCTGGCATTCACCAGTTCATCCTGCACAGCCAAAAATCATACATTTTCAGGCATTTAAATTGGTGACATTTTTACCTGTTGGAACATACAAATCTGAGAAAAGGATATTTTAAAATTATTAGTTTCAAAATTTAAAATTTTAAAGATTGTCATAGTTTAAACTCAAGTTTGACCCAGATAGTCTCAGCATCAGTTTTGTATTTTAGCTGATTTTTATAGAAAAATCTGAGTATTCACATATAATATAGATTTAATTAGGCATACAGCTTATTTTCCTATGAAAAACAATGGAATTACCTAAGAAATTTAACATACCTATAATTACACACAGGATAGAGAAAACAGAAAAGGGGAATACCAGAAAGCACCCTCATTGGAAAGGTCCATGTTGTCAGGAGCTGAGGGTAGCCCACCTTAACACCAGAAAGGAACAAAGGTCTCAGTCCAATAGCCTTCACGAACTGTAGTACTGCCACAAGCCAGGAGGGATTTGAAGTAGACCTTTTCACCAAGGAGCCTAAGCGTGGTACCCTGTGTCCTGCCAACACTCTTAAATCAGAGATACTATTAATCAGAATGTATCGGCACGCAGGCACTGTAGTGATGGCATATATCCAGCATCGGGAGGAGTTTAAGCCGCTGAACACTGGTGACGCTTCCTTTAGATCAAGAACTAATGGAAGTTTGGGAGACGAAAGGGGTTGTAGATCCGAGAAATGGACACGATTGAAAGGGATTAGAACGCGGCTGAGATACGGGATCGCGCACACAGGCTCAAGACCCGGCTATCTATCTCTTGATATATAAGGCTAGATGTAGAGAGCCCCCGAAAGACCGATGCATATGATGGGCGTATGTAGCTCTATCAGAAGAATATTGGTAAGCTATATCTCTATCCACATCTTTGAGAGATGCAATCTGAACTTGGGTTTGCGCTGACTAGTTATCTACATTGCTATGCGGGTCATATATATACATTAGTATACTACTCATATATTTTATAACGGCCCCGTTCTTATTTACCTGCATACGCTTCCCTTTCACTCTCTCTATAATTAATCTTTTTTTGGTATCAGGGCTTTTACCGTCGTCTTCAGCTGGCCCTATCCACTTCCTATTACTCTATACCAGCCTTGGTCTGAAGCTCCACGTGACTTCTCCTGAGCCTCTCCAATTTCACCTGGTTGGCCTCCTTGATTCGATGGGTAAAGCGTCTCCTATTCTCCTAGGTAAAGGCTTGTATGACTACCAATGCCGAGCGTCAAGATTAAATCTTTTTTTCGAGTCAACACAAAAAGAACATCTCTTCTATATGCTGCCACTTTCTGGACCACCGATATACTTTGTTCTCAAGACTTCTCAAGTTTCTGTTTGATCCGAGACACGTCCAGAGTAAGTGGGCCTGATTAATTATTTTGCGCCCACGTTTACTTCATCCGTGTAGCTGTATCACCCATACTGACGTTGTCTTGCATTGCAATGGTTTTTGTTGAAACCATCCACTGGTACTTGTCAGCCGTTGAATAATATACTCGTTGCTTGTTAGGCGTAGCGGTTAGCATAGATCTCACCCAACGACACATTTACACATCGTGCGAAGCATCTTCTCCATACTATCTGATACCGCAAGTTTAGATGCAGATAACACTTAATAGTACCTGTAGCCACTATGACTCGATATTTTGAAAGAGTTGTAGGACATTAGGCTATGTGGAACGCGCTACATACTTGTGCCAAACAATCTGGGTCAAATTGTCTTCTTCAATTTAGCAGAAATCCGTACATTTTTTGTTTCAAAAATGTTGAGTTTAAAGGGTTTCGGCATTGTTGCATATCTAACGTGTAGGTATTTACTTGTCTTATTGTAATTGAATATGCGGACTAAAGAGAGATCAGTTGGTTACATTTCGAATAGTAGCCTCTGTGAGGTTCCTATGATTTAAACACGCGCCTTCGCTTCTGCACAATACAGCCTTGCATTATGAAGCCCTGACCTTTAATGAATGACATCGGTAATTATTATATGAATGACGTTACCCGCCCCCCCCCGCCACCCCCCCCCACACCCCCCTACCCCCCCCCGCACCCCGCCACCCTATATAACTGTACCACTATTCTTTCATTGCAAACAAAAGTTTTTTTATAAAAACAAAAAAAAATCCGCTAATCCAAAAAGTTACACAAATGCATCTCATAATAGAAAACATCATGTTCTGGAATAATTCAATGTGCAATATTAAAAAGATGCACATGTTAGTTTGTCACTACCAAAACATATATGAAAAAGAATCATCCTATAGAGATTTATCTGGCTCAGTCTCAGAGACTAGATTTTATGATAACGTGGCACATAACTTTGTACGTTGGAACTTCATAGGAGACAGAATGTGCTTGAACAAGGATGCCTGGCAACCACAACGTGGAGAGGATGATCAGTGGTCAGATATCTCTCATCCCTTCCACCAATGCCACGGGCCCCCAGTGAAACTGATTGCTTCTCTATGGTTACACTGCCTAACACTCGCCAGTTAAGTATGAGTTCATCAGTGAAGCAATCCTGTTGATAGTTCACCATCACCCTTGCAGTCATACTGCCCGCGACCACGCGCCCCTCCGACGGCGACCGCGCGCAGCG
This sequence comes from Rhizomys pruinosus, assembly GCA_009823505.1. NCBI lineage: Eukaryota > Metazoa > Chordata > Mammalia > Rodentia > Spalacidae > Rhizomys > Rhizomys pruinosus. The sequence continues at coordinate 375,315 of VZQC01001486.1, forward strand.
CGGCGACGAGAACTTCCGAACATTCAGGAGGATCAAGCTTGAACACCTGGTTTTAAGTTGGGTGAATAGTTCATATCCAAACTATAGCATCAAGGGAAAGATTTAAATGTAAATCATGATTTTTACTCGCCATCTCATATAGATATTTGTTAAACTGAAGCTAAATTTAAGTTATTGCACTGATAATACAAAAATTTATGTACTTTTGGTATTCCTTATATTGTAAATTGGCTCACTTTAAGCATACTCGAGAACATGGTTAAACCTTGAAGGTGTCTCGTTAGTACTCGCTGATTGCAAACTGTTTAGAATGAAAATACAAAAGTCCTAAAGCAAGCATCACCGGATCTCAGGGAACTTGTAAGCTGCTAATTATATAATAGTAATCCACTAGGTTCCCTGAATTTGCGCTATGTCCTAAATTTGTTTGATCCAAAACTCACTAACACTAAGACTCAAGAAAATTAGCTGAAGGCAACAGAACAGCCTCCAACAGTTTAAAATCTCCACACAAGACAATTGGGTATCAAGAAGGCATTCAACAGAGTATGTGCTGCCGATCTTTGCTTCAAACCTGCAATTTTAGATAAGTTTGATGGAAACGCAGTAGATAGAGAGTTATGAGACTAAATATATCTTACACACGTGATAATTTTTTAGATATGGATTTAGGTCTCACCAAAAGAAAAAAAGAAATAAATGTAAACTTAATACAAAGCTCTAAACTTTTTCTGATTTTTTACTTAAATTAAAAATTAATTCCCTTAAATTTTTTTTGATACTTGAGAATAAAGTCTTATTTTCTGATTCTACGTTTGTCATGTAACTCAGTCTAGAAATACACAACCTCCCTTGGGGTTGGTCAGAGATGACACTTAGTCGGCTAAGCGAGCATTGACATAGGCCGTGCAAAGTATCAGGTTTGTTTCTCAGCACGCCACAAAATGGTGGCTCAAGCAACCCTTGTTAACTTAGTTCCCTGGGGAATCTGACCACAATCTCCCTTCTGACCTCCATCAGGTGTTGCAATTGCCATGACATTTGTATGTATCTATATACATGCAGCGAACATACACTCATACATACAACCTACAAAACAAAATAGAAATAATTTAGAGAAGATATAAACCCTCTCCTTGCGAAAGATGTTTACATTTTCATAAATGGTTTTTTAAATGTCCCTTAAGAATATTAAGTTAATTGATATTTCACCATGTTTGTCAATACTTGCACACTGACAACTAAAGGTAGATGAACCTAATATATTTATTTGATAACATGTTTATGCTCTAATGTACAATGAGTATAAAATATCTTACTATCTACATTAAAAAACACATTTAATCGCAAGGTAAGTCTTTTAATTGCTTATTTTACTCTGCCTTTTAAGGAATAAATATATATTTTCTGGGACTCAGGAGACTATAATTCTTATCTATCAACTATGCCATGAACAAATATACTGGCCAAGATTTATACTGTATAAGCGTTATGCACATATCTTTCTATTTATATCCCATGCACTAAGACTAATGACTACCCATCACCTACATAGTAAATGATGAAAAAGTATTAACTTTAAGAATGAAGGAGTAATATGAGAAACACAAAAATTGCTAAAAGAAAACAAATTAATTAGTTCGAGTCTTGCGTTAGAGAGTTTTGTGAGTAATTAAAGTCTTAGTAATCCGATTTGTAACCTCAGTAATTTTCAAACTTTGTTATCAGGACAGGTTCATCGTACATAGCCCAGGCTGCCCATAGAAATTGACACTGGTCTCTTTCTCCTGCTCAGAATTCTTTAGGGACCTAGACCGATTCAGGTGATGCTATGTCTTGGCTGCATGCTGGGTAAATCGAAGAATAGTTCAATTTAATGTAGTCTCGCTCATTATTATCTTTCAGAATCGTCTTATCATTGTACTAGTGATAGGATTTCATAAGATTGTTTTCATTCCAGTTCATTTATCAAGAGTCAGCGGTCATTTAGAAGCAGACAGAGCTTTCTTCACTCTGCCTTTAGAAGAGAGGACTCCATTTCCTGAAGGTAAGGCAGTCAATTACTTCTGTACATCACAGATTTAATCTGGTGAATGTTCCAAGAATATAATCCTGCCTATGTGAATACATGAGAAATAAGAAGAATGTTAGATTTGCTCAGATTCAACAATGCACAAATTTCAAAAGACATTAACTATTAAATACGCGTATCACACTGGATGCCTTACCACAGCTGACGGTGGTCAATACCAAAAAAAAAAAAAAAAAAAAAAAAGCTTCTTCCCCCAAACAAATCAGAAATGCAGTTTCTGCCCATGAAGGAAAAGTAAATGTTTTGCTATAAAAATTTACTACAAGTACTCACTCATATAAACTCTTCTTCTGTTGGTTCCAATCACATACTGATAATGGAACAGAAATATAGGTGATGATTATGGTTCCTGATAAGATTAAAACAGTAAGATAGCCCAGCGGTTAAAAGCACCGACTGCTCTTGCAGAGGACCCGGGTTCGATCCCCAGCACCCACATGGCGGCTGAGAACTGTCTGTAACTCCAATTCCAGGAGAACTCCAGTTCCAGGGGAATCCAAGACCCTCTTCTGACCTCTGCGGCATTGCACAACACGGGTGTACAGACCTACATGCAGACAGTACATTCATACACATACAAACATAAATAAAACTTAAAAATAAATTAAAAAAAAAGATTAGAACGGTACAAATTTTGTTGAGGATGCAGAGATAGTTTCATTCACAACATGATATTTAAGCAAATCTCATGCATACTGGTGAAAAATAAACATTTTGCGCAGAGACACTGAGGAAGAAATAAATTTTTTCTACAGCAAACACAATAAAATGGGAAGGGGAACGAAAAGAATGAGCAAAGGAGTGATCCTTAAGTGAAGGGAAAAGCAAGGTCCCACGCCACTGCAGGAGGCAGGAGACCTGCAGCTTACTTCTCCTAAGATGGCAACTGGAGAAAACTTTGTTCAAATGAGTTTTTTATTCCTTCAACCTACATAAGAAATGTGAGATAGGGTAATTATGACCTTGCAAAGTCAAGGACGGAATAATTCAACTTGGAAACTATGGTGGTAATTTCATGCCAGAACATGAATATCAGAGATGTATTATACAGGTAGGTCTAATTTGCTGATGACTTGTTGCAGAGTATGAGAGTCAAGAATGCCTTACATACTGTTCTGAGCAGCTGGAAAAACAAGGTCTCTAAATATGAAGAGAATGGTCATATTTGCCAATCACAAGAATTCAACGTATTTGAGAAGTGTGTGTAGGAGATGCTGATTTTAATGACAGAATAATTGAGGCAACATCAGACTTACTTTTCTAATGGCAATTATATAAAAATGGATAAAATATGTGGGGTCTGTTTTCATAAGATATTACAGGGCTGATGTGTCTGAGGAAAGAGTGAGCTATAATTACTGTATTCACCACACGTTTTCTGAACTAGGAACAACAGAGATGGTGCTGGTCCTCATCTACAGAAGCTAGGCCAGTTAAGATTTGCATAACAGTTAGTGATGTGTGAGTTTGCACAAAATGTAGCTGTGGGAAGAGGTAAAGATTTTCTGGTGTTCTTTGCCTGACAGACGGACTGCATTTGCATGGTGAGTTTCCACTGGGAAGTTGTAGGGGTTTGAGATATGAGCAGAAACACCATAAATCACCGCATATGAAAATCTATGAAAATTTGCCTCTCCACAGAAAATGAGGTTTAGTTGGTTAGTTCAGAATTCTCTTGAGACTCCAAAATACTATGCCATTCATTAAGTGCACTGCCCTGGATTGACACAGTACAGAACTGAAAGGAAAATAAATAGCAGATCTAAAGAAAAACCCAAACTAGTGTCTGGGGAGATGGTTCAGTGATTAGGAACATTGGCTACTCTTGCAGAGAATCTGGGTTTGTTTCCCAGCACCCACATGGTGGCCAGTAACCATCCATAACTCCAGTAGCAGGGAATCCATAGCCTTCTTACCTCTGCAGGTGTTGAATGACATGGGTGCACCTACATCCATCATAAACATAAAATAAAAATAATAAATAAGGTATTTAAGAAAACCAAATCTAGACTAAATTTGACTTAAGAAAATCGGACTAAACAAAAACTGATGTGTTTGAAGGAATAAAACACATCTAGTCACCCTGAAATTTTTAATTCACAATGCTAAGGATGAAGCACTTGACATGCGTTAAAGTAAGAAAGAATGGCACAATGCAAGCTTAAAATTCAGAAAGAGTAGAATTTCAGAAAAAGCCATCTCTCATCAGTGGCAGATGAGCACTTTCAGAGTACAGTTGGGGATTGAAGATAAATAAAGAGATCATGGAGAGATGGCTCATTGCTGAAGATCGTGTACACAGTAGAGATTTTGAAGAGGACCTGAATTGGCTTCCCAGAACCCATGTTGGATGGATCACAGAAGCCTCTGCCTCCAGTTTCAGGTTATCCTATGCTGCCTTCTGGTCTCTGCAGGGTCTGTACTCCTCACATCCACAAACCACTACACACACACATACAGACAGAAAGACAGACAGACAGACACACACACACACATACACACACACACAAATATATTCACAACAGTTATAAAAAGTAAAATTTAAAAGTATATGTCATATTATTTCTCAGGTTCTGAATGTATAATCAGTGGTAGAACACACCAGGCTCTTTGTTTCATCCCCAGCACCACAAAAACAAGCAAACACACAAACAAACAAACAGTAGAAAGGCTTAGTGGAGAATCAGAAATTGTAAAATGAAGTGTGAACTTGAAGACATCAATAATATAATCATAAATCTCATAAGAAAGAAATTTGAAAAGAGAAGAATATCATGGATTTGTAAGATAAAGTACTTCATTGCATGTTATTGAAAGTATGATTGAGAACGTATTAAAAAGAACAGTGTAATATTTAAGAAATGGCTCCATATTTATTGAAACTTCATATTGCAGATTCCAGAAAGCAAGTATAACTGAGAAAGATATGATGAAATAAACACACATGAAAGTATAATAAAATTAAACTATTCATAACTAAAGAGTATATTGAACATAACTCAGGAAAGGGAGAGTTATACATATTTTTAAAAATTAATAAACAGCCAGTGTGGTAATGTAACACCTTATGAAAGCAAACCTGCTCATATGAACCTACAGCATCTGTATCAGCATGTGCAAGACCCATGCAAACTCAACCAGACAGAAACCCAGCATGGGATTGAGAAATGGGTAGCAGAGCCCAATTTTAGGTGGGGGCTAAAGGATGAACGGGCGTTCTTTACGCGAAGGACTACAGATAGGCTAATTAGGGATCAGTGGATGAACTGGCATTGAAGAGTGGCCAGAGAGATTAATTTAGCACAATATGCCCTAACACAAATGACAGAATGCATGAACACTGGGGGGTGGGCTGTACTGTGGAAGGGTTCCAATAGAGAAGGAGATACAAAGGTGATTAAGACTGATTGAGATATTATGTATGAAACACACAGAATTCAATAAAAATTAAGTATGAAAAAAATAATAAAATGAACGACAGACCCCTAACATAAAGGGTAGTCGCAACATATAAGTTGCTAAATAGTTATTTGTGTTAATCCTCAAATTTCATGGACAGCAAATATAGCATTTATTTTAAAATTTGGATATTTTCATACAAATGAAAAATGTTTCTTCTCCTAATAAATGCCAAAAAATAAAAATAATGAGCAATGTTATAAGAAGCTCTTCCTGTTGAAGTAAAATTATGTGAAACATCTCATTATAAACATGGTAACCCATTCTATACATCAAACTAGCAGAATGTAAAAATTCCAGATTAGTGAGACTGAAGTGCTATTAGATTCTTAAATTTCTGTGAGATGGTTTAAATATTAAGTATGACTAGACTGAGTTAAATTAAGGATGAATTTCCTGATGTCTAAGGAAAGTAAGATAAACATCTATGTCATTGACAACTGCATATACACAGTAAATAGACATAAGTGAACCACTATATGCATATTGAAATGTACATATAAAAGCATGACAAAAGTGAATAAAAATGTTAAGTTGAATACTAAAAATGAGTAATTGGTCAAGAGGTAAAAATTGTGTTTGATTATTTACAGTTTTTAAAATGTGCACATACACACACACAAACATTGGATTATCTAAACATGTTGGAACTATATAAATATATACTTATATTTACATGTAGTGTTACTGAGGATTGAACTGAGGAACTTGCATGCTACATAAGAGCTCTACTAATAAATTGCACCTCCAATCCTACTTTGGTTAGTCATGTTCATCCTTCCTGTATTAGACAGAGGAAATATACTGTAAGATCTCTATCTCTTAAAAGCTTATAGAGGCTTCATTTGTCAGATTAAACATGGTGTTCCATAGAAAGCAGTCCATCTGGGGCTGGAGAGATGGCCTAGTGGTTAAGAGCGCCGACCGCTCTTGCAGAGGACCCGGGTTCGATCCCCAGCACCCACATGGCGGCCGAGAACCGTCTGAAACTCCAATTCCAGGAAAATTCCAGTTCCAGGGGAATCCGAGACCCTCTTCTGACCTCCGCGGCATTGCACGACACGGGTGCACAAACTTGCATGCAGACAGTACATTCATACACATACAGAAATAAATAAATAAATAAATAAATAAATAAATAAATAAATAAATGAAAGTCCATCTGCAGTTATAATGTATCAATGGTTGCTCCTGTATGTGTTCTTCTATCTGTGTCTACTAGGTCTCTTTGTCATGGAGCTATGTCCATCCTTACAGTCTGTTTGATCATCACATCAACTACTGAGAATGGGATAATGACGTCTCCAACTACTGTTATAGAATTATCTGTTTCTCCCTATCATCCTGTCAGATTTTGCTTCATATATTTTGATGATTTGCTCATTAGTGTGTACATGTTTATCATTGTTTTAATAATGTGTGTTGAGACTTTTATTAGTGTCTAATTATCTCCATTGTGTATAGAACTTTAAAATTAAATTTACCTTCTCAGATGTTTATATAGCCATCCTTTCTTTTGGTTGTTATGTGCGTGTAATAGCCTTGTTTTGAATTGAGAGGACATACAGTCTTGAAAACATGTAAGAATGTACGTCAACTCAATTTACCATAGCAAAATAATACTTTAAAGGTTTATTAACTATTTTGTGAAAATTATAAAATACATAATACATGTGTGCAGGTGATCTTTTAAAATTGCTTAAAATCAGATATTTTAGTGCAAGTACAATGGAAAAATAGCATCCTATTTACTTGGAGGTACCATTGACCACTTTAATATGATGTTCTACATATTCTTAGATATAACCCTTCCATTTCCTTCCAAACTGCTTATGCTCAGGCACAGTTCAATGCAGCCTGATGTACCCCTGCCAAAACGAAACTTGTGGCTTTAGAGGAAGAAAGAAGCATGTCAATGTGGTGTCAATGTGTTTCAATTAGCTGAGCTTCTGAACTGAAATTACCTTCCTGGTTTCATCTATTTAAACACATACCAAATCAAGAAGAGGCTACATTTTGGAATTTATTCACTGCCTGAACCAAAGTGAAATCAAAGTGAAAAGATTTCTATTCTCAAAGGTGAAAAAAAACTGTGGCCTTTACTTCAAACCCCCAATCCCATGACTATAATTTAAAGGATAAAAATATAGAAAATGTGCTTCTCTGGCCTGACCATGCTCGGCTGGATTCTGCCACAGCCTGGGATATGTATCATGCAACTGATGGAGTTTGATTCTTCTGGTCTTCAGAGGTTGAGGATTACAAAGTTAGCCAGACAATTTTTTTGCTGACTAAGGTTTATTTTTCACCTAGATAGTTATTTAAAGAAAGCAACTTATTGGGAATTTCATATTCTAAGACTTGTTTGAATTTACACTCTAAGATAATGAATAGATACAGTATGCATTTTCCCAATAATTACAGTTAATTATTGTTTTCCAACCTATTCCACTATCTCTGTACAGTTTCTTATCTGTGAAAAATCCTCCACTGTGTAAAGATAGTGATAATCATATAAATGATATCCTCATAAGAGCAACTGGCGTTCTCCAAGCTTTGGAAATAATTGGGTAAAGTTCACTAAGTTAGTTTCTTTCCTTAGAAGACATAAACAAGGATCCCTATCTAAGTTCTGTCTAGAAAAATCAGCATTTATGTGTCTGCTCTTCAGAAAAGAAGCTATGAATGGTTTAGATGATTCATTCCAAGAAAAAGTAAAAACTGTTACCACATTTCAGGAAGAGTAAAATAAGTTTTAATTGGCATATCTTGAGTACTGTGGTTAGTTGTACTTCTCACACATCATTAAGGGTGGATTGCTTTTTTATAGGGTCATATGTTAACTGACCACAATTTTTGTGTGGTTGTCAGGTATTAACAATTTTGGTGCTTTTAATTAAAACATGATAGTGTTCTTTGCATGTGCTACCTCCTTTAAATTATTTATAATTGAATGATTTAGGCTTTTCTGAATTATCCATTATCAGTATCTTTTCTTTTTTAAAAAATTTTATATAATTTTTAAATTTTTATTTATTTTTATGTGTATGAATGTACTGTCTGCATGTAGGTTTGTGCACCCCTGTCATGCAATGCCACGGAGGTCAGAAGAGGGTGTCAGATTACCCTGGAACTGGAGTTAAAGATGGTTCTCAGCCACCATGTGGGTGCTGGGGATCAAACACGGGTCCTCTGCAAGAACAGTCTGCGCTCTTAACCGCTAGGCCATCTCTCTAGTCCATCAGTATCTTTTCATAAGGAAGCTATATTAGTGGTAGCTTTGGGGTTTCAGAATTCAGCTTTCCTTTTATGCTACATGGAAGCAGACTTCTCTCTTCACACATTCACACATTGTCACATTGTGATATATATATATATATA
>VZQC01001486.1:384303-399951 GCA_009823505.1 Rhizomys pruinosus
TACACATTATATATATATATAATGTGTATTTCATACTAAACATCTTAATTATCTTTATACTCCCTCCTCCATCTGCACATTCCATAGACCCATCCACTGAACAGCATTTCATGCATTCTGTCATTTATATTAATGACTATTGAATCAAGCAAGTGTGCTTAAGCCTAGACATTCCTCAGTTCAAGTTCATCCACTAGGATATAAGTCTATCTAGAGTCACTGCCTTAAAGAACATCAGCTCTCCCTCACCCAGAAGAAATAAGTTGCCAATACTTCAGCTAAGATTTGGCCTGCTGCCCATTTCCCTAGTTCTATGCTGGATTTTTTTTTCCTCCGTGATTTTGCAATAGACTTCGCATGCTGACTCCATTGCTGTCGATTCATCTACATGTACCCATGTGCATAGATGAAGACTACATAACAAGAAAACTTTCCAGACAGGGTAGAACTTCCTTTAAGTTGTTGGATATGGGGGTTTGAAAGACTCCAAAAATTGCACAGGATATTTCCACCTCCCTGATTGTCTCCCAGAAGGTAAGACTCTATTGCTGAACACAGGACATACTGTAGACACAGGACCTGATGCACTGGAACTAGAACTGACTGGAAGGCTCCTCCCTGAAGAGCAGCTCTCCTAAGTTTTGGAGGATACTATGCTAGGTGCTAAGGGAGAACATCAATGGTGTTGTTTTCTCTCATCTGCTCCTCTGGATGCTATCTGGTCCAAATATACACTCTAATGGTTTTTCAGCATTCTGATTCACAGCTGAAAATACTATACCCTTACTCCAAAGGAAGTTTTTTGTTTCATTTTGATAGCACTATTTGAAGTTGTCACTAACTTAGAAAATGGATTTGGCTTAATGTATTTATTTGAAATGCATGTTTTTAGTTGTATAGCAGGCCTATCATAAAAATTTTATTCTTGGTGATTTTTAGAAAAATAAGAATAATTCCAAAATAGCTCTGCTTCATTTACTTAACAAGTCGGGATTTGTTTTAAATAGGAACTTTTATTTTTTCTATTCTTGAGATGGTACTTAGGCCTTACATATGCCCCTAGTAAAATAATCACAGTTAACTAGCTTTTACCACTGGCTACAAAACCTGCATTATAGTCTAGACATTAAGCATATACTTCACAGTGAAATGATCTACTTTGTTTAGTATCTATGTCTCAACAATTTATCTTAGCTTGTTGTGTTCTCCACATCCTATCCTAAATTAGTAGTTTTTTTTAATAACAAGGACATTATTAATAGTAAATTTTTATATTAATGTATTCCTCTGTCAAATAAGTTTCCTTAGTTTTTATGAAGCATGACTTCTTTCCTCTAACGTGGAAGGAAGACAATGTTGGGTAAGTTTATTCTGTACTCTTTGTTGCTTGATAATAAAAGTGAGAAGAATAATATTGGACTCAGTATGCCAACAGCTAAGTGGAACAATGCACATAGCATGTCCACAGGGTCCTGATAAAGAGCTGCAGTAAAGCAACCTGAGCTAAAATACAGCTTCTTGAACACTAACATTACAAGAGAGGAATTGTATTCTAACTACGAGCCTTGCACTTTCAGCAGCAGTCAATATGCATCAAAACTCACCTACTTGTTTGGAATACTGTCTTCCATACCATAGTCTGAAGTTCAGAAAGATCACTGTCCTTCTATGTCTGTTATTTTCTTATGATGGCATTATGTTTTCCATAAAAGACTGTTGGACTTGTAACTGATTGTATAACCTGCCACCTTTCTTCCTTATTTTAGTTTTACTTCTCTTTTGTTATAGTTAAGCAAAATAATACACTCTTTGCCATATTTGGGTAATCCACAAAGAGCCAAGAACAAAATTTTCTAGTATCAGGCTTTGTATGTCTTGTAATAGTAAACTAATAAAATGAATGAATTCTTCTAGAAATGATTTAGTTTTTTTTTAAGATTTACTTGTTTCTACAGTGCTTTTTATCTTGTTTATTTAACTGTACATTTTATCTTATTTATTCTCCACACCTGAGGTAACTATATTTTCCCTCTTTTTATAAGAGAAAGGAAATGATTTAAAGATTAATAATTACATATATGCCTTCTGTTTCTAAATCTAGTTAATAAATATTTGTGGAGCATCTAGTATGTGTCAAATTACTATGACCAACTTAGTTTTTAAAGAAGATAAAATATGAAAAATTGTATATAATTATGACTATGTCATGATGAGAGCCATTGTTTTGTATGCTAAATAAAAAAGACAAAGCAGAAAAATTGATGCTTTAAAATAAAACATACATTGAAAGAGGCATTGAACTGATTGTCGAGTATAAATTTGTCATATAATGTAGGGTGATTGTATGCATGAATGCAATATAGTAACTAGTTCTATAATCCAGTTATCCTTTTTTGCTTATTTTATTCTATTCATCAGATGAAACTTTCGTTCCTAATATTACCTTCAACATATTACTTATCTGCCCAGATCAGAGAAGGGCTGCATGGTTTGCAATGTGAATTGGGAATCCTAAGGTCTGATTTTGCCCTTCTCCAGCAACAGCATGTTGAAGGAGTCTCCTCTGAACAGGAAAGATCAGGAAAATAACTTCTATATCAATAGTGCAAATGGAAAGGGAATTTAATGAACTTACAGAAGTTAAAGTAATTTTAAACTCATTAAACTTGCAGAGAAATCCTTTATTGTTTTTTATAAAATACCTTGGGAATAAGAAACTAGATTTCAATTTTCTCTTGGAGAGGTTTATGTTCTACATAAATACGCACATCTCAGTGAAACATGTAAAATGCTGGAAAAACTGTTTGAACATGTATATTTAAAAGGATAGGCAGATCAGATGAAGTAACTAAATCCTCCAATTTAGTTATTCTGCAAAAATTCATAAAACTAAATCTTCAAAGCCAAATATGTACTAAAACTAAATGTTTAAAAGTCATTTTGAAGTCACTCACACTTTTGTGTCAGTGTTGGAGAGAAAATATATGTCTTAAATATTAGTGTTCTTTTTACTTAGTATTTTTTCTTTATGGGATGAAAAGCTAATTAAATATTATGACAATTGTACTTTTCTGTATTTGTTATTTTTATGTGTATGAGTGTATTACCTACATGTATGTAAGTGCACCCTTGTGGTGTAGTGACTGCGGGTACCAGAATAAGGCATCAGATTCTCCTGGAACTGTAGTTAAGGACTGCTGTTAGGCACAATGTGAGTGCTGAGAGTTGAACCTGGGACCTCTGCAAGTGCCACCAGTGTGGTCTTAAACGCTGAGCCATCTTTCCAGCCCCACATTTTATTTCTTATATAAATTTAAATGTTGCATTCAGCTCAAGTAAAATTTACCTCTTCTAAAAAATATTTCTATCACTTTTATTTTTATCGTATCTGCATGAGTGTCAGGCCAGCATGTGCGCATGTGTCCTTGTTACTTGCAATGCCCACAGGGGTCACATTCCCATGGAACTGGAGTTACAGGTGATTTTAGCCACCATGTGGGTGCTGGGAATTGAACCCAGGTCCTCTGCAAGAGCAACCAGTGCTCTTAACGGCTGACCCATTTCCAGTCCCTGGAATTTCCCTCTTAAATTTAAATTAATTTTTTTTCTTAAGTTTTGTAACCCATAACTATAATAAATAGCACCAAATAGGTAAATTACCAAGTTGAAAGGAAATAAATATAATACATTGTTAGTTCAAAGTCTATTATAAAATATAAAATTCTAACTCTAGTTATATATGTATGTTAACTTGGGAGGACTTTTTAATTTTTTTTTCTATTTTTCATTTTGAAAGAAAAGTGTTTATATTGATCCTTTCCTTGTTCTTATAAGAAAATATAGGATATGAACTGTAGCTCCCGGCTCTCTGGCCTAACAGCTGAGGACTTATTTTCAAATAAGCCTGCTCCTTGGGTGAAGTGGGCTTCTTTGCAAGATTTTGAGAATGAGTCAGCATAAAACAAAGTTGAAGTTTAATGAAGAAGGTTTGAAAGTTTTATTATTATTTTAATATTATAGTGTTAAGCACTAGCATGATATGTGTGTGTGTTGTGTAGGGGGGTAGTGTATGGGGGAAAGAGAAAGAGAGAGAGAAAGAGAGAGAGAGAGAGAGAGAGAGAGAGAGAGAGAGAGAAGAAATATATCCAATAAAATTGGATTCAACATTTGACAAAGAGAATTGTCCATGAAGTTTTAAGTACAAGTATGTTTGAATATATAATTTCTTTTTTAAGCCAATGTTTTATTGAAATCCTGTGCATTTCATACAAAATTACATTACAAATCAAAACTAGACCCATGCCCCCCTCCCTGCCCCCCCACCCTACCAGAGCTCATGCATTCAGCCAAACATGTTTTTCATCTTTTTCTCAGTCTCAAAATTCTCGATGCAGAAGTTTACTGTTTTGAGCAGAAGTTCACCGTTTCAGTCAGTTCTTTGACAAAGTCTTTTCTGTTGTTATTGTAGTAGTAGTTGTTGTTGTTGTTGTTGTTAATCCTTCCAATATGCATCACTCCAAAATATGCACACATATGCATGCCACATATATCATAGGTTTTAGCATCTTCAGCTTATGATTTTTTTTATTAGGCTGAAATATGTCATGTTTGAAGTCTCCTCCTTGGCAAGCCCAAACCACCATCAGTTCTTCCCTTGTGCTCCACACTGGGGTTTTCCCTTCCCATGGTCATCAAATGAGGTCCAGTAAGCACAGTGTACTGTCTTGATCTTCTTGTACTGGCCTCCATGGTACAGCCTGGGTAGTCCAACAATGGCAGTCTATACTCTTAAGAAGCATAACCCCAGTAGTAGCTCAGTCCACAAGCTTGGTATCTCAGCAGTCCCCATCTGGCACTGAAGGTTTGGAGGATTCTTGGAGAGAGATGAGTCCATATTGGAAGGTTGAAAAGCTTTGTCTTTGAAGGATGGCAAAAGCAGTGAAAGCCATAGGGTAGCTGCACTTGCCAGTAAGACATGCAAAACAACTGTGCTTTTTTTTTTTTTTTTTTTTTTTTTTTTTTTTTGTCTTTTTACTAAGATCTCCAGTTGTATACTGAAGTATAATTTATATTATTTATTCTGGTATACTTTATTTTGGTATGTTTAAGGACCACACAGCCACACGATTAACCAAGTTTTTTGTTTTTCAAGGTCAGTTGAGGATTGGTCCTCAGGCGTCACTCAGGTTTGTGATGGGTGGGAAGAGGTGGCTTCTTCGTGTCTTTCTGCTCTTTATCCACCAGTTCCATCCACTTGAGGACAAACTCAGGTCTTGATAGATCAGGCTTCTCTTTTTGAAGCATGAGCAGACTTTCCTCTTTATGGACTGGACATTGGCTGAAGTCCCATTAGTGGATCTCCAAGACCTCCTTGCACAGGAAGATAGGTGACTCACATTTGCAGGACGTTTCAAGAGATTGTTCCATGCATATTCCCCTGGGACTTAGTTGACCTCTGAGGGCAAGGAACAAAGTTATCCCTTAAGACCCTAGGCCAAATTGCTATGGACATTAAGTAGAGTCCTTAAGCATCCAGAAAGGCTAAGTTACACCAGCCTGATACTTTTAGCTACTCTATAGTATTTTAGAAAATGCTTGGACACAAGTTCAAGCAGCCTTATTAAGAGATACTAAGAAGCTGGGGCTGAGAGAGTAGCCTAGCAGTTAGACGAACATCTGCTCTTGCAAGGGACCTGGGTTCGATTCCCAGCACCCACCATGGCGGCTGAGAACTGTCTTTAACTCCCAGTTCCAGGGGATCCGACACAATCCTCTTTCTGTACTCTGATCTTTGGATTGCAGGACATGGTGCACCTACCAACAGCATACAGTACATAATTACACACCAAAAATTAAATAAAATAATAAAAAAGAATACTAAGACGCACTGCCATAAAATAAATACTTGGTTAGACATAATGTCATAACAAACTATTTTTTTCTGCATTCCTTTCATCTTATATTGGTCTAAAATATGCGTACATATCCTTCTTCCATATACCAAAACTTCCTAACTCTGAACATAATGGTAGCTTAGTTCTAGAACCTGTTAAGGGATTCACCCATAAGAGCACATTTGTTTTTCAGATCACAGTAATGTGCTCAGTTTGCCAAACTAGGTTAATGGTGCATATCCACAGATGAGGGAATAATCCATTGTTTGTTTTTCTTGGAATGTTACTTCATTAACGATTGATCTTCTAATTCCACTCTAATTACCTACAAAGTCACGTATGTTGACTATATAATTTCTAATGATGCTTCTTAGGATTTCCTGTTTGCACATTCTTCTACCGTTTTCTCCTCCCCCACACTGGCTTTTTTTTTTTTTTTTCTAAAATTCTGGTCAGCAAGATTTTGTAAACCTCTTTTGCACCTATGAAATCATCTTTAGTATTCACTTCCATGAAAATCCGCAGGAACTTTTATCCCTGCAATCCTAAATGGAAGCTGTGGTATTCTAAATTTCCACTTTCTCTGTCATCATCTCCTAACCTTTAAGGCTCATCGCTTCTCTGACCTCAGGCCTTAAAGACCTTCAGTGTCATCAGCATCCATAACTCATCTTCTTCTACATGGAGTAAAGCTGTGGTTAGTCATTTAGTTTATTTAATTACATTTATGTTCTTTTACTCTTGCCCTTTCCCTCCTTTATCCTAGCCATTCGATTAAACAAAATTTATAGAATTCACCTTCTGTAAAATCTATTTCTACACTTAAAACCTGTGTATCATTTGTACACATGTATTATCTTGATAAAATGTTTATAGACAACTACCTTTACTGGGGTTGGAGAGATGACTCAGCAGTTAAAAACATTGGCTGTTCTTGCAGAAAACCTGGGTTCAAATCCTAGAACCGAAATGGCAGCGAACAACCAGTTAACTCCATTTCCAAGGGATCTGACGCCCTTTTCTGTCCTCCATGGGTACTGCACAACATTGATGTACTTACATACAGGCATAACATTCATACACTTCAATTAGAAATAAATTTCAAAAGTATTTTTATTGACTCAATTTCTGTAACTACTACTATAAAATTGCATATCAGGAAAGGATTGAGTGAAATAGCAGGTAAAAGGAAAATACTGAAGGAAGCATTTCTTTGTTTTTTTTTTATGAAAATATATTAAAGGTTTATTGTTCTCCCAGTTTTATTTTTCTGCTCATTTTAACATAATGCTTTTATTGATGTTTTGTGTATTTCAGACATAATTTTTCAGTTCAATTTAGAAATATTCCCCTTTCCCTTGTGCCACCCCACCCCAGATCATGCATTCTGCCTTTACTGTCCTACATCTTTTTCTCAGTCTTTTTTATGTTTAGGAATT
This sequence comes from Rhizomys pruinosus, assembly GCA_009823505.1. Taxonomy (NCBI): domain Eukaryota; kingdom Metazoa; phylum Chordata; class Mammalia; order Rodentia; family Spalacidae; genus Rhizomys; species Rhizomys pruinosus. The sequence goes on from VZQC01001486.1 coordinate 391,637, forward strand.
CACATTTCCCTCCTTTAATTTTATATTACTCTAAAATATGGATACATACTTCCCACTCATATACAGTAATTATAGACTCTAAACATAAGTGGTGGGTCTATTCTAGAGCACATTGAGAGATTTACGTTATAAAAAACATAGTTGCTTTCAGATAAAAAGAAATTTAACAATAATGTTGTTCAGCTTGCCTTTCAAATGGGGATTTGGTGTTAGCATCCACAAATGAACAAAACCATTTGCCATTTTTTGGGGGGGAAAGGGACTGTGTTACTTCACTTAGCATAACGGCTTTGAGTTCCATCCATTTACATGCAAAAAATTGATGATGTCATCTTTCTTTACTGTTGAATAGTAGTCCATTGTTTACAGGCACCATATATTTTCATCCACTTGTCTGTTGAGGGGCATTTGGGTTGGTTCTAGCTCTTCACTGTTGTGAAGAGAGCTGCAGTAAACATGGATGTGCATGTATCTTTGCAGTAGGATGAGTCTTTTGGGTATATATCAAGTAGTGTTATGACTGGGTCAGGTGGTAGGTTCATTTTGAGTATTTTAAGGGTTCTCTACACAGCTTTCCATAATGGTTGTACAAGTTTACATTCCCACCAGCAGTAGATGAGTGTTCCCCTTTCCCCACAACCTCTCCAGCATTTGGTGTCTTTTGTTTTCTTGATCTTAGCCAGTTGTATTGAAGTGAGATGATATCTGAGAGTGGTTTTAAGTTGCATTTCCTTAATTATTAATGATATTGAACACTTTTTAAGATGTTTTTCAGCCATCTTTACTTCCTCACTGGTGAAGTCTCTGTTCAGTTCTTCACTCTGTCTTTTGAGTAGGTCATTTGTTTTCTTAATTCTTTGTTTTTTGAGTAGTCTATATATTCTGGATGTTAATGCTCTATCAGATATATCACTGGTGAATATTTCCTCCCACTCTGTGGGTTTTCTCTTCACTTCCCTTATTGTTTCTTTCACTGTACAGAAGCTTTTGAGTTTGATGAGGTCCAATTTCTCAACTGTCAACCTTGTTTCCTGTGCAGCTGCTGTCTTATTTAGAAAGTCTTTTCCTATGCCTATGTCTTGTAGGTTGCTGCCAACGCTTTCTTCTCTCACCTTCAGGGTTTCTGGTTTCACATTGAGATCTTTGATCCACTTGGAGTTGATTTTTGTACAGCATGAAAGGTAAGGGTTTAATTTTGTTCTTCTACAAATGATGATCCAGTTTTGCCAGCACCATTTGCTGAAGATGCTATGCTTCCTCCATTGAGTCTTCTTGGCCCCTTTGTAAATATGAGGTGGCTGAAATTGTATGAGTTCAAGATTGGATCTTAAATTTTGTTCCATTGATCAATGGGTCTGTTTTTGTGCCAGTACCAGGCTGTCTTTATGACTATAGCCCTGTAATATAGCTTAATGTCTGGTATTGTAATCCCCCCAGTATTACACTTTTCACTCAGGGTTGCTTTAGCTATTTGGGGTCTTTTGTTTTTCCATATGAATTTAAGGATTTTTTTTTGGTCTTTTCGAGACAGGGTCTCCCTGTAGCCCCAACTGTCCTGGAACTCCCTCTGTAGACCAGACTGTCCTTGAACTCACAAAGATCCATTTGCCTCTGCCTCCCAAGTGCTTAGGATTAAAGGTGTGAGCCACCACGCCTGGCTATGGGATTTTTTTTCATAGCCTGTGAAGAAGCTCATAGGGATTTTGCAGCAAACATTTTAAAACCCTAAAGAAGGAGATTGAAAATGACATGAAAAGATGGAAAGACCTCCCATGCTCATGGATTGGGAAAATTAATATAGTAAAAATGTCCATTTTACCCAAATAAATATACAGATTCGACACAATCCCAATCAAAATCCCCATGAGGAAAAATGGCTTTGTATAGATGAAGGGAATTGAGAAATGGTAAGCTAAAAAATGGCTTTTCTGAGGAATCTGCCCCACTGACTCCATATCTCTATCCAGAGTCACTCTATTTTCACATCTTAATTGTGCAATCCATGTAGCATTGGCCACTAACATTGAGCTAGCTGTTGTGGATGTTGTGTAAGCGATCCACCATGCCACTATTCCCTGTTCATTTTCCTCTGGTTTTCCCATAGAAGACAGTCTGCTATTGCTTTCCCATATGGACTTGCTTTTGCCTACTCCTGCCATGACTATGCTAAATTGTAGAGAGGAAATTTTCCTCCCAGGGCAGGAGATATCTCCAATCTCAGACAAAACCAGAATTAGTTGAGATTGTCTACAAAGTAATGGCTGAAAGTATACACTCACTCAAGCTGGGACAGCAGCCTGTCTCAGGTTCAACATGGCCACCCAGAGTTCTGGCCAAAACATTGTGCCCTCAGCCCTTCCTGGTAAGATGGGGAGAGAGGGCCCAGCCTCATGTTGTGGGTCTTTTATATGACTGACTCCACCCCCCCAAAGTTCTGTGCACCTTCCAAAGGAACACTAGTTTCTAGAAATTCAGCACCATGGGGAAACATCAGTGTGTAGCTGAGCTTAGATACCAGCTCCTCCAACTAAGTACCCAGCTTCTTCAGGTGATAAGCTCATTTCAAAGAGGAAATAATTTATTCCACAGTGTCTCCATATTTATGGCTAGATTTTCAAACCATTGTCAAAGGTATGGTTTGACCACTGTATGGTGGATTCATAAGTGTTATTGTGAATGGATGCTGGTGGTTTATTCTCAGTATTCTATGATATTTTATTATACAAAATGCTTGCACTTCACTGGCTTTTTATAAGTAGGATAGTGTGAGATAAATTATTTCTTCTTTGAAATGGTTCATCACCAGGAGCAGCTGAGTACTTAATGGGAGGAGCTAAGTTTGCAACCCAGCTTCACATTTGAGAGATGCTGGCATTCCCATGGAAATTGCATAGGACTTTGGAATTCTGGGACTTTGGGAGGGTAAGATACATCTAAAAGACCCACCACATGAGACTGTACTCTCTCTTGCACATACCAGCTAAGGTAGAAGGCTCAAGGCTTCACTGGAATGCCAGCCAGCCATGTTGATCTGGGGACTCAGCCACCAATGCACCTTGATGAGTGTGCTTCCCAGCCATTACTTTCTATCCAATCTTAAGAAATTTTTGTCTAGTCTGAGATTGGAGAGTTCGCTACTTGCATCTCCTTAAACTGGGAAACTGGGAAATGGCAGAGGTGGGGAGGAGTTGCATTGTGGGGTACCAGTCATGTGGTTGCTAGGCTGTGGGTGCTTCCCTCCCCAAGAAGAAAATTCCTCTGTGACAGATGGACATGAATGTGATTGTTTGTGGTCTTGAATGTTATCAAGAGTGTAGGTAAGAGCAGTCTTGCATATACTATTTTGAAAAAAATAATTGTAAAAGGCCTATATATTTGATATGTAGCCAAGAACAGAATGAACATAAGCATGCTTGTATTTAAAAGCAAAGGTTTGACTTGTATAAGATGATGTTGAGTGTCAATAAATCCTGAATTTAAGTACCACAACAGACCTTGGTGTCCCCAGTGGCTCTACGTATATATCTGCAATGTGGAAAACTCTGAAACTCCAAAACCCTGTATCCAGTGACCAGTTCAAGATTTCTATTTTGCTCTTGCATGTCTCAAATAAAACCATCCACAAATAAACTTTAGTCTTTGCCCCAAACATGTTCCTTCTCCAGTCTATTCCATCACAAATATCACTAATTCTCTATTCCCAACTGTTTTAGTCAGAAAGCTTCCAGGTTGTCACTAATTCTTTCCTTTCTTCCAGGAGCTAAATTTTAACATTTCTTAAACCTTTTCATATTTACTGCCCAGAACATTTTTTAATAGATGCTCCATTTCAACTCGGAAGAACCAGTAACTCCCCTGGCCCCCTCCTAGCCCAGTGACTATTAGATCAGTACTTAATGGGCTCTGACGCTCAATGCCTCGTTCTGCCCTTCTTTCTCCATTCTACTTTCATCCAATCAGTCCCTGTGCTGAGCGTCATACAGTGTCTTCCAGGCTCAGTCCAAGTAAAACAAAATTTTATCATGATGTGGACATCACATCCTCTCCAAACCAGCCTGTCACTTTGCCTTGCTCTGACTATTCTCTTTCCTTTGTTTTTGTTGTCTTCCAGCTGTTACTTGACACCACACCCACATCCATCTTTTTACCTTCCTAAACCATTCTTCCCAGATTCTTTTCATCATTTTAACTCTTCCTTCATGCTGTATTAAAAGATCCTCTGTTTTGACAGTTTTTCTTCACCATCTGGATAAAATTGTAACCAGCATCTCCCCCATATTTTGTTTCTTTTAACTAAGCTTGTCTTTGATTATCCTCTATTTTTCCCTTATAGACAGGACAATCCATACATATCAATAATTTCAACTGTTGGTTTTACTTTACACCAAATGAAGGCACTTTATACTTTCATGTAAATAGATATTGGAAAGATTGTTGTATGTATCTATGTATTGGAAAGATGATTGCATGTATCTATTATCAGATGAGGGAATTAACCCAATGTAATTATTAGATTCATGTAAATTTCTTTATTCATCATTTACAAAATTTCCCTGGGCATATTCATACTTTCTTAAAGCCAAACGCTTACCTTCTCATTAATCAAATTATGTTAAATATGGAGCTTCTTTGGATTTCTTTGAGAGGATATAAACTAGACCAAATGTAAGAATCCTTTAGAATAAGTCCACAGCATTCCTGGCTGTGTGGCATTCAGAGGCATTGCCAATAACTAAGTGAAGCTAAAGACTCTGTTCTAAAAGTATCAAATGAAAAAAAAAAAAGGCGGTTTTCTCAAAAATGCTACCTCATAATTTTCCTTGAAACAGTTTCTTAATTTTTTGTTGTTGTTGTTCTTTTTGAGACAGGGTCTCCCTATAGCCTCAGCTGGCCTGGAACTCACTCTGTAGACCAGACTGGCCTTGAACTCACAGAGATCCACCTGCCTCTGCCTCCCAAGTGCTAGGATTAAAGGTGTGTGCCATCACACCCGGCCCTTAATGGTTATTGTATATGTGTGTGCTTTGTCTGCATGAATATCAACCTTTGCAATGCCTAAGGACAGAATGTCGAATCAGATTCATAGAAAATGAAGTTTCAGATGTGAGGCACTTGGGGATCCTGGGGACCAACCCCCAGCCCTCTGCCAAAGCAGCAAGTGCTATTAAAAACTGAACCATCTCTCCACAACTTACATCGTAATTTTATTTCAATCTACACATTTGGAAATACTAGTGACTAAATGAATTTTAATTTCTCCACACCACAAAACTGTTAAGTAGTTCATCTTACACAAAAATGTGTATAATTTTATGTGATTCAGAAGTTCACAACAGTCATGAAGCAATAAAAGAAGAAACTAGGGATATTATTATGAAAAAACGGTTATTTCAGTATGAGAACAGCAGTTAACAGATTGTTTAAATTGGGGCATAAATTTAAATGTTTATAAATTCAATTTTCTTTATTGAAAAAAAGCTACAAGATGCATTTTATGTCTTGCATTTGAAAAATAAAAGCTGAATTTCTATAGCATTATAGGGACCTTTCTTAGCAAATGTGTGGCATTAAGCACACAAATAATGGTATATGAGAAAGTTGTATAAATTAAACCAGGTACATAATGGTAGATGAGAAATTTCTATAAACAAAACTAGGTACTATAGATAAATAATTTCAAAACAAATGCATGGGAACTACTTTTTCTACCATCCTCTCTACTTTTATTTGGAAATTACATTATCTTCTTTCCTTAAGATCATTGATTTCTGCTCTCATATTTGGACAAGCCAATAACTCCAGCTACTTGTCACTGAGGCAGGAGGATCACAGACATGCCTGGGCTACAGAGCAGGTTCCAGAGTACTGTGTGTAATTTACTGACACCCTATCTCAAAACAAAGAAAAATAAAATAGAAAAAGGGCTCACTTAAATTCAGTGTTAGGAGACTTACACAGTGTTTACCAAATATGGATTAAATCCCTAGTCCACACATAAAAATGTTTGACTAATTTTAAAAGTACAAGTTAGTGTGAGCTTAAATTATTAAGCTGTACATAAAATTCTGGTAGTGGGTATAGAATTAAGTTGTTAATAATTCTGCTTTTTTTATTCATTCAATTAATGCAAATTGGAAGATATAAGAAATCAATGTGCTATTAACAAGAAATTACTGAAGAAATGAAAAATAATTTATATTATATGGGCTGTAATTTATTATGAGGTAAGTAACGGCTTATTGCAAATAGAGAGATACATTCTAAAGACATGTTGCTTCTATGTAATCCTCTCCACAGGGCAGTGAGGTTTTTATGTCAGAGCATGAAGGTAGACAATTTTAAAATGAGAAATTCCTAGAGTCACAGTCCTGCCATGTGACAAGTTATTAGCTATGCAAACTCGGCTATGTTCATTAACATATGTAAGCCTTATCAGTAAAGACAGAAAGTTCTCAAATCCTGTTTTATGAATGGACAATAGAAGTTAAGCAATTTTCATACTTAAACTATTTTTAAGCTACTTCATAAATGTTTTGAATGTGATAACTGAATAATCATGCCATGATTATTATATGTCCATTATTAGTAAAATTAACATTTTTATTTTCTTATTATTTTTACAATATTTATTTAGTATATATTTGGATGTGCCTGTGTGATGTTGGGAACATGTGGAGATGTGCTACAGCAAGCATGTGGAGATCAGAGGGAAACTTTCGGAGTCAGTTCTTACATTGCACCATGTGGTGTCAGGGTATCTAACTCGGATCTTAAGCAAAGGACTTTACCTAGGGCATTTCTATGTGACACTATAGTCATTCATGAATTAAGAAACAGTCTGACACTTAGCTTTTGTTTTTTTTTGTTGTTGTTTGTTTGTTTTTTAATTTAATTTTTTTTATTGATGCTTTGTGCATTTCATACATCATTTTCCAATTCAGATCAGGCATTTTTCCCTTTCCCTTCCCTCCGCCCCCACCCCATCCCAGATCATGTATTCTGCCATAACTGTCTTGCATCTTTCTCTGTTTTTTTTTTTCCTTTTTTAGCTATAAGTGATAATCCATGAGTACAAGCATCCTTCGTGCAAAACCAATCTACAGGCTGTTGTGTCCAAACCCCCACAGCCCCACCATCCAGTGGAGGGTGACATGTTGTTTGTTCAATCAAGTTGATCAAATGAGTGTCCAGAATACCACAAGGTTTTGATAAGAGAGTTTCTTGCTTCCCCCCCCCCATAGAACAAAAAGAAATATGACAATGAGAGGTGTGTTCCTCAACTGTACAGTTGGAGAGCAACTATTATATGAGTTAATCTTTATCCAAACCGGTAAAATGCCTTCCCTTAAATTGACATAAGCTAAGAACTAGAACTGTAAATATACCTCTGTTTCAGCCAAAACATATATAATACCAAAGTCTCCTTAATCTATGCACTTAGGCAAAATAGTCATGTAAATGCACGAGCTCTGGATCATCAAGCTAAATGGATCTGTTCTAGATCCAGGGGGATGGTGAAACAGAGGGATCCAAGAGCCCCACAAAAGGTAAGGGATCTTTGCCTCTAAGTTGGGATACAAGCAGGAGGAGAGGCAATAAGAACCTGCTGCCAAAGACCTGAACGTAACAACGGGAGGATGTATTAGAGACCGCACATGCAATGTGGACAGAATGGCCATCTCTGGAATGCGCAGAGAGAGTGTTACCAAAGGCCTGTAAACCAAGATAAAGCAAATATGGCTCTCCCTGAGTCAAGCAAGACTCACCGTCACGCCACAGCTACACCTCACCTGCCCTGGAAATACTGTGCAGCGGAGGCAGCCATGTGCCTGTATATCCAAATCTAATTGGCTATTGGGCTCCTCTCTTGAGGACATAACCATAGCTGATAGCCTACAGTCTTAATCCTCTTCACAAGGTCAGAGATGTTATAAGCCAGTAAGACCTGTCATATTTAACAGGGGGGAATAATGTAATTCATGGACTAACATTATCCATTCCCAAAATTGTGTCTATGCTAAAGTAATCTACCATAACTATAAGTGCTGCTTAAATACCTAAATATGTAATTGTGTCTTCATTAGTAGATCGAGGTTACCCCTGGAAATTGTCAGCCTCAAATGTTCATGAAAAGGAAACACGCCATAATTGACCCAGAAGTCCAAGCCAACAGCTCCAGAGAGGAGTGGAACTGTTTTACTTCTCATCCACCTGTGGCCCTTTTTCTAAGCCTAGGAAGCAACCTTGTGGAAGAGGGGGACATGGTAGAATTAAAGGCTGCAATTTCGGTGAATGGTGAAACCACAGCGAAGTAG
>VZQC01001486.1:405978-633296 GCA_009823505.1 Rhizomys pruinosus
GACGGTTTTGCTTTCCTCCTTCAGATGCTTTTTTTATTTTTTGTTCCCTTTCCTCCTCCTTGTTTATGGAGTATGGACTTGTCTGCTTTTCAATTTTGTTGCTATATTGGATATTGGAAGCCAAAGCACTCTTCTCTTCTTGTTCTGAAGGTTCTCCAAAAAAAGAGTCGACTTGGATTCTCATCGATGGTGGGGGGGGGGTTATGCCTTATCTAGCCCATGCCCTGGCAGCCTGCCCAAAGGTGCAGCCACACCGGCTGCCCGCCCGACTCTCCGGACCCTCTGGCCCTCTGGCCCAGCGCCCTGTCCCGCCCTCAAGGCCCCGGGAAGAACCCGGTTCCTGAGCTACTTGCCCAGGTGGCTTCTGGGTAGCCTGCCCAAAGGCGCAGCCGCACCGGCCGCCCGCCCGACTCTCCAGACCCTCTGGCCCTCTGGCCCAGCACCTGGTCCTGCCCTCCTTAGCTTTTGTTTTAAGGTAGACTGGACAACTGAGAACCGGTTCTTGAGATGTCTCTGAGAACTGTGTCCCTGAGTCCTTGCTTTGCAAGCCCATTATTGAAATGGGCTCACTGGCATGAAATGGGAAAGTAGAAGTCAGGACCCACTTTTCTCAGAGACTCTGGCCCTTTGATTCCTAGGTGTAGAATATCACACATAGAGCAACAGGTATCTCACAGTGTTTGCAACGAGAAAGAAGAAAGGCATACTGCTTTAAGTGTTTGAAACTTTGTTAGTTACCAACTTTACTCTTAAAAGTCATCCATTCACTATCTTGGGTGGAGGGTAAGGAGGGTTCCTCAGGGATCAGAGAAGTGCATGACTTAGTGAGGTTGTTTACGTTAGAAACAGTACCACTCTGCTTGAAAGGTCAGGGAAAATCTTCACTCTAGATTATGTCAGTATTGTAAAAGTCGTTTCTTGGGGTTGAAGAGATAGATCACCAATTAAGAGCACTAGCTGCTCTTGCTGAGGACTGGGGTTCAATTCTCATCATCCACATTGTGGCCAAAACCTGTCTGTAACTACAGTTCCAAGCTAATCCAGGACCTTCTGACTTGTGAGGGCATTGCATGACACAAATACACTTACATATATGCAGGCATAACACTCATACACATAAAATAAAAATAATAAAAAATAAAAAGTCATTCCTACATTTACCCACTAAGCCATCTCACTGGCCAAAGACCCGACCATAAACTGTAACTTTGTTTCAGAGAAAGTAAGCAATATTGTATGGCCATCACATGCACATAGCAAAACAGAGATTTGAATAGTAGTGTCCTTGAAACTAGTCTCAGGATTGGGCTTTGCTTTGTTTTATGAATTTCATTTTTTTTTATCTACATACTAAGAGCAGTTATAATTGTCACTAGTTGTGAAGATGAGATCTTCTTTCTCTGAGTTTTGGGTAAAAATCAAGACTAATGCAGCACATCAGACCAAGAGCCAGATTATTTGTGTAGAGTACGCTAAGAAGAAAATAGTTAAAATAGCATTAGCTCTTCATTGAGCTTTTTCTACAAGATTCTTTTTTTTTACTATTTTTATTTTATTATGTGTATTAGTGTATTGCCTGCATGTATGTGTGTCATGTTGTGTAATACCCACAGAAGTCAGAAGAGGGTGTTCGATGCTTGGAACTGGAGTTAAGGGCAGTTGTTAGGCTGCCACATGGGTGCTGGGAATCAAGTTTGGTTCCCTTGCAAGATTAGCCAGTGCTGTTAACCCCTGAACCATCCTTCCAGCTGCTGACTTTCAGCTTTAAGATAGTCGAAGGCAGGTGAGGTAAGGCATGACTTTAATCCCTACACTTGGGAGGAAAAGGCAGGATATTTCTATGGCATCAAGACTAGCCTGGTCTACATACGGAGTTCCAAGGAAAGTGGGAGTCGATTGAGAGTCTGACTCCAAAATACCAACCAAACAAACAAACAAAAATGACGGGGGAAGTGTTCTTTTGAGTAGTGCCACCCACAGAAGGACTGTAGGCCACCTCATAAAGCCTTGGGGAGGCACATCCTTGCTCTAAGTTCAGGTGGAAGGACTTCAAAAGAGGCACTTAAAAGAATTTGCATGCATCTGGAGTTTGTGGCCTTGAAATCCAGGTGCATGAAATTATGCATCTATCCCTGGAACACCTGCCAAAATTACAATAACAACTCAAAGGGGGGCATTTAAAAATCATTTCCCTCCGCCTACAACTCTGGCTCATTTTGGAGAGTCCAGAAGTCAAGGTTACTGCCTTCATGTTTTGGTTGTTTTTTACCCTCAGATCCCCACCTGAGGCATCTGGTGTGTCTGGTAAGACTTCTTAGTTTCAGGGACTCAATAGTGTGACATTTTGTTAGCTGGACCTTTGATATTAAACTGGAACTACTCTTGCACCTGAAGGTGAGGAGGAAATGTGTGTGGGACTTGCCTCAGATATTGTCACCTACAACATCATTGAAGCACATCAGAGATGACAGCTAGATGCACAAATGCAGAGTGTGCATCTGGGATGGCAGGCAGCCAGAGCCTTTCAGTTACCTGTGAGGACATGGGAATTGAGTAATGGACAATTTAGGAGATGAAAAGGAAGGAACCCAAGATAGATGTCGTGTTGGTTCAGCAACAGTGGAAAAGTGATGTCAATTACAGGTATGAACTCATGTTACTGAAGAGGATACAGTAGTAGGGCAATGCAGCACAGTGCCTATGACCAATATTAGACACTGTAGTTTATTATGCAATTTAATAACAGCACAGGGTCAAGGTAATGCATGTTGAAAAAATACTCTTTTGAACCCAGTTACTGCAAATATCAGCTGTACTTCTACAGGCTAAAATAATTTTCCCCTTTTTGACTTTTAAGATAAAGAGGATTTCTATGCACATCTATAAACTGGCCTTGAAATTTTCCTCCTGAAAATTCTATCTAAGGATTCTTGGCTTCTTAGACCCTTGTCTTATCTCTCCAGAATATATACCATGATATTTATGTCTAGTGTCACATACATTTCTTATGCAGGGACCAAATCTTTTTTCTCTCCTCTTTTCTGTTTCCTTTAATTTTACATTACTCCAAAATATGCATATATATACCTCCACACGTACAACAAAATGACAGAGTCTGAAAATAAACTATATGTTAATTCTGAAACATGTTAGAGAACAGAGACTTTTAAGAGAGTGCAATTTTAAGTGTTTGGATTTTTAAAGATCTCTGGGGTTTTTATGTTGGTACGATCTTATTTTGTGATATTAATGCTAACCTCATCTTGAGGACAAGAAATGGAAAAGTTATGGTTTAATAGTGATATATTGTGTGTAAAGGTGACAAGGGATCAACTGTGGTGGATAGCTTTAGTATCAACTTGACACACCTGGGTTGTGGGATCCCTAGTTGGGGAACTTTCTGTTTTGGACTGGCATCTGGCCATGTTTGTAGGGTATTATTTTTGACNTTTGTTTCAGAGAAAGTAAGCAATATTGTATGGCCATCACATGCACATAGCAAAACAGAGATTTGAATAGTAGTGTCCTTGAAACTAGTCTCAGGATTGGGCTTTGCTTTGTTTTATGAATTTCATTTTTTTTATTCTACATACTAACAGTTATAATTGTCACTAGTTGTGAAATGAGATCTTCTTTCTCTGAGTTTTGGGTAAAAATCAAGACTAATGCAGCAATCAGACCAAGAGCCAGATTATTTGTGTAGAGTACGCTAAGAAGAAAATATTAAAATAACATTAGCTCTTCATTGAGCTTTTTCTACAAGATTCTTTTTTTTACTATTTTATTTATATTATGTGTTATTAGGTATTGCCTGCATGTATGTGTGTCATGTTTGTGTAATACACAGAAGTAGAGAGGGTGTTCAGATGCTGGAACTGAGTTAAGGGCAGTTGTTTGGCTGCCACATGGTGCTGGGAATCAAGTTGGGTTCCTCTGCAAGATTAGCCAGTGCTGTTAACCCCTGAACCATCCTTCCAGCTGCTGACTTTCAGCTTTAAGATAGTCGAAGGCAGGTGAGGTAAGGCATGACTTTAATCACTACACTTGGGAAGGAAAAGCGGCAGGATATTTCTATGGCATCAAGACTAGCCTGTCTACATACGGAGTTCCAAGGAAGTGGGAGTCAATTGAGAGTCTGACTCCAAAATACCAACCAAACAAACAACAAAAATGACGGGGGGGGAAGTGTTCTTTGAGGAGTGCCACCCACAGAAGGACTGTAGGCCACCTCATAAAGCCTTGGGGAGGCACATCCTTGCTCTAAGTTCAGGTGGAAGGACTTCAAAAGAGGCACTTAAAAGAATTTGCATGCATCTGGAGTTTGTGGCCTTGAAATCCAGGTGCATGAAATTATGCATCTATCCCTGGAACACCTGCCAAAATTACAATAACAACTCAAAGGGGGGCATTTAAAAATCATTTCCCTCCGCCTACAACTCTGGCTCATTTTGGAGAGTCCAGAAGTCAAGGTTACTGCCTTCATGTTTTGGTTGTTTTTTACCCTCAGATCCCCACCTGAGGCATCTGGTGTGTCTGGTAAGACTTCTTAGTTTCAGGGACTCAATAGTGTGACATTTTGTTAGCTGGACCTTTGATATTAAACTGGAACTACTCTTGCACCTGAAGGTGAGGAGGAAATGTGTGTGGGACTTGCCTCAGATATTGTCACCTACAACATCATTGAAGCACATCAGAGATGACAGCTAGATGCACAAATGCAGAGTGTGCATCTGGGATGGCAGGCAGCCAGAGCCTTTCAGTTACCTGTGAGGACATGGGAATTGAGTAATGGACAATTTAGGAGATGAAAAGGAAGGAACCCAAGATAGATGTCGTGTTGGTTCAGCAACAGTGGAAAAGTGATGTCAATTACAGGTATGAACTCATGTTACTGAAGAGGATACAGTAGTAGGGCAATGCAGCACAGTGCCTATGACCAATATTAGACACTGTAGTTTATTATGCAATTTAATAACAGCACAGGGTCAAGGTAATGCATGTTGAAAAAATACTCTTTTGAACCCAGTTACTGCAAATATCAGCTGTACTTCTACAGGCTAAAATAATTTTCCCCTTTTTGACTTTTAAGATAAAGAGGATTTCTATGCACATCTATAAACTGGCCTTGAAATTTTCCTCCTGAAAATTCTATCTAAGGATTCTTGGCTTCTTAGACCCTTGTCTTATCTCTCCAGAATATATACCATGATATTTATGTCTAGTGTCACATACATTTCTTATGCAGGGACCAAATCTTTTTCTCTCCTCTTTTCTGTTTCCTTAATTTTACATTACTCCAAAATATGATATATATAATATATATATATATATACTATATATATAATATATATATTTCCACACATTCAAAGTCTGAAATAAACTAGAAGTTAATTCCAAACATCCAAAACACGTTTAAGGATTACACATTTTTTTTTTTTGGTCTTTTTTTTTTTTTTTTTTTGAGACAGGGTCTTTCTGTGTTCTGGGCTGTCCTGGAACTCACTCTGTAGACCAGGCTGGCCTTGAACTCACAAAGATCCACCTGCCTCTGCCTCCCAAGTGCTAGGATTAAAGGCGTGCGCCACCATGCCCGGCAATAAGGATTCACATTTTAACAGCAAAGTTGCATGCAGGTAAAAAGAAATATAACTTTACATTTTAAATTTTTATTATTATTTATTTTGTATGTGTATGAATGTATTGTCTGCATGCGGTCTGTGCACCGTGTCGGTCAATGCTGTGGAGGTCAGAAGAGGGTCTCAGAGATTCCCCTGGAACTGGAGTTCTCCTGGAATTGGAGTTACAGACGGTTCTTAGCCGCCATGTGGGTGCTGGGGATCGAACCCGGGTCCTCTGCAAGAGCGTCGGTGCTCTTAACCGCTAGGCTATCTCTCCAGCCCAACTTTACATTTTAAATTACATAGTAAGTTGATGTATGTTTTAATGTACTTCTTTTGAAGGGTCTATAAGAATTTAATATAAATTTTACAATAAGTTTACAATGTAAGATTTATATTATTATAATATTTCAATAACTCAGATTATACTGAAATTAGTCAATAAAGCTATCAATATTTTTGTTCCCTTCCCTTTGTATTACTCCAAATTATACCCATATAAACAACAGATATGTATCAAAATTATGACCTGTGGGAATGAACTGTATTTTAATTCCTAAATATGTTTTGGGATTCATATTTTTCCCTTTAATTTTATATTACTCTAGAATATGAATATATATCTTCCATCCACATATGGTAATTATAGTGTGTGAATATAAGTGGTAGTTCAATTCTAGAGCCCATTAAGTGATTCATATTATATAATAGCACAGTTGCTTTCAGATACAAATAAAAATAATAATAAATTTGCACAGTTTGCGTGCCAACTGGAGATTTTGTGTTAGCATCCACAAACGAAGGAAACCATTCACCTTTTTGTTTTGGGGGACTGTGTCACTTCACGTAGCATAATGGCTTCAAGTTCCATCCATTTACCTGCAAAGTTCATGATGTCATCTTTCTTTACTGGGGAATAGAACTCCATTGTGTAGATGTACCACATTTTTGTTATCCAGCCATCAGTTGAGGGGCATTTTGGTTGGTTCCAGATCTTGGCTATTGTGAAGAGAGCTACAATGATCATAGCTATGTATGTATCTTTGCAGTAGGATGCATCTTGTGGGTATATACCCAGGAGATATATACCTGGCTGGGTCAGGTGGTAGGGTTCTCCACACTGCTTTCCACATTGGTTGTATGAGTTTTCATTCCCACCAGCAGTAGATGAGTGTTCCTCTTTCTCCACAACCTCTGCAGCATTTGGTGACTTTTGTTTTCTTGATCTTGGCCAGTCTTATTGGAGTGAGATGAAATTTTAGTGTGGTATTAATTTGCATTTCCTTAATTATTAATGATGTTGAACACTTTTTAAGATGATTCTCAGCCATCTTTATGTACTTACTGGTGAAGTCTCTGTTCAACTCTTTACTCCATCTATTGAGTAGGTCATTTGTTTTCTTTTTTTTTTTAAGTGGTTTATATATTCTGGATGTTTTAAAAAAATTTTTATGTATTATTATTATTTTATGTGTATGAGTGTACTGTCTGCAGGCAGGTTAGTGCACCAGTGTAATGCAATGCCATGGAGGTCAGAAGAGGGTGTCAGATTCCCCTGGAACTGGAGTCAAAGACAGTCCTTAGCCACCATGTGGGTGCTGGGAATTGAACCACAGTCCTCTGCAAGAACAGTCTGTGCTCTTATCACTGGGAATACTTTGGTCCACGTTCTTCTGGCTTTCATAGTTTATACTGAGAAGTCAGCTGTATTCTGATGGGATTTCTCTTTATATATAACTTGTTTTTCTCTTGTGGCTTTCAGTATTTTTTCTTCGTTTTGAGAATCTTGTGTTTTAATCATGATTTGGCATGGGGAATTTCTTTTCTGGTGTTGTTTATTGGTGTTCTATGTGCCTTTTGTATTTGTATGTGTTTGTCTTTGTTCAGTTTGGGGAAATTTTCTTCTATTATTCTGTTGAAGATCTGATCAATCAATACCGTTCTCTTGGGATTCTTCTCCTTCCTCTATCCCTATGATGAGGAGGTTTGGTATTTTTCTGGTTGTTCTACTCTTGTGTGTGTTTGTGTGTGTGTGTGTGTGTGTGTGTGTGTGTGTGTGTGTGTGTTTTATTTTTCATACTCTTTACTTGTGGTTTCTAGCTGCACCATGTTATCCTGTATCTGATTTTATTTTTTCTGCTTCATACATTCTGCTTCTGAGGCTTTTCTCATCCTTTCGTGCTGATTGGATGAATGTTCAATTTCCTTTTTCATTTCATCCTGTGATTTATTCAGTATTTCCACTTCTTTTTGGAGCTTTTCATTCTCTTCTTGTAGCTCCTTGCTTCGCTGGTCAGTTTCTTTTTTCCTTTCAGCATGAGATCTTTTCAGTGTTTCCACTTCCTTCTGGAGTTTGTCATTCTCTCCCTCTAGTTCTTTTTGGAGTTTATATTTATCTTCCTTTAGTTCTTTTCAGAGTTTGTATTTCTCTTTCTCTAGTTCTTTTTGGAGTTTGGCATTCAATCCCTATAGTTCTTTCCAGAGTTTATCATTTTTTTCTTTGCAGGGATCAAATCTTAACACAGGATGATTTAAGTAAATTTATTCTAAAATTTCAAGATTATAACTATCAATTTTAAATCTAGAAAGGCATCACATATACTGGCAAATAAATTCTTCACTGAGTATGAACCAGGTGCTTTGTCGTCAGTTTGAATAGTTTAGCATAAGCATCTCTCTCCTGGACATTCATGCCCTTCCCTTCCTTGGAGACACCAGCTATCTTAGTGTGTACTTCACATTATTTGGTTTTAATACCATTATATGTATGTTTTAGTTTTCCAGAGATTCTATGAATATATACTAAATCACACACAGTTCAAACAAGATAATTTTATTTCAAATTTCTGGACACTAAAGTTCCAAAATCAAGTTATTGATGGTTTCTTGTCTTCTAATATCTCTTTTATTTCTTGCTTTGTATTTCTATGACCCTATGTGTGCATGTACTGCTTATATCTTGTTCTCTTCCTGTAAGGATCCAGTCATACTCAATTGGAACACAACACATGGGCTCTAAATATTAATTACCTCCTTACAGAACAGTGACATTGATGGCTATATCTTTAGCATATTAATATTAAGGAATACAACTCAGTCAATGGAAACATATACAATCTAACCCTACTGCATGTTCTAGGGGGCTTACACCAATAAAGAAGACCTTTCTTTCCAGTTATTTCATTGAGTTTCAATGGAATTACTCTGTAATGTTAAGACAATGGTGCTAGCAAATGGCACAGTTAGCAATTAAAAAGCTCAGTGCAAGAAGAGGTTTCCCTCTCTTGGAGTTCTTGATCAGGAACGTGTCACAGAAGCTCAAACAATACTGTCTATTGTTATTTTTCTGGTTTACCATCAAGAACTTGACATTATGACCCTACTGCTGATGTAACTCCATATATGTGACATAAAACACAGACAAATCTTGTTGAAGCTGTCATCTAAGTTACACCTCCACTGGGTGGCTTCACTAGTAACTGAAGGTGGTATGTACTCTAGTGGAAGAGAAAAGTAATCACTAATATTACCCTGAGGTGATATTTTTTGAGCTATAATAATGACTGGCCTGGCCAAATACACTCATTGCTGCTTCCTGAGGGAGATGTAAATGCCATATATTTCCTTCTGTAAATTGCCATCTGTTTGGAATATCTGCTTGACTTGTTCTCTTATTGTCATGAGTCATTACCTCTGTTAGCATCCCTTTTCCTCATTTCCCTTCTCCTGCTCATCTTTGTGTTCTCAAGTTTACCATCAGGGGTATCAGCTTCTTGCATACTAAATGTGCATTTAGACCTTGGCATCCCACCCCTCTTGCCACTCAATGCATATTTTAAAGCCAGTAGCAGAGATTTTGTATCCACAGTCAGCTAAGAACAGTATATGGGCCGCCACTTTGAGACACAGTCTCCAGTTACTTGTCAGGCCTTCAGAGAAACTCATAACTTTCCTAATCCACTTAAGATATCAGTGAACAAATCCCAGAGGCTATGGTTTATTTTTTTTTCCATTTTCTTCTGCTTTCCTTTAGCCAAGCAGTACTTTCTGAACTCTGATCATCTTCCTTTTTCATTCCAATTCCCACCTCCATTTGTCTAAACCTGAAATTTGTTTCAAAATCCTAATGCTCTTGATTTATCATTAAAACATAATACTCCAGAGACTGTCAGGAAACCAGACCTCCTCATCTGCTCTGCTAATGTCATTAGAACATGTATGTATTCTTGAATAGACAACATTGATATGTTCAGCTTTCATGGTAGAATCCTGTCTGAGAGAGAAATCAAATAGCAAATCAGATAAAAATGAATTACTTTTAATATTTTAATAATCCATGCCATCCTAAACCCAGGAAAGATTCTTTCTTTTCTTCCTTTCTCTCTCTACAGTCCCCATATCGTTTCCCCTTGCTGGGCCGAAGGTATTTACATGAAAAATGGACATTTGACTATTCTGTGTATCAGAATAGCAGTCATACTTATGACCCCAGGGGGGACTTTTCCCTCCTTAGATTTTTATTTTTATAATTATGCTTCATCTTTTGATACAATAATGCTGCTTTCAAGGTTACTTTTTGTTGTATCATATTTTTATGGCCAGCACTGACTTTCACTGACAAAACTTTTTGATTCCTATATGATAAATCGTATTTTATAACTCACAAATCACACAACCATCATTAATCAAGATTAATGTGTGCCTTGGTTGAAGAAAATAGAAGCTCTAGTTGAAGAAAATCCCAAAGAAAACTTATTAAATTTATGATGTAATATTTTATGAATATAAATTGAATATTGTACCATGAATAAAAATATATGTGAACTATTCAAAGAGCTAATACTGTGCATATGATTGCTACAAGATGACAGAGAGCATTCAAAATAAGATTTAAAAACGTGGGCATTCTACTTGGCAACATTATTTTATAAGTGCATTACATTAAATTTAAACTGATTACTGAATATAAAATAAACTATATATTATTCAATGAAATCATCTTTAAGTTTTCTTCCAATACTCAATGCCAAATATTCAAGTAACTAACATAAATTTATAAGATTTTTTTGAAAAGCATGTGGATTTTTCATGATTATTTTTATTGATGCTACTGAACAGGTTTGAAATAAATTTTCAAAGTTGAAGTGGCTTTATAGTGACAACAGCTTACGTGCTGAAATGGTGTATATTGCCATTTCATTTTTACTATGTTTTTGTTGCTTAAGTATAAACCTGAAAATAATGCCTTCAAAACATTTTAATTTTTAACATTTGTGTAAAATTATATGCTACCTTTAGTTCAATACATTCATAATGATAACAAAATTATCTTTGAATAAAAAATAATACCAAAATTTCAAAATTAATAATTAATTTACTATAACAATACAATAAGAGATTTGGTAATAAAATAAATATACTATTTTGACAATCATAGGTACTTATCTCCCAATTGTACACAAATTTATCATAATAATTATTAATATTATTTGTATATATTGACAATCTGAGAGTAATGTTTTATATTCCACATTTAATGCTTTATCCTTTGAAGAATCTTAGTGTGCTAGATAAGAAAATATTGTTTGAGACATGTAATTTTGAGGCATCAGATTTAATCACAAATCATTGAGGACCTATGATAAAATAACATCACTGGGCGTGGTGGTGCACGCCTTTAATCCTAGCACTTGGGAGGCAGAGGCAGGCTGATCTTTGTGAGTTCAAGGCCAGTCTGGTCTACAGAGTGAGTTCCAGGACAGCTGGGGCTACAGGGAGATCCTGTCTCGAAAAGACGAAAAAAAAAAAAAAAAATCCTAACATTGGTACAGTTTGTAAAATAAAATCACAACTACTTTGTGATCAGTACATCGTTAAAAGGAAAATCAAATTGATTGTTTAGCATCATGTTTTTCAGAAGTACCATAAGTTGTTCATGATTTGAGAAATATTTTCTTTTAATCAGAGTATGAAGTTTCTACAGTCTATATATTCTGGATGTTAATGTTCTGTCAGATGTATCACTGTTGAAGGTTTCCCCCCACTCTGTGGGTTTTCTCTTCATTGATTATTTCTTTCACTGTACAGAAGCTTTTGAGTTGGATGAGGTCCCATTTGTCAACTGTTGACCTTATTTCTTGTGCAGCCACTATTTGATTTGGAAAGTATTTTCCTATGCCTATGTAATTACTGTATATGGGTGGAAGGTACATGTTCATATTTTAGAGTAATATAAAATTAAAAGGGAACAATGTGAACACCTAAACATATTTTTGAATTAACATACAGTTTATTCTTGGAAGATCATAATTTGATACATATGTGATGATTATATAGGCATATGTTGGAGTAATACAAAGGGGAGGGATCAAAACAACATAAAGACAGGGTCCAAACCTGACTGATACAGTTAAACTCTGCCCAAAACAACAAGCCACTACAGTGAACATCTTTGGAAAGACTGAGAGAAAAATGTAAGACATGTACAGCAGAAGGCATGACCTGCGGTGGTGTTGGGGGCAGGGAGAGGGAAATGTGTCTAAACTGAACTGAAAGATAATGTATGAAATACACAAATCACCAATAAAAGTATTAAAAAAACAACAGAAAGAGCACACATAATCAGAGCAGAGATCAATGAAATAGAAATAAAGAAAACAATAAAAGAATCAGTGAATCCAAAAGCTGGTTCTTTGAAAAGATCAAGAAGATAGGCAGACCTCTGGCCAAGTTAATCAAAAGAATGAAAAAGCACCTCCAAATCAATACAATTTGAGATGAAAAAGCAAACATCACAACAGACAACAAAATGATCCAATCATAGGAGAATACTTTAAAAACCTATTCTCTAATAAATTTGAAAACCTAAAAGAAATGGATAAATATCTGAAATCCTGAAAATCACCAAAGCTTAACCAAGAAGGGCTTGGCAACTTAAACAGACCTATAACATATGAGGAAATCAAAACAGTAATTCAAAATGTCCCAGCTAATAAAAAAAGCCCAGGTCCAAATGGATTTACAACAGAATTCTATAAAGCATTTTAAAATGACTTGCAGCCATTATTACTTAAGTTGTTCAAAAGGATAGAAACAGAGGGAAATTTCACAAATTCCTTCCATGAAGCCAGCATCACTATAATACCAAAACTAGGAAAAGATATAGCAAAGAAAGAAAACTATAGAGCCATTTCATAATGAACAAGTGCAGACACTTAAGTAATCTTTAATTGTCAAAAGAACCAAAAAACATACTGGATAAAATGCAACATATTCAGCAAATTGTGCCGGATGAACTGAATGGCTGATAGACTAGGAAGTAAGGAATGCATTAAAAGTTATAGGCACAGAAAAGGACATTCTGTAAAGGACCCTGAAAACATAGGAATTAAGAACAATTAACTAATGGAACCTCATGAAAATTAAAAATTTTTGTATAAAAAGAATTCTATCATTTGAATTAACATACAACCTACAGAATGGGAAAAATGTTTACATATATATATATATGTATATATATATATATATACATATATATATATATGGTTAGTATTGGGAATATACAAAGAATTAAAAAATATAAATATGCACAACAGCCCAAATAAAAATTGGGATAAAGAAATAGACAGTTCTCAAATATCGAAATACAAATAGCTGAGAAATATGCTTTTAAATGTTCAATATATTGATTGGCAAGGGAATTAAATTGATAGATAAAACAGTTTTGAGATATCTTACCCCAGTCAGAATGGCTAAGATTCAAAAAGAAAAGATGACAAATGCTGGCAAGAATGTGCGACTGGGGAGCACATTCATTTCTGATGGGAGTGCAGCTGGGGGCAGCCATTGTGAAAGTCATTATGGAGAGTCCTCTCAAAGTGAAATTGTATACGGGCTATTAGTGTTTTTATTTTAAGTTTCTGTGTTCATGTGGGTGAAGAATATCTATATCTATATAATCTATATATATATATATAAAATGTAGGTGCTGGAGATCAAACTCACATTCTCAGGCTTGCATGTAAGCATGTCAATACCTGAGGTATCTCCATTTCTGTGTATTCTTTCTATATATAATGTATCTATGTACATATAAATGTATATATATTTATATGATCTGTATGTATATACCTGTATACACAATGGGTGTATGAGGTTACCTACGTGTTTGGTCATATGTGTGCAAATGCATGAATATATAATATATAATATATACACAAATAGACTGTCAAATCACATATTTATCAATTTAATCAAACCGAGTCAAATTTTAAAATCCATAATGAATATTAAAAGTTTTAAAATACCTTTTTTTGGTCTTTCTGAGATAAGGTCTCCCTATAGTCCCAGCTGTTCTGGAACTTTCTATGTAGACCAGGCTGGCCTTGAACTCACAGAGGTCCACCTGCCTCTACCCCCCAAGTGCTAGGATTAAAGGCATGCACCACCCTGGATAAGAATAGGTGTATTTTCCTCCTTTGTCTAATGAGAAGGTATATATTAATGTTTAAATATCAATCCATGTCTTCCTTGAAGAAATAAATACTAACAAAATTTTGTTTCAGATTAGTTTTATATCTTAATTTACTGATAAAGGAGTCTCTTAGTTTATTAAAAACCTATTTTCTGCTTGATTACTACTTTAAATATGTTGCTTATTTTCTGTTTTTAAAAATAGTTTTTATCAGGGCTGGAGAGATGGCTCAGTGGTTAAGAGTGCCAACTGCTCTTGCAGAGGACCGGGGTTCGATTCCCAGCCCCCACATGGAGGCTAAGAATCATCTTTGACTCCAGTTCCAGGGGAATCCGATGTCCTTTTCTGAACTCTGAGGCATTGCATGACACGGGGGCACCAATCTACATGCAGAAAGTACACTCATACACATAGAAAATAAAAAAGAAGTTTAAAAAATAGTTATTATCATTCGCTTTTAGAATTAAATTAGTCTAATTTATAATTTTTTGTGTCTATGCCACTATTTGTGGAAAATAATATTGCTTTAAAATATAAAATTTTGAGATGAAAAGCATGTTTGGCAAAATACATGAGCTCTGGTGGGGTGGGGGGATAGGATGGGGAACACGGATCTAGATTTGATAATCTTGTACAAAATATATATTAAAAAAAAGGAAAAAAGAAAAAAAGAAAATGATTTTACCATCTGCATAATCAATTTACTTAGAAAGCTTAATCATATCTTGTTGCATGTGTTCCTTATACCACACTAAAACTTCATTTTTCAAAACCCTACGTCAACCTTAAACAAAGATGAGAAAAAAAGTAAACGAACAAAAGCAAAACATCAAACCATTGTGCTCTGGAAACAATTTTCCAGAAAGACCATGGAATCCTCAAAAAACTTAAAAGTAGACGTTATATTTCTGCTGGACAGAGCTCTATCTGTACTATTTTGTATTATGCTCTTTTTACTTCTTTTTAAAAAAATATTATTTTACTTTTACGAGTGTATTGGGTGCATGTATGTAAGTACAACATGTGTGTGCAATGCCTGCAGAGGCCAGAAGAGGGTGTTGGACTAGATCCTCTGGAACAGGCATTACAGAGGATTGTTAGCCATCATGTGGGTGCTGGGACCTAAACCTAGATCCTCTGGAACAGCAGCCAATGTTCTTAGTTACCTAACCATCTCTCCATCCCCCATGTCTTTTTTTTTCTTAAAAATATATCTTAGATATCTGTTCACCTTGATATATGACGTCCTACTTCTTTTTTTACATGTGGAAGGTATCCCATTTGTGAGCATCCTACATAAGGCTTCTATGAATGAATGTTTTTGTACACATGATGCTGTAATAAATAACTGTGGGAAAAGGCTGCACATGTAATAAATTATGTATCTCAAATAGAAAAAAAAATAAAATAAAATATAAAATTTTACTAATTAATGAGAAGAGACTGAAATAGTCTAAGCATTTATTTATGAGTCTTCTATATGTTCACATTCTGTGAGCAAAGCACAATATATCATGTACAGTTTAGACTGGTACATTTATGCTCCTTTAATCCTATATCTGATCTTAAGGATACTGAATTTTTCTTGCCATTAATAAATATATTTCCCCAGTTCTTTGTAGCTTCATTCTTAAGTGCCTATACCCTGGTATAAAGCAGTTTTTTTTTTACTTTTAAGTTACAACTTCATAAAAGTCTATTTATTATTACTAAGTCCAGAATAAGAAACAGTAGGCATAGATAATAAATGAAAAGAAAAAGAACTTTAGTTGGGCAACATTTATAGGTTAAAAAGTTCAATAATTATATAGGGCTTCCTGCAGTTTATAATAGTAAAGATATAACTTACTTTCATTTATAATAGCAAAGAATGATTGTACCCTAAGGATAAGTTCACTCTTAAGATAATGGGTGCAGTTATAATTCAACAGAAATGTTTATGGCCCTGAAAAATTAGCCATTTCTCTGTTCAAGTGTGAAAAATTATTGGCTGTTTATGAAATCATTAATAATGATGATACCAAATTAGAACAATTATACCATAGAAAACATTTATCCAGGCTCTGCTTACAAGAACTATATTTTAGGTGCTTCATTATAGAGTTTTATAAAGTGTATAAAGGTTTGATAGATTACACAGAAATCTTCATTAACAGCTAAGAGTCTATTAGGCATGTAGAAAGAACAATTTACATAAAACCTGGCTTAAATATGTTTATATTTATTCATGTTGGATAGGTGCAAATTTTCAATATGTACAGACAAATACGAAGCTGAAATCTCATTTCTAACCCGCTGTACAATGGACATAGGGAAAATGTACATGACGAAGATGGAATATTCACTCCATCACATTTTATTTATTCTGCTACCCTTGCATGTGAGTATTCACTCTGAAAGCTGTTATGAAAAAGAATCATCAAATAATTAGCTTAACTTTTGAAATGTTGCCAAAAAATTAAATAAAATCTCCCCCAGGTTTGGAAGGCTAGGCTAACAAAAGTTCTTAGTTTGCAAATGAAAGCACCCAAGTTGGATTCTCAGAACCAACTTGGGTGAAAATGCCTGGGGTCCTTGCACAGACTGAGAATTACAGGGCTAAGGAGGCTGTGACAGGCAGATCCTTGAGCTTCCTAGACAACCAGTCTAAACTGGTTGGTGAACTTCGTGCCAATGAGAGATGCTGTCTCAAAAGAGGAGGGGCAGTGACCCTTAGGATAAGTGAGGTTGTCCTTTGAACTCAACGACCATATGCACACATGTTTGTGGACACCATACAGACATCTCCATCTGCCTGTGCACGCAGAGTATAATAAATAAATAAATAACAAAGGCTCAAAAATTCAAAAATTGGCCAGCTATAATGGCTTTTTTTCATTATTAAATTTCTTTTATTAAATTTGAAATTCATGCAGTGGCCAAAATTCCCTGATTTTATCCTTCTGCCTGCTCTCCTCATGGATAGAGGGCTGTACTCATTACAAATGAATCTCAGCAAGTACTCACACCTGTGGAAATAAAAGTTTCTGGGATTTAGCAGGACCCAGGCTTTGCCATCTGCCATTGACTGCACTCTGAACTGGAGTTGCCAGAGTCTCAGAGCAAGGAAAATAAACCAACGTCAATGTGAGCAGTGCACAGATTGATGGGTGGCTCATGCTCTAAGTAAGCGGAGGATTCCCCCTACCCCCGTGTACCCAACAAGCCAGGTGGCAATTGTTCAGTCCAATTTGGTGTTTGATATCACCAGCCTCACGTTGGATGGAACCCAGGCTGTCGCTATTCATCTGAAAATCTTCCTGGACCGGCTCTTCAGTGCAAGACGAGGTTCTACAGATCCTCCGTGCATTGAACTGGACCCTTCAGGATTACATCCGGGATATGTGGGACAGGATGCATCAGGGAAGGTGTTGGATCACTGGAGCATCATGACTAGAGAGGAGGAAGAGGTCACCTTGCAGCAGTTCCTGCATTTTGGAGTGACCATGTCCGTAGTTGAGCTCATGGCGATTCCAGAGAAATAAAAGGTAACATCATCCACAGCTAATTCGGATATCAGGGCTTTCATTGAGAGCTGCAGCCATAGGACTGCGAGCCTCCCCATACCTGCGGACAAAGGAAATCCCAGCAGCATCCACACTTTTGAGAACCTCATAACCAACATGACTTTCATGCAGCCTTTCTAGTTCTTCTATCCTCTGACTCCTGCAATGATAGGTTCACTGGCCGAACAATACATGCCAGAGCAGGAACAGGACCAAAGCCAGGAGCCCAAACAGGAGATCCATGAACCCTTCTCTGACAGCAGCTTTTTAAATTTTTTTAAAGATATTTATTTATTTATTTCTGTATGTGTCTGAATGTACTGTCTGCATGCAAGTTTATGCACTCGTGTCGTGCAATGCCGCAGAGGTCAGAAGTGGGTGTCGGAATCCCCTGGAACTGGAGTTCTCCTGGAATTGGAGTTTCAGACGGTTCTCGGCCGCCATGTGGGTGCTGGGGATCGAACCCGGGTCCTCTGTAAGAGCGGTCGGCGCTCTTAACCGCTAGGCCACCTCTCCAGTCCCTGACAGCAACTTCTTAACTTCCACAGCATTTTGGGCTGAAAATGGAGTGTTTAAGCTGCCCAGATGTTGTTACTCACAAAGAAGTCAGTGCCCACTTAAGTGCCTACAGCTCCTACAGCATTTCCACAAAGCTTGAAAGAACACAGCTGTCCCCTGAGACCAAAGTAAACCCTGAGAGGAAATGGCCTTAGCACAAAGAAGGGCTCCATGTTCTGCACTGCATGTGAGAATATGTTTTATGACAAAGTCACCCTCAAGATCCACTACAATACTGTCCACTTGAAGATAAGCACACGTGGACCATTGAGAGGTATAACATGGTGTTCACCTCCCTGAGGAGCTGGAACCAACAAAGTGCCAAATGCCACACTTCCCTGCACATGCAAATGAACGAAAATGATCAGGATAAAGATCTCAGGAACTGTCTGAACCTGGCAAGCTCTGAAAACTCCAGCACCTAGATGCCACAGTGATGTCTCCAGACAGAGCGTCTCTTCCCGGTAACACACTGGTTCAGTGGAGGATTCCAAAATCCAATCAACTTTCTCAAGCATTGGGCAAAATGGTGTGCTTTACTCCAACCTAAAGACTGTCCAGCCTGGGGCTGGAGAGATGGCCTAGCGGTTAAGAGTGCCTACCGCTCTTGCAGAGGACCCGGGTTCGATCCCCAGCACCCACATGGCGGCCGAGAGCCGTCTGAAACTCCAATTCCAGGAGAACTCCAGCTCCAGGGGAATCCGAGACCCTCTTCTGACCTCCGCGGCATTGCGCGACACGGGTGCACAGACCTGCATGCGGACAATACATTGATACACATACAGAAATAAATAAAAATATTTAAAAAATTAAAAAAAAAAAAGACTGTCCAGCCAGTCCTTCCTTTCTGTACTGGTCCAGCCACTCCTGCTGAGCTGGCAAACATGTCTGGCATGCTGCCTTCTCTCCCTCTGTTGTCCCATTCAATCCCTAAACAGTTAGTTTCCAATGAAATGTCATTTGATGTTCTTCTTAAGAAGAAATCCTGGAAGTCTGGTATGCCCACCAAAATAGAGAGAGAAACTGGAAATATCTAATGAGAAGAGACCCAGTCTCGGCTCAGAAGAGGATATGCCTCTGCATGTGGTCAGTGAAGGAGGGGCAGAGGACTGCAGTCCTGCCAGATAGAGTCCAGGAGGAGCAGCACACACAGTTTAGAAGCTTAGGGAAAACTCCCTCTCTCCAGGAGAAAGACCCTGCCATCTCCATACTGTGATTGAGACTCAAGGACCTGGAAAAGGCCACACATACAAGGAGGGAAGCTGAGCAAAAGCTAACATGGATTCTGAGGACCATGTCATGAACACCATTTCCTGCCTGGACTAAAGGCCCAGATTCCTTTTCCTTACCACATGGAATTGCAGCAGGCATTGCTAGCTGGGGGACTCTTCAGTGCTTTATCTAACAGACAAGTGACTTTTGCTTGTCTGGACGATTCTAAAGAACTGGAGCACCTGGGTCAGCATACATTCATGAAAGAGAATGAATAACCCTGGTTTAACTGTGACATCTATTAAAAGACTAAGAATGCTTGTAGCATGAACATGCATCACAAGCATATACATGTCAAAGAAACATAAACATGCAGGGTGGAGGGATGCAGTGCTACATTCCCATCCCATAGGAGTAGAGACAGACACATCTTGAAACCTAAGCCTCCACCAAAAGGTGTTGATGGAAGTGTTGGAGAGCAGTTAGCTTACCTACTGAAAGATGCAGCTAAGGAGACCCATGAGGATGTGGCTTTCACACAATAGTCATCCCAGACATCTGTCATCTTCAAAGGAACAAGTGGAATGAGCAGTCTAGTTTTCCCTGTAGCTCAAGTTCCTAGTGACAGCCTGAAGAGCTACAACTCTGGCCCCCTTAGTGAGGGCACCCACCTGGATTTGTGTCCTACCTCAAGTTTTCAGTTCTGAGAGCAGAAGACATTCCTCCTGGGACTCTGATGGGGTGATCAAGGAAAGCACTGTGATTGGACTGTAAAAGACAGCGCGTTGTCCCTGGGGACGACAAAGACCCCTTCTGTGTCCCGAAGGAGAAAGCTGACAAGAGCCTTGACGGTCTGCCCTCTGGCCTGCCCATACCCTATAATCTCTACAAAAAGATATACAGTAGCAAAGGGACCTTTAGAGCCCTCTACAAAACTGTGCACCTCCACCAGCTCCACAACTGTAAAGTGCTTGGCTGCATGCAACACCATGTTTTCATCTGTTCACAGTCAAACTCCAATCAGCACAAGAGTCTGGCCTTGTCTCCAGGCCACTTCCAGGAGCAACCCCAAAACTCAGATGACTATTTGTCATAATTCAGAAATAAGATAATCCAAAGAATAAGGTAGTGTGACATCTTGGTACATTTCTTATAAGCTAGGCAAAAGTGTTTGATTTGTACAGTTTTCTACAGGAAGGTAAGCACAAGCAATCCTGCAGGAAGTTTACACTGGGGTAGCCCTTCCTGCTGTCATTTTTCTTAGCCTAAAAGGTTTTTCATTGAATTAAAGAAAACATAGAAAGGCAGTTTCCCTCAGATTTGTTTAGGTGTTCTCTAGGAGACCTCCAGGTCTACCGACTAACTGGAGGGACTTGGGTACAGGGGACAGCTTCACATAAGGCTTGGCTTACAATGTTAAGGGTATGGGAAGAAGTCTGCTAGCAAAGAATGTGGCCACCCTAGGAAAGACACCATTCCCAAAGCATAGGGAAATGACAATCAGAGATCATGCCTCCAGTGGGAAGGGGTAATTCTCTCCATTCAACCCCCAAAGGTTGCATCTGTAACTCTGGGATTACACAGAGGAAGCTGTCTGGCCTCTTAAAATGTTTTTGTTATTCTGCTTGATCTGTATGAATTTAAGAAGCCAGAGAGAAAATATTTCATGCACTTAAAAAGTAGTGGAATTCAATTTAATTTAAAATTATTTTGATACTATTTAACTTGTTTTTATGTTATATAATTATTTGGCATGAAAGCCAACATGTCCCTGTCACCTCTGGGTCTCTACTCAGAATCAGAACAAGTGGCAACTGACACTTCAGAACCACGCACCCCTTCAGGTAAACTTCAGGGTCTTTTTGATCCCTGTGGAATGAATGCAAGCATGCTTCTCATGAAACCATTTGTACATCTTCTGCCAAACCATTCAAAGAACATGGTTCTTATGAAACCATTTGTACATCTTCTGCCAGACTATACACAGAACATGGTTCTCATGAAAGCATTTGTACATCTTCTGCTGGACTATTCACAGAGCGTGGTTCTCATGAAACCATTCGTGCATCTGCCAGACCATTCAAAGTGCAGGGTTCTAATGGCTGTTTTGTGTTTTTAGGATCACTGGATCCCTCAGCCTTTATCATCTTATAAATGTATAGGTTTCGGATGGAGTTTGAAATTTTTTTGGTAGGAGAGGTAGGGCATTGTTGCCGTGCTGTGTGTCTTAATATTTAACTTACTCTGAGATATATTCCATACTATTCTACTATACATGTTTGCCTTGTAGAAAGGAAGTGTCAGACCTGTAAAATGAGTCCATCTCTCAAAATTCAGCACTTATAGGATTCTGAAAGTTTACATTGCTTTCAAAGAAATGGGTTTTATATTCAGAGTTCATCTTAAATGTCTTTCCAACTCATGTTGACTTAATTTTAGAAATCCTTAAAAGAAATTGAGGTTTATAAGAGATACTGTTCCTCTGGCTTAAGAGTAGAAAAAGCCAACAACCTGTTAACAATTATTTCAACTTAAAAAAATAAATGTGACCCCTGAAAACATTTAACAATTATTTCAACTTAAAAAAATAAATGTGACCCCTGAAAACATGATCTCTTAAGAACAGATGTATCCTTCAACATTTATTAAACATCTGTTTAATATTCCAGTTCCTCCAAATGGAAAAATTTGTATGCAAATGTTTTCTATAATTTAATAAAAATATTTTGCATACAAAAAACAAACAACAACAACAACAAAAATGCATCTCAGTAAGAACCGATTTAGCGTCAGGTGCTTTGTTGGTATTATGGGTGAAGAAAGGAGAAGGATGATAGTTTGGACCTCAGGTATTTTTAAAAAATGGAAATACAGGCACATGGCTGCCTCTGCTGCACAGTATTTCCAGGCAGGTGAGGTGTAGCTGGTGCTGACCGTGGAGTCTTGCTTGACTCAGGGAGACCCATATTTGCTTTATTGGTTTAGTGGCCTTTGGTAACACTCTCTGGCATTCCAGAGGCCATCTGTACACTTGCATGTGTGGTCTCAATACATCCCTCCCATGTTAACATCAGGTCTTCGGCAGCAGGGTCTTATTGCCTCTCCTCCTGTAGGTATCCCAACTTAGAGGCAAGGAGCCCTTACCTTTTGTGGGGCCTTGGATCCCCTGGCCAACATCCACCTGGTAGAACAATCCATTGCTGATGTCAGAGCTCCTGTATTAATATATTTTGCCTGAGTGCATAGCCCTAGGACTTTAGTATTATATTTGGTTCTGAACAGAGAGTAATCCCTTCCACAGTTCCCATGTCTAGTAGTCAATTAAAGAAAGCAGTTTTACCGGTTTTATAAGAGATTACCTCTACAATAGTTGTCTCCAATTTACAGTTGGGGAGCGACCTCATCATTGTCATATTTCTCCTTGTTCTATGGGTGGGAAGGCAAGGAAGTCTCTCATATCAGAACCTTTGTGGCACCTAGAAGGTAAGTTTCATTAGGACTCATTATAAATAGTTGTTACATGTAGGATCCACAGAGGGGTTCGATGTTTATGGCAATCTGAGGCTTTTCTTCCTTTGAATGTTCAGACGGGTCAGCCTTTCCGTTGCCACTTTTTGGTACATCCTACTCAATGCAAACCTGTATCTTTTCTTTCTCAGCCGTTAAGTTGGTGACGTTTTGTCCTGTTGGAACAAACAAATCTTTTCCCATAGTTAGTTTTAAGATTTGAATTGCAAGGGTTTGATGAAAAGGTTTCATGTCTTTCTGTATCCCCCCCCCTTTTTTTAGCGTATGAGTCTCCAGAAGACAGTTGTATTATACATAACTATAGGGTGGAGTCAAGGCACAGATTTCATCAAATTCACCCATGTTGGTTTGGGTGACTATATATGATTAACTTGGGAAGCAAACTTAATTTTTACATTAAATCATCTTAAAGAGAATGCTACAAGGTGATACTGTACAACAGAGAAATTATAGAGAACATTTGTATGTGTCAATCCCAAAGTTCACATCCTCTACAGGTTAGGAGATGTTATAAGCCACAGTAAGACCCTGTCATATTTAACAGGGGGGAAAATTGTAATTCATGGATTAACATATCCAAACATGTGTCTATGCTAAAGTAACCTACCATAACTATTAGTGCTGCTTAAATACCTATATATCTAATTGCTTGTTCTTCATTAGTAGGATCGAAAGGTTATTCCTGGACAAACTATCAGCCCATGAAAGGAAACAGCCAGAATTGACCAGAGTCCAAGTCAACAGCTCCAGAGAGAGTGGACTGTTTTACCTCTCATCCACCTGTGGCCCCTTTTCTAAGCCTAGGGAACAACCTGCGGAAGAGGGGGCGTGGTAGAATGTAAGGGCTGCGATTGGGGTGAATGGTGAAACTACAGCAATGTAGTCTGGACACTCATTTGATCAACTTGATTGACAAACAACCTGTCACCCCCCACTGGATGGTGGGGCTGTAGGTGTTTGGGCACAACAGCCTGCAGATAGGTTTTGCATGAAGGATGCTTGTACTCATGGATTATCACTTATAGCTAAAAATGAAAAAAAAAAAAACTGAGAGAAAGATGCAGGACAGTTATGGCCGAATGCATGACCTGGGATGGGGTTGGGGTTGGGGGGGGGAGGGAAAGGGAAATAAGCCTGACCTGAATTGGAAAAAATGTATGAAATGCACAAAGCATCAATAAAAACTAATTAAAAAAATGGAAATACATATGAGCAAGTCAATAATAATGAGGAAGTGTGAGGGGGCAAATTCAGTCAGGAAGACTGTCTTAGATGAACTGCTCGGCCCCTGTTCAGCCTACGACTTTCAATAAGTTACATGCAAACTTAAATATCAGTAATTCAGTTTACTTAGAGCAGTAATAAAATTGTGTGTGGATATTCATTAATGTCTTAACAAATAATTATAATTCACTGTTAAAGAATTTCAATTGTAACCACTTGGAGTAGATGTAGACAGTGTGGGTAGATGATATGAACAGGAAATTGCTGGTTCTGATGGCTTCTTGGAGGAGTTGGCAAATGTAGCTTGGTGAACAGAGGAGCAGAGGATGGAGTGGAGCCTGGAAACACTGGAAGTAAATGTGGTGAGAAGAATACGGGCACATAGACGAGGCAGGACTCAAAGTCAATAACTGAAGTTTATATTTGAAAAAGTTAATATTTCACACAAGATAATTTTACTCCTATATGGTAGATTTAATGCTGTAATCTAGTATTCATTTTATATGTTTCAAAATTCTAGTTGAATAGGGTTGGAGTATGGGGAGGTATTTGGAGACAATGAGTGATGGACTTGATCAAATCACATTGTATGCATTTACAAAACCCTCAAACAATTAAACCTTTCCTGTTGAAATATATTGCCATTCTTTTCATTTGCTTTGTTGTAGTTAACATTGAATAGTCCACCAACATGAAGACAAATCATCAGATACTAATATTCAGGATACTCCTCCATGGTATTATTGTTGTTCATTATGAAGACAAATTCTCCATCTGTGGACCCTGCGTCTTGTGCAACTTGTTACCTCAACTCAAACTATTAAATAGTACCTAGCATTTGCAATGGATGGCTTTTTATTGGAAAAAAGGTATGTTATTAATTTCTTATTTGGCACATTCTTACTGTTCCCCTCATTACAAACAAAGAAAACCTGAATGAATAGCATTTGATTTGTTACTCTAATAAATCATTTAAGTTGTTTTTTTTTATGCTTTAGCATTCTAAGCATATATAAGTAAATGTGAAAATTAACTGTATAAATTAAATGCAAAATAATTCATAATGCATAATAAAAGTGATTTTTTCAGTGTGTCCTTTACATTTTGACATGGTTAGATTTGTCCTATGGGAGATACTCCATGCAGCTTTTATGTCAATATTTATTACATTAGCCATTTCTGCATTGTTAAAAATATGCTGAGTGCTTGCTGGCCCTATAGTGTTTATATTATTCTCATTCTAATTTTGATAATTCTTTTATGCAAGATGTTCCATTCAAATTGCCTTCTTCCTTTTTTAAAATTTTATTTATTTGTTTATGTGCATGAATGTACTGTCTGCATGCAGGTCCGCGCACTCTTGTCTCGCAACGCTACACGAGGTCAGAAGGGGGTCTCAGATTCCTCTGGAACTGGAGTTCTCCTGGAATTGGAGTTACAGACGGTTCTCAGCTGCCATGTGGGCTCTGGGGATTGAACCCGTGTCCCCCGCAAGAGCAGTCGGCGCTCTCAACCACTAGGCCACCTCC
The DNA here is from genome assembly GCA_009823505.1 of Rhizomys pruinosus. Lineage (NCBI taxonomy): Eukaryota > Metazoa > Chordata > Mammalia > Rodentia > Spalacidae > Rhizomys > Rhizomys pruinosus. Next base: position 431,666 of record VZQC01001486.1, read on the forward strand.
CCAGCTCTCAAATTGCCTTCTTTCACCAAGGAGGAAATTCCATGTATATGCTTTTGTCAATATTAACTCAGAAATTACCTCTGTCACACAGTAGCATTTGATAATTATCTTGGCTTTTTAGCTATCTTTTCTTCTTCCATTTTTTCTATCAATTCAGCCTCCTAAACCATAAGGTTACTCTGAAGACAATTCACACTGTTTCCATATACGAATGGGATTTTATCTATTATATTATTATTTTCTTCTATCATTCAATTCTCATTTTATTTAAATTCTTCAGATGTACAAACCTTTCACACTGTGGAAGATTTATTTCTTTTAATGTTTAGAAACAATTTAGCTGGGCAATCACATTCTTATGCATAATGAAATTGTTCGGTGATTAATGCATGAAGTCTATAATACATGAAAATTTGCCAAATTGCAATTCATTATTAAAACTTAAAGTCAGCTAGAGAGGTAAGCTGAAAACATATAGAAGTCATGAACAATGCTCCTTCAAAAAATAATGATTTGTCATAATTTTAAAACTCAGAGAAAAATGCCTTCTTACACCTGTCTTATAGTATGAACATGCTGGTAGAATTAGTGCCTTTTCCTCCACCAGAAAATATGAAATAAACATTCATTTATTATGCTTTTATTGATGCTTTGTGTATTTCAGAAATCATTTCTCAGTTCAGTTTAGACATATTCCCCTTTCCCTTCCCCCAACTCCTCCCCAGATCATGCACTCTACCATAACAGTCCTGCATCTTTCTCTCAGTCTTTTTCCTATGTTTAGAAATTCTCATTTCCTCCTTTAATTTTATATTACTATAAAATATGTATATATATACTTTCTACTCATATATAGTAATTACAGAGTATGAGAGTAAGTGGTGGATCACTTCTAGAGCCTGTTAAGAGATTTACATAATAACAACATAGTTACTTTCAGATAAACAGAAATATAACAATAATGTTCAGCTTCCCTTTCATCTGGGGATTTGGCATTAGCATCCACAAATGAGGGAGACCATTCGCCACTTATTTTTCTGGGACTATGTTACTTCACTTAGCATAATGGCTTCGAGCTCCATCCATTTACCTGCAAAGTTCATGATGTCATCTTTCTTTACAGCTGAGTAGTACTCCATTGTGTAGATGTACCACATTTTTGTCATCCACTCATCAGTTGAGGGGCATTTGGGTTGGTTCTAGCTCTTCATTATTGTGAAGAGAGCTGCAATAAACATGGAAGTGCATGTATCTTTGCAGTAGGATGAGTCTTGTAGGTATATACCCAGGAGTGGTATGGCTGGGTCAGGTGGTAGGCTCATTTTGAGTCTTTTAAGGGTTCTCCACCCTGCTTTCCATAATGGTTGTGCAAGTTTACATTCCCACCAGCAGTGGATGAGTGTTCCCCTTTCCCCACAACCTCTCCAGCATTTGGTGTCTTTTGTCTTCTTGATCTTAGCCAGTTGTATCGGAGTGACATGATATCTGAGAATGGTTTTAATTTGCATTTCCTTAATTATTAATGATTTTGAACACTTAAGATGTTTCTCGGCCATGTTTACTTCTTCACTGGTGAAGTCTCTGTTCAGCTCTTTACTCAATCTTTTGAATAGGTCATTTGTTTTCTTTATTCCTCACTGGTGAAGTCTCCTTTCAGCTCTTTAATCCATTCTTTGAGTAGGTCATTTGTTTTCTTCTTTGTTCTTTTGAGTAGTCTATATATTGTTGATGTTAATGCTCTCTCAGATGAATCAGTAGTGAAGATTTCCTTCCACTCTGTGGGTTTTCTCTTCACTTTCTTGATTGTTTCTTTTGCTGTACAGAAGCTTTTGAGTTTGATGAGGTCCCTTTAGTCAACTGTTGACCTTATTTCCTGTGCAGCAGTTGTCTGGTTTAGAAAGTCTTTTCCTACACCTAAGTCTTGTATGTTGTTACCAACTTTTTCATCTATCACCTTCAAAGTTTCAGGTATTACACTGTCACACTGAGATTGTTGATCCACTTGGAGTTGATTTTTGTATGGGGTGAGAGGTAGGGGTTTAATTTTGTTCATCTACAAATGGTGATCCAGTTTTGCCAGCACCATTTGCTGAAGATGCTACCTTCCTCCATTGTTTTTTCCCCCCTTTGTCAAATATGAGGTGGCTGAAACTGTATGAGCTCAAGTTTGAATCTTCAATTTTGTTCCATTGGTCAACAGGTCTGTTTTTGTGCCAGTACCAGGCTGTCTTTTGACTATGGCCCTGTAATATAGCTTAAAGTCTGATAGAGCAATTACCCCCTGTACTGCATTTTTCACTCAGGGTTGCTTTAGCTATTTGGGGTCTTGTGTTTTTCAATATTAATTTAAAGATTTTTTGCCATTTCTGTGAAGAAGTTCATGGAGAACTTTATTGGGATTGCATTGAATCTGTATATGTTTGGGTAAAATGGACATTTTTACTATATTAATTTTTCTAATCCATGAGCATGGGAGATTTTTCCATCTTTTGTTGTCATTTTCAAACTTCTTCTTCAGGAGCTTAAAATTTTTGTTGTAGAGATCTTTGGTACATTGGTTATGTTTGTTCCCAGGTATGTTATTATTTTTGAGGCTATTGTGAGTGGGAAGTTCTTCTTATTTTCATCCTCCATTTGTTTATTGTTGGTATAAAGAGAGGCTACTGATTTTTCTAGGTTAATTTTGTATTCCACCACTTTACTGAAACTCTTATTCGTTTCTAGAAGTTTTCTGATGGAGTTTTTAGTATCCCTTAGTTAAACTATCCTATCATCTGCAAAAAGGGATACATCTTCTTTTCTGATTAGTAATCCTTTAATTTCCTTCTCTTGTCTTATTGCACTAGCAAGTGTTTCAAGCACTATGTTACAGGAAATGATTCTAATTTTTCTCCATTTACGATGATGTTGGCAGTGGGTTTGCTATATATGGCTTTGATCATGTTGAGGAATATTACCTTTAGTCCAATTCCCTCTCAGACTTTAAACATGAAGGGGATGCTAGATCTTGTCAAAGGCTTTTTGTGCACCAGTTGAGATGATTGTGTGGTTTTGGTCTTTCAGTCCATTTATGTTTTATGATATTTATCGATTTACATATGTTGAACCACTCATGCATCTCTGGTATGAATCCAACTTGGTCATGATGGATGATCTTTATGATGTGTGTCTGTATGTGATTTGCAATTATTTTGTTGAGAATTTTTGCATCTATGTTCATTAGTGAGATGGGTCTATAGCTTTCTTTTTTCCTTGTTTCTTTGCCTAGTTTTTCATATTAGGGTGATGCTGGCTTCATAGAAGGAAATTGGGAGAATGCCCTCTGTTTGTATCCTTCTGAACACATTGAGTAGTAATGGTTGTAGGACCTCTTTAAATGTTTTATACCATTCTGCTGTGAATCCGTCTGGGCCTGGGCTATTTTAGTTGGGAATTTTTTTTCATCCTCAATTTCCTCAAATATTATGGGTCTGTTTAAACTGTCAATCTCTTCTTGGTTAAGCTTTGTTGCATCCCAGGATTTCAAATATTCATCCATTTCTCTTAGGTTTTCAAATTTTGTGGATTATAGGCTTTTGAAGTATTCTCCTATGGTTGTCTGGATCTTTGTCTGTTGTGATGATTCCCCTTTCATCACGAATACTGTTGATTTGGAGTTGCTCTTTCTTCTTTTTTGCTTAACTGTGCTAGAGGTCTGTCTATTTTATCTTTTCAAAGAACCAGCTTTTGTATTCGTTGATTCTATGTATTGTTTTCTTTGTTTTTATTTCATTGATTTCTGCTCTGATTTTTGTGATTTCTTCCTGTCTTTTGGGTTTAGGGTTAATTTGTTGTTGTTTCTTAAGATTTTTTAGCTTCAGTGTCAGATTGTTTATTTGTTCCCTTTCTATTTCTTTGATGTGGGCACTTAAAGCTATAAATTTCCCTCTCAAGACTGCTTTTATTTATATTTTTATTATTTATTTATTTTTATGTGTATGAGTGGACTGTCTGCATGTAGGTTGGTGCACCCATGCCGTGCTATGCCGTGGAGGTCAGAAGAGGGTGTCGGATTCCCCTGGAACTGGAGCTAAAGATGATTGTCAGCTGCCACGTGGGTGCTTGGAATTGAACATGGGTCCTCTGCAAGAACAGTCGGTGCTCTTAACTGCTGATCCATCTCTCCAGCCCCAAAACTGCTTTTAAAGTTTCCCACAAATTTCGTTGTGTTGTATTGTCTTTTTCTTTCAGTTCCATGAATACTTTTATTTCACTCTTTATTTCTTCCCTGACCCATTCATTATTCAGGATGGTGTTGTTTAGTCTCCATGTGTTCCTGTAGCTATTTGGGCATATTCTGGTGTTCATATTGAGCTTTATTGCACTGTGGTCTGATAGAATGCATAGAATAATTTCAATGCTTTTGTATTTGTTGATATTTCTTTTGTGCCCCAGTATGTGGTAGATTTTAGAGAATGTTCAATGAGATGCTGAGTAGAAAGTATATTCTCTGGAGTTTGGGTGGAATATTCTGTAGATGTCTGTGAGGTCCATTTGGTGTATTATATTGTCCAGCTATGATGTCTTTCTGTTTATTTTTTGTCTAGTTAATCTATCCAAGGGGCTCAGTGGGGTGTTGAAGTCTCCTACTCTTAGTGCATAGTACCATTCACTTGGAATATTTTTTTTTCCATCCTTTTACTCTAAGGTGGTGTCTGTCTTTGAGGGTGAGATGGGTTTCTTGTAGAAAGAATATAGAAGGATTCTGTTTCCTAATACATTCTCCCAGTCTATGTCTTTTGATTGGAGGGTTTAGACCATTAGTATTTAAGGTCATTATTGAGAGATATGTGTTGCTTCCTTTCATCTTATTCTTTGTTTGCATTCTTGGTCTAGGTTTGTATTTATACTATTACGTTCTTGCTTAGGGATAGTTGCTCTTTTCATCTGTTCTTTGGATTGCTTTGAGGATTTTCTGAAGTGTTTGTTTATTAGACATGTATTCTTTCTCCTTCAACTATAACTGACATTTTTTTTTTGGTCTTTCTAAGACAGGGTCTCCCTGTAGCCCCAGCTATTCTGGAACTCACTCTGTAGACCAGGGTGGCCTTGAACTCACAAAAATCTGCCTGCCTCTGCCTCCCAAGTGCTAGGATTAAAGGTGTGCACCACCACAACTGGCAACAACTGACAGTTTTGCTGAATATAGTAGTCTGGGTTAGCATCTAAAGTTGTTTAGCACAGGGAATATGTTGGTCCACATTCTTTTGGCTTTCATAGTTTGCACTGAGAAGTCAACTGTAATTCTCATGGGTTTTCCCTTATATGTAACTTGTTGTTTTTCTCTTGTGGCTTTCAGTATTTTGTCTTTGTTTTGAGCATCTAGTGTTTTAACAATATATGGTGTGGGTTGTGTCTTTTCTGGTCCTGTCTATTTGGAGTTCTATGTGCTTCTTGTATTTGTATGGGATTGTCTTTTTTCAGTATGGGGAAATTTTCTTCTATTATCCTGTTGAAGATCTGATCTATAGTGTTGTCTTGGGATTCTTCACCTTCCTCTATCCCTATGATGCAGAGGTTTGGTCTTTTCATAGTGTCCCACATTTCCTGGTTGTTCTACTCATGTTTTTTTTTTTTTTTAATTTTTCATAATCTTTACTTGAGCTTTCTAGTTGCCGCATATTATCCTGCAGGTCTGATATTCTTTCTTCTGCTTCTTCCATTCTGGTTCTGAGGCTTTTTCCCAACCTTTTCTGGTGGTTGGATGAATGCTCATTATTATTTTTCATTTCATCCTGTTATTTCTTTATATTTTTCCACTTCCTTCTGGAGCCTGTCATTCTCATCTTGTAGCTCCTTGGTTCTTGGTCATTTTCTTTTTTCATTTTGGCCTAGGGTCTTTTCAGTGTTTTCACTTCCTTCCAGAATTTGTCATTTTCCCCTTCTAGGTCCTTCTTGAGTTTTTCAATCTCTCCCCTTAGTTCTTTCTACCATTTGTCAATCTCTCTCTAGGTCTTTCCTGAGTTTTTCATTCTCTTCCCTTAGTTTTCTAATTTTTTTGAATATGTCTACAGTTCTTCTAAGGTCTGTGTCTTGGCTTCTTTCCTCGGAGATCTCATTGTAGGGATCTTCTGTAGGGTTGGAAGAGGTCAGTATGTATTTATTATGAGCTTTTCCCATGCTGTTTTTTCTTTGTGTCTTTGGCATGTGGATTTGTCTCTTTATTTGTTTCTTTGAATTCTGGCACCTCAACTTTGGCTGCACAGGCTATAATCACCAATGTTCTGCCTGTTAGGTCCTCTGTACCAGAGCTCCACCAGATTGATGGGGGTGGGGAAGTTGGGTTGTTTTGCTACTTTGGTGCCCCCAAGGGTCAAGGCAGGTCCACCTTGCCTCACTGGACACCTCACTGACTCTGTGCACCTGTCTGGAGTCTGAAATGGGACCTCTGGGGCTGGATGGCTAGCCCGCCCAAGGGTCAAGGCATGTCTGCCTTGCCTCACCAGCATCTCACTGATTCGGTGCACCTGTCTGGAGTCTGAGCCGGGACTTCCAGGGGCAGGTGGTGAGCCCCCAAGGGTCAAGGCAGGTCCACCTTGCCTCACCAGCACGTCACTGACTCTGCACCTGTCTGGAGTCTGAGCTAGGTCTTCCAGGCAAAATAAACATTTATATTGGGATTATTTGTATTGTTTACAGCTTCATAAGCAAGGACAAGAATGCAAAGGCTAAATAAAATAAATCATATTCATTTTGACAAAAGTTATCAACTGTAAATTCCAAGAAATAAACTAGTTCTCTAAAGCAACAAATGGAGTTGGTAAAGAATTATTTAAAATATGTAGCATAAGCAAGCATGGCGGCACTAATCGCTAGTATTATCACTTGGGAGTCAGAGACAGGCAGATCTCTGTGAGTCCAAAGCAAGCGTGGTTTATGTAGAACATTCCAGGCTATGGGACTACTGGGAGGCCTGTCTCAAAAGAAAAGTGTGAGCCGGGCGTGGTGGCGCACGCCTTTAATCCTAGCACTTGGGAGGCAGAGGCAGGCGGATCTTTGTGGGTTCAAGGCCAGCCGGGTCTACAGAGTGAGTTCCAGGACAGCTGGGGCTACAGGGAGACCCTGTCTTGAAAAGACAAAAAAAAAAAAAAAAAGAAAAGTGTGAGGCAGATGCATGCCCATTTGAGTAAATTAGGTGAGCGTTCCAAATGATAACATAATCTTGATATGCTTTGGATACACACAGACAGACACACACACACACTCACACATATACATGAAATTATAGTCACCTGAACTCAGATCAGAATCTGGATAAGAGGTTTGTTGTTATAATCTGCTAAAATATTTACATTTATTTATTTATTTATTTATTTATTTATTTATTTATTTATAGACAGGGTCTCCCTCTACTCCAGGAGGGCTGGCTATATAGACCAGGCTGGTATTGATTTCACTGAGATTTGCCTGTCTCTACCACTAGTGGGCTGGGATTAAATAGAGGTGCCACTATGTCTGGCGTTTTAAATTTATTTTTGAAGGTTTATTTTGCTTTTAATTATGGTATATGTCATATGCAAGTGCCTGCAGAGGCCTGAGTAGTCAGACTCCCCTAGAGTTATAATTGCATGGGCTGTGAGAAGCCCAACTTGGGTGCTGGGAACTAATCTGGGACCTCTGCAAGAGTAGTTCACTATTGATTGCTGAGCCATCTCTCGAGCCCCAGGATCTACATTTTAAATAAATTTCTATATATTTTTATTTTAAAGCACCATTTAAAAAACAAGTAGCAATAATTTATGGTCCCCAAGATGTTTAAACCATCAAATATTGATTGTTGAAAAGAGACAAATTAATGAACCATGAAAATGAAACTTGAAATAGCACAAATATTCACTGTAGAGGAATAATTACTGTGTCATATTAGTCTTCCAGGGGTTGGGGTGGTGAGAAAGGAACCAGATCAGAATCCTTTGTGTTTATGTATTAAATTACCAAGAATAAATTCCTAAAAATGAAAGCAGGGAAAAAAGAATCTTCTGATTACTCTTCCTGTTGTGAAGGTAGCACCAAGAAACTCTGCTAGCTTCTATAAAGTGTTCTAATAAGTTTAATCTAACAAAATAAAAATAAAGTAAATATAATAAAGGAACATTCAAAATTATAAATATTTTCTTGGTAGTTTATAGTTTATGTTCATATGTAGCAGTATGTGTGGGTTTGATAAGTTTTAGTTTAGAATTTACTCCTTTATAACACCTTCAAGTTTTTACATCCAGGTAAGTTTTACAATAGGAATGTTATTTATTTAGATGGATGCTTTGTTCTTTTCATTAAACTCAAGGCTAGCAGTAGACATTTACTTCAGGAACATTTCAATATTTATAACATTGGAATTTTTCAAAATTTGATAAAACTTTTTTATGTGCTTTTTATTCTGTAACCTTTTTTTAAAATTTTTATTTATTTTTGTATGTGTTTGAGTGTACTATCTGCATGTAGGCTTGTGCACCCGTGTAGTGCAATGCCGCGGAGGTCAGAAGAGGGTGTCCGATTCCCCTGGAACTGGAGTTCTCCTGGAATTGGAGTTACAGATGGTTCTTAGCTGCCATGTGGGTGCTGGGGATCGAACCCGGGTCCTCTGCAAGAGCAGTCGGTGCTCTTAACTGCTAGGCTATCTCTCCAGCCTCTGTAACCTTTTTTTATTCCTTTTTAATCAGACTCTTCTTTCTGGATTCTTTTGGGTAGGTTTTGCATATTTATTGTTGAGATTACAGGTAGGATTTACATTGTTCTTTTATTATACTCTTGCATAAGAGTATACTCTTATATACTCTTAAGTCATCTGTCATAGACTGAAATTACTTGCAAGTTTTTGGCAATTACTGCTAGGTGGATATATTTAGTTTTTATCTATTAGCATCATCATATAAAGTAGGACTTTATTATTCATAAAGTCAGAAAATTACTTAAAACATTCTCTAAAAAGCAGTCATCTAAAAATTTTTACTACAACGAAAGGTTGAAGAATATACTGTAAATAGGCAAGTATGCAGAGCAACTGTATCATGAATCAATAATTACCAAAATAAAATGGTGTTATCCTACCCAAAGGAGGTAGGAATTCTCAGGCAGATAATAGCAGAAATATCTTCACCACCACCAACAACAAAAAACATCTCAGCAAGCAAATTCCATGTATCACCATGATAAGAATATCAACTGAAAAACAATTTACTACAACACATACTTAAGGAAGTAAACAACACAATGAAAATCACATAGCAGAACTAAAGGGACTGGTATCTTTAACATTAATTATAAATATAACTATTTAAGAGAAATTAAATTAAAGTACTAGAAGACAACTTAGTTCATCATTAAATTTTATTCCCTGTCTATAGTGATTTTGTTAATATTATCAATTATTTAAATAAGCAAAATTAACTGATGAATTTGCACACCATGTGAATGACTTGTTTCACATGTTCACATAAATTTATTTGATGATATTTAAAATATTAAAATTAAATGTTATAGCATATATATATATAATATATTTATACATTCATTCCCAATCTCTTATAATGGGTCAGATATAATGGTAATTTAAAATTATGAGCATGAATTTGAAACATAAATTTGTATTCAAAATTCTAGAACCATTATTTCACAGCGTAGGTGCAACTATAAAGCATCCCATATGCTCAGTCTGAAGTTCTTTTTCAAATGCATCCTATAAGACATCTGAACCTGTAATATATGCCAGCATCACATGCATGCTTGAGAGAAGAGAGGGAAATTACCTGAACAATAATGCAATCAAATAATTTACATGAGATTTTTTTACAAGTAATTGCCAAGGCCAGATGATGGTTCCTGAGGACACTGGAAAAATAGCAGGTGAGCAAAGTGCAGACTTCCTGCATCTTACAAGTGCAAGTTCAATCTGTTCTTGGCATTTAACAAACATGCATATTATACTCAGGATAGAAAGCTGTCAGTGCTCACGGTGGAGCTAGACAGTTCATATTTTCGGATTTCAATCAGCATATACCAGATTTAGTTCCACTTGAAAATCTGGTTTCGTTTTTTTTTTTTACAGGGTCTCACTCTACAGTGCTGGCTGGCCTGGAACTCACTATGTAGACCAGGCTGGCCTCCAGCTCACAAAGATCTGTGGGCCCCTTCCTCCAAAATCATGGGATTGAAAGCATGTGCCACAATCCCTGGCCCCTCATCTCAATTTTTGATACAATATTCTTATTTTATCTTATTAAGTTTTATCCAAGAGAAAGAACACATTCCAAAATCAGAATGACACCTTATTCAATCATTTTTTTCATTAATATTGATAAGTTAGCACCTATGAGTAGACACTATAAAAGGCAGTTTCTTTCATTTAGCAAATGTCAACTAAGCATCAAACATAAACCAGCTTTTCTGAAAATAGGGGGAAAAAAAAGCAGAATTGTGGAAGCACCTCATTTTAATGAAATTTGAATTATTCTATGGAGAAAAAGAAGAGAAAACTAAATGAATTTAGTTTGTGCCAAGTAATCGATCTTTACTGGGATTCACACAAGATTGATACAGAAGCTTATGGGTTGTAAAGCACAACTTTAAATACTATATTTTTAAAGAATGTTTGGATTTTACAGAAGTTTCAAAGAAACCTGAGTAAATTAAAGATGAGCAGACTGAAAATGAGGAAGAATATCCCACAAGATACTAACACTCCCCATCCTCCTGACCACAGTCGCGGTTTGTGATCTAGTATTGGAGACTAGATGTTAGGGAAAATGGCTGGATAATCTTAGTAAGAAAATTTCACAAACTTAAGGTTAAAATTTATACAGCATTTCTATATTATCACAGACTTTTTAAGTTTTTTTTATTTATTTTTTTTTTATTTTCCTATGTGTATGAATGTACTGTCTGCATGTAGGTTTGTGCACCCGTGTCGTGCAATGCAATGCTGTGGAGGTCACAGACTTAAGTTTAGATAGAATATTTCTACAGAATACTGAACAAAATGCTTGTGTATCCTTTGTACTTTGGCTTTAAAATATTTTAAAAAATGGATATAAAAGTAAATCTTGGGCTGGAGAGATGGCCTAGCGGTTAAGAGCGCCGACCGCTCTTGCAGAGGACCCGGGTTCGATCCCCAGCACCCACATGGCGGCTGAGAACCATCTGAAACTCCAACTCCAGGAGAACTCCAGCTCCAGGGGAATCCGACGCCCACTTCTGACCTCTGCGGCATTGCACGACACGGGTGCACAGACTTGCATGCAGACAATACATTCGTACACATACAGAAATAAATAAAATTAATTTAAAAAAATGTAAATCTTGTAGCCAGGAATTGTGATGCACATCTTAAATCATATCCCTTGGGAGGCAGAGGCAGGCGGATATCTATAAGATCATGGCCAGATTAGTCTCCAACATTATTATCAGCCAGCTGAGGTTACAGGGATTCTCTGTCTCTAAAAGAAAATAAAATCACAGCGCTAGCTTTGCCTAGGAAATTTTTCTAATATTCCTGAATAAAAACAGATAGGAAAACTCACATTTTACATTTACAGCTTCTTCTGTGTCAAATCATTTCTTACACTTCAAAATATGCATTTTGGGCACAGAAGTTTCTCAGTATGTAATTAACCTCAAGTTGAACATAATTTCTTGAAAAGTTTGCTCACATCAACTATGTAATCCATTGTGAAATTTATTGCCTTATTAAGAACATCAGTATTTGACTTTCAGGAAACACTGGAACTTAAAATTGTAGTATTTAGCTTTAATTTTGCAAAATCCACATTGTATTTAAGGCAAATTTTAAATTATAAAACCACTCTGATGATCAAAACCAGAATATTTTATATTAGTTGGCTTCATTGTAATGGCAAAATTAGGCCCCAATATTCATCTGTTTTGATATGCAAATGTAGTTAAAAAGTCCATCATGATTATGCAAATTTAGGTTTCTTAAACACTAGATAAAAACATCAACATGAAGCATGAACTTCAACAAAAAGTACTTCATCCCTTCCAAATGGGAGAGAGTAGTTCCCAGGATTTGGCTGTAGTAATGCAGGAGCTGAGTCCATCTTATGAACATTTCTGGTCACTGCTTGATAAGTGAACAGTTGAGCATACTTGTTGATCTGTCTGACTCTCTGACACCTGGGATTTCCACCATAGCTAATACCTCAGTGAAATTTCAACGTATGCTCTTCATATTTCACAGACAACAGAAGATAAGGACCTTCCTCAGAATGTCTTGAAAACCTGGAAGTATCTTTTAGTCCAAGTGCAGAAAAGACAAACTGGCCCTGGGGTCCAAGGTTCTAGAAACAGTCAGAAAATACCACTGATTCCTTCATGCAAATGTATATATTTCTTTAAATATAAAGTATCTAAAAATTATTTCAAACAGAAAACTGTTATAACTACCAATGTTAATTTTGTTGAGAAATATATCTTAGAAAATGGTAGTAAAATTACTTTCATTAAGCATTTTAAAATCAGTTTAATAGTGTTAAAATAGTATTAAATTTAGTATTAAACAATAGTATTAAAATAATGGCATTAAAATTTTAAAAATGTAGAAAGCAATCTGTGCAACTGAAAAGAAGCAAAGCCATTCGATTTTGAATTACAACCAAACCAACATGTAAGAAGATAGAGTATTTTCTTGGAGAAGATAAAAATTAAGCACACTTCTAAAACTTATACTAATGAATTTACAATAGATGGGTAAAGCAAAGACATAGTATAAAGTTAAAGCTCTGAATTACAAAGTTTTGTTTAAATAAAAAAGTTTTGAGCTATCTTTAGGATTACTATTAACTGTGTTCCTAAGCTACAACCGTGGAAAGGAAAAGCACTTCCCAAACCCGGAAAAAATAATACCCTTTAATTAATTACTGCTTGTATTAACAGCTCATTAGTTTTGGTATCTTTCAATGAAATCTGAAAAGTTTTTGTGTTGCTTAAGTCAGGATTTAAAAATATACCTGAAGATCCCCTCTTTTATGTGACCAAAATAACTGTCAAAAATATTAACCAGATTCTGAATATAATTTAAAAGGTATTATTTTTCTCTTAGTTTACTGAATTAAGTCATTATATTTCTTTTACTTATAAAATAGAGGAATTGAGAAATAATATATAAATTCTCATGATCAGAGATGTCAAAATGTCATAGGCACAGAGAAGGTAATTATGGAGGGTGAAAAAGTAGGGCAAATGTCAGTTTGCTGTTTTCTTGAGCTTGAGCCACTGAAGGATTTAGTTGAATTGAAATATCACCTTGTATACTTCTGAATACCCTCAACATTTCTTGTAACTTGACATGCATCCATACTTCAAAAATATAACTCCCTTTGGCCTGGAGAGATCACTCAGTGGTTAAGAGCACTGGTTACTCTTGCAGCAGACCTGGGTCTGGTTCCCAGCACCCACATGAAAGCTAACAACTGTCTGTAACTCCAGTTTTAGGGGATCCAACACCCTCTTCTGATCTCCATGGGCATTGCATGACATCAGTACAGTTACATACATGCAGGCAATACACTCATTCACATAAAAATAATAAATATTAGACAATAACAAAAATCAGAGCAGAAATCAATGAAATAAGAACAAAGTAAACAATAAAGAAAAAAAAATCCAAAAGCTGGTTCTTTGAAAAGACAAACAAGATAGACAGACATCTAGCCCAGTTAACCAAAAGAATGAAAGAGCAACTCCAAATTAAGAGTATTCATGATGAAAAGGGAAGCATCAAAACATATTAAGAAAAATCCAGACAATCATATGAGAATACTTCAAAAACCTATACTCTACTAGGTTTGAAAATGTAAGAGAAATGGATGAATATCTGAAATCCTGAGAAGCAACAAAGCTTAACTTAGAAGTGATTGACAGCTTAAACAGACCCATAATATTTGAGGAAATTGAAGATATAATTAAAAAAAAAAAAAAAACCCCCAACTTTTAGTTGGGAGCCTATGCCCAGATGGTTTCACAGAAGAATTCTATAAAAAAAATTAAAGAGATCTTACAACCACTACTACTCAAACTATTCAGAAGGATACAAACAGAGGGGAAAGTCCCAAATCCCTTATCTGAAGCCAACATCACTCTAATACCAAAACCAGTCAAAGATACAAACAAAAAAGAAAAGTATAGACCCAACTCATTAGTGAACGCAGATGTAAAAATTTTCATTAAAATACTTGAGAATCACATATAGACCCATATCAAAATGATCACCCATCATGATCAAGTTGGATTCATACCAGAGATGCAGGGATGGTTCATCATACATAAATCAACAAATATCATAAAGCACATAAGTGGACTGAATGACAAAAATCACACAATCATCTCAATTGATGCAGAGAAACCCTTTAACAATATCCTTCATCTCTTCATCTTTAAGGAAATTGGAATGAAAGGAACATTCCTAAAAATAAGCAAAGCCTTATAGAAGAAACCCACAGCCAACATCATCCTAAATGAAGCAAAATTAGAAGCATTCCTCTTAAAGGCAGGAATCTGGCAAGGCTGCCCTTTATCACCACTCCTCTTTAATATAGTGCTTCAAACACTTGGTAGGGCAATAAGGCAAGAAAAGGAAATTAAAGAAATACTAATTGGAAAAGAGGAAATCAAATTATCCCTGTTTACAGATATGATAGGTTACCTGAAGGATGCTAAAAACTCCACCAGTAAACTCCTAGAAACAATTAAGAGTTTCAATAAAGTGGCAGGACACAAAATTAACCTATAAAAATCAGTAACCTTTCTTTACACCAACAGTAAACAACTGGAGAAGGAAAATAAGGAGACCTTCTCACTCACAAAGTCTCAAAAAATATCTGGGGACAACCCTAACCAAAGACACCAAAGATCTCAAAAGAAGAAAAAAAATTTAAGCTCCTGAAAAATGAGATTGAACATGACATCAAATGATGGGAAAACCTCCCATGCTCATGGATTGGAAAAATTAATATAGTAAAAGTCCAGTCTACCCAAATTAATATACAGATTCAATGCAATCACAATTAAAATCCCCATGAGTTTCTTCACAGTCATGGAAAATTATCATTAAATTCATATGGAAAAACAAAAGACCCTGAATATCTAAAGCAACCCTGAGCGAAAAATGCAATACAAGGGTTACCACCTTACTGAACTTCAAGCAATATTACAGGGTTATAGTCATAAATACAGCCTGGTACTGGCACAAAACCAGAACTGTCAACCAATGAAACAAAATTTAAGATCCAAACTTGAGCTCATACAATTTCAGCCACCTCATATTCAATAAAAGGGCAAAAAAGGCTCATTGGAGGAAAGATAACATCTTCAGCAAATGGTGCTGGCAAAACTGGATCACCATATGTAGAAGAACAAAATTAAACCCCTATCTCTGACCCTGTACAAAAATCAACTCCAAGTGGATCAAAGACCTCTATGAAACCTGAAACTCTGAAAGTGATAGAAGAAAAACTTCTACAAGTTTTTCAACAACCTACAAGACATAGGAGTCTGAAAAGACTTTCTAAATCAGCAGCTGCTCAGGAAATAAGGTTGACAAATTGACAAGTGAGTACAGCAAAAGAAACAATCAGTGAAGTGAAGTGAAAACCCACAGAGTGGGAGGAAACCTTCACCACTGATATGTCTGACAGAGCATTAACCACCTCCAGAATATATAAACTACTCAAAAAAACAAAGAAGTAATAAAACAAATGACTCACTCAAAAATGGAGTAAAGAGCTGAACAAAGACTTCCCAAGTGAGGAAGGAAAAATGGCAGAGAAACATCTTAAAAAATGTTCAACATCATTAATAATTAAGGAAATGACAATTAAAACCACTCTAAGATATCATCTCAATCCCATAAGACTGGCTAAGTTCAAGAAAACAAGACACCAAATGCAGGAAATGTTGTGGAGAGAGGGGAACTCTCATCCACTGCTGGTGGGAATGTAAACTCATACATTTCCACACTGTGGAAAGCAGTGTGGAGAACCCTTAAAAGACTCAAAATGAGCCCACCACCTGACCCAGCCATGCCTTTCCTAGGTATATACCCACAAGACTCTTCCTACGGCAAAGATCCATGTACATCTATGTTTATTGCAGCTCTTTTCACAGTACAGAAGAGCTGGATGATGTATGACAAAAATGTGGTACATCTACACAATGAAGTTATATGCAGTGGTAAAGAAAGATGACTTCATGGACTTTGCAGGTAAATGGATGGAACTTGAAGGCATTATGCTAAGTGAAGTAACACAGTCCACCCCACCCCCCAAAAAAATAAACCAAACAGTAAATTGTTTCCCTCATTTGTGGATGCTAGTACCAAATCCCCCAATTGAAAGCAAGCTGACCAGCGTCATTATTATATTTCTTTCTATCTGAAAGCAAGTGTGATGTTATAATGTGAATACCTTAATAAGCCCTAGAATTAACTTACCACTTACTTTTAGACATTTAAATTAATGTATATGGCGGGACGCATATATCCATATTTTAGAGTATGTAAAATTAAAGGGAAAATGTGAACACCTAAACATATACTGGAGCTAATATACAGTTTATTCCTGAAAGACATAATTCTGGTATATATATGACATTTATATAGGCATATTTTGGAGCAATACAGTAGGGAGGGAACCACAGCAACATAAGGACTGGGTCAAAGAACAGATTGATATAGTTAAATTCTGCCCCAAACAATAAACCTTTGCAGAGAAAAACTTTAAAAAGACTGAGAGAAAGATGCAGGACATTTATGGCAGAATCTGTGATATGGGATGGGGAGGGGGGGAAGGGAAAAGGGAATATTTCTAAATTGAACTGAAAAATGATGTCTGAACTACACAAAACATCAATACAATTATTATAAAAAAGACTTGAAGCAATAAATCTCTGAGCTTTGTCCCACAAATACTCACACTATGACTCTTTAAAAACACCCTTTATTGATCATCCTCCTCCATTCACTGATTCATCTGCACATTTGGAACTTTTCTCCTTATTACTCCACGTTACTTATGTCATTATCCTAAACTAGGTGAGAAGCTATACAAAATTATTTATGTATTAAGAAAACTAAATTGATAATCAAATTCCTATAAATGGACTTGGTACAGACCATGAAATGAAGATTTAAATAAAACCGGGCTTAGAAATCTTTTGTAAATGTTATTATTATTGCATGTTAAAAGAATTTACCTGAGGTTGCTTCTGGTCTTTCTTGCAGGCCACAGGCTTTGTAAACTTGATGGTGCTCTAGTACCTATGGTCATAATTTCACAATGTAGACTGACTTCCAGCAGCCTGCAACTGCACATCTACAACAAAGGACAGTGTACATAGCTGCAAGGTGACCACTGTTCCTTCAAGTAATCTTTTATTCTTTAAACACTTCAGACATGTATACAATGCAACTTGATCATATCCATTTGACATTCACCTCATGCAACCACCCACAAAACACCCTCAAATTTCCTTCCCAAATTCCTGTCCTCTTTTTGGATTTATTTATTCAATCATTCATTTTTTTAAACCCATTGACTCTAAGTAATGCTGTACCTATGTCAATTAATTTGGAATTTCTGTGGTGATGAGAAAAGCTCTGCGTGTTTGTCCTGGTTGACTGAAGACTCATTGAGAGAAAATTATCTGTGATCTGTAATAGTGTCTCCAATTTCAAAGCATTTTCACTAACCCTCATTTGATAGTTTATTTTTTATTTGATATTAAACTTATTTTGTTCTACAGTAGTATAGAGTGCCTTTATTGGAGACCAGCACAATAGATCTTATTAAGAATGCATAGAATGAAAAAAATGCTCATTCTAGATCATTTGAGGAAAAAAAATATCTATGTTGAATATAAGTGAATTTTCCCAAATGCAACAGTAAATGCTGGGGCAAATGGCCATAACCTATCATGACTCATCAATAATTTCTCATATCCTATGAGAAAATGAAGGTATTATCCTGATGTCACATTTTTTCAGTAGAAAATAATATTTCTGATTGAGTCATAGAAAAAAATAGAGTTTGAAAGGTAAATATATAGTTTTAAAACTCCCATAAAACCAAGAGCAATTATTTAATGGCATACCTATGCAAGAAAGTGTTGTCAGCAGCATGAGTTGGTGTAGAATAAAGCTCTGTGAGGGACATATATGCCAAACGAGGCAATTTAAATTCAATGACTCAGCAGACATGAGTATCTGTCAGTTTGCAGAGGGACAGTTTGCTTTGCTGGGACAGTTTGCTGTTGCAAATGACATTATGTGGATTGACACAACAGTGCCCTTAAACAAGGTACTTAGGGAGAGGAAAGCATTTCTTTGATTAACTTGAGGAAACAGAAACAAGCTAAGGTTGATTTTAAAGATAAGAGTAGAAAACAGCCCTGAAAGTAATTCAGTGATTGGAGCCTCACTTTGGCATGTACAGGGAACGCTGGGAGGTACCCACATAGAAACAGCCTATGGTAACCATTATAACTCAGTCTGACTGCTACAAAGCCAAATTGAGCCTTTGTGTAGAAATCTCATATCACTTAGTAAAAAGAGAGAAATTGGGATGAGCTAAAACTAGCTTATAAAGTCTTCTGTAAAATCAGCTGGATTTTGGAACAATTTGAAATTTTGGGAATAATTTTATCCTTTGTCATTTTTTATGAAATTAACATGAAAATATTTAATCATTATTTTATTTAAAACTTGATCCTTTAGTTGGATACCATCTTTCCATTACATTATTATTTTGACATTAAATTCGAAAAATTACATTTTCGAATTTAATGTCAAAATAATACATCTCTTGTTACCAAGAATTGAATGACATTTGTTCACAGTAGAGGAATAGGAATAAATAAATATCTTACCTGCAGAAGGCCTCCACTATTCAAATAGGCCCCTCACCCCCAAGAGCCAAGGTCAGAGTGGTGCAGAGGAAAAGGGATCACTCCTGGGATGATTTTCTTAAGCAAACATCGTTTTATTCTTTCAAGCACTCAGGTTTATATAGAGAAAAAGTTGGCAGCCTTTTGCAAGAACATAAAAGGCAATATTCCTGGAGGAAGTTTGAAGGCATTAAACAGATGTCCCTTTTACAGAGAAGTTGGGAGAGATTTTACACAAAGGACCTGGGTAAGGCAGATAATAATTGAAGGTCACTTAACCATGATGTCTCTTCTTAGAACAAGGGGTTGTAAGGCTTTGGTGGCCAGCTGGTCTCTTATCAGCCAGACAGTGTGCTGCCTGGAAGCATTTGGTGAGATACTGTTTTTCAGGCTCTCTACCCTACAATATACCTGCCTTCCAATGTTCCTGAAATCTGCTTATGCCAAGTTAATTCATCCTAGTCACCGAAACTTAACTTTCCATGCCAGAAGTTCATTGTGATGTTCCAACAGTGGACATGATTTGCTGATAAAATTAATTGTACAGCCAATGAAATTTCATAATATATTAATGTAAAAAGAAATCTATTGCAATTAATGTCACAACAATGAATGGTCAAATAAATTAATAGCAATTATCTATTTGTTAGTGTGGCTGATAATTACTGCTTTGGTACACATGAGAAAGTATACTTGATAGAAAAATCAAGCACACATGCTTTTGCCACTGTCGTAGTTTGTCTTCCATTGCTGTGACAAAACACTCTGACCAACACCAACTTGGGGAGGAAAGAGTTTATTCAGCTTACATCTCCCAGGTCACAGTTCATCACTTAGGGAGCCCAAGGCAGGAACTCAGGGCAGGAACCTGGAGGCCATGGAGGACTGCTGTTCACTGGCTTGCTCTCTACTGGCTTGCTCTCTGGCTCATGCCCAGCCTGCCTTCTTATACTGTCACTGCTCAACAATCAAGACAATACACCACAGATGTGGCCACAGGCCAATCCAATGGAGCCAATTCCCCAACCGAGGCTCCCTCAACCCAGGTGTGTCAAGTTGACACCAAAGCTATCCAGCACAATTGACCCCTTGTCAACTTGACACACAAACACATCACTATTAAACCACCTTTCCAGTTCTTATCCCCAAAGTATGATGTTAACACTAATCACAACCTAAGACAGTACATCCTTAAAAGCCCCACAGTCCTTAAAATGTCCAAACACTTAAAAGTCCAGTCTATTAAAAGTCTCTTAACTGTGGGCTGCTGTAAAATCCAAAACAAGTACTGTCTTATTTCAAAGGGAAGAATCAGGCACTCTCAAACAAAACCTAAGTCCAGCAAGTAGCTCAAGGCTGGACACCTGGGATTCACTCACGATCTTCTGGGCTCCAAAGGGTCTCGGCAGCTCCCCCTCTCCGACTCTGCCGTCCGTGGCACACTCATCTCGCAGGCCCAGGCCGACTCCATTCTACACCTACCGCTGCTCTTGGTGGTCGTCCCAGGGTACCGGCATCTCCAAAAAGCTGGGGTCGCTACTGAAACTGAGGCAGCACCTTCACCAATGGTCTCTTCTGACCTCTCCTGGTGCAAAGCCTCAGCTTCTCTCCATGACCCCTGCAATCCTGGGGTCTTCACAGCAACCGAGGTGCACTTCCACCAATGGTCTTTCCTGACCTCTCACAGTGCCAAGCCTCGGCTGCTCTCTGTGACCCCCTCAAATTTCAACACCGGAACCATATAGGAGACTCTTACACGTTACCAAGTCCGGCTTCTGGCTCGAGATGGAGGCTCAGGCCCTTTCTGGGTCACAGCTTCTGTGTGCTGACCTTGAAGATATTCTCCCCAGAAGATTTCACCTCAGTGATGCTGGTCTCTTGTTACTTACAGCTGATTTTTCAGCCCCAGCTAACCAGCATCAATTGCCCCAGTACCACAAAAGTTTCACTTCAGGTTCTGGTCTCTTGTTACTTACAGCTGATTCTCCACAGCCCCAGCTGACCAGAACCCACAGATTACACAGTCCTGATGATCTCTGCTCTCCTTTGAAACTAGAAACTTCACAAGCCAGGCCTCCATCTTCTACAACTCCTTCAGCAAAACTGCTCCAAGCTCCACAGCAACAATCTTTAGGCATTCAATGATCTTCCCAGCCCAAAGTTCCAAACGCCTCCACAATCCTTCCCCAAAACACCAAGGTCAGGTCTGTCACAGCAATACCCCACTCGTCTGGTACCAATTTCTGTCGTAGTTTGTCTTCCATTGCTGTGACAAAACACTCTGACCAACACCAACTTGGGGAGGAAAGGGTTTATTCAGCTTACATCTCCCAGGTCACAGATCATCACTTAGGGAGCTCAAGGCAGGAACTCAGGGCAGGAACCTGGAGGCAGGAGCTGAAGCACAGGCCATGGAGGAGTGATGTTCACTGGCTTGCTCTCTACTGGCTTGCTCTCTGGCTCATGCCCAGCCTGCCTTCTTATACTGTCACTGCTCAACAATCAAGACAATACACCACAGATGTGGCCACAGGCCAATCCAATGGAGCCAATTGCCCAATCGAGGCTCCCTCAACCCAGGTGTGTCAAGTTGACACCAAAGCTATCCAGCACAGCCACCATTATAGTGATAATGGAGATAAATTCATTTGGCAACCACACAATCCAAATAAATCACTCCATCAAGAAGCTGTTGTATTGGGTGTGAATGAATAATAAGCTTAATGAGTTTATACATTTACATTTAAGTAATAGTAAAATGGAATTTTACTTCCTGAAAAATAATGTTAGTGCTTCTTGCCACAGTATATTTGGACTTTTCATAGTATAATATATTTTTGCATCATATGGCAAATTTGATATATTAAGATTTAAACATTAACCTTAAAGTCTTATATGGTCAAATATAGTCCTGTATAACTTGAACAAAAAAGGGTTCAAGAAAATATATGTAAAAATGAATATTGTAACCATAAATTCTTTTTTTGGTGGGTCCTTTGGCAAAGAACAATTCAATGATCTCTTAGTTTTCCATTCCATTCCAACAGTACAGATTGTTTGAAGAATATATATATATATATATATATATATATATATACACACACTTTTGTTGATGTTTTGTTTATTTCATAAATCATGTTTCAGTCCAATTTAGACACATCCCTCTCTCCCTGCCACCCACCCTACCCCAGTTCATGCATTCTGCCATACATGCCTTGCATTTTTCTCTCAGTCTTTCCAAAGATTTCTCTGCAGAGGCTTGTTGCTTGGGCAGAATTTAACTGTATCAGTCAGTTCCTTGACACAGTCCTTATATTGTTGTTGTTCCCTCCTTTGTATTGCTCCAAAATATGCCTATATAAGCATCCCACATGTTTCAAAATTATGACCTCCAAGAATAAAATGTATGTTAATTCCCAAATATTTTTGGCATTCACATTTTTCCCTTTAATTTTATGTTACTCTAAAATATGAATACATATCTTCTACCAATATATGGTAATTACAATTTCTGAAAATAAATGGTACCTCAGTTCCAGAGCCAGTTAAGAGAATCACATTATAACAGCACAGTTGCTTTCAGATAAAAATAAATATAACAATAATGTTGCTCAGTTTGCCTTTCAATTAGGGAATTGATGTTAACATCCACAAATGAGGGAAACCATTTTTCATTTTTTTTTTTCTGGGACTGTGTTGCTTCACTGAACATAATGGCTTTGGGTTCCATCTATTTACCTGCAAAGTTCATGATATCATCTTTCTTTACTGTTACATAGAACTCCATTTTGTAGATATACCACGTTTTTGTTATCCACTCATCAGTTGAGGGTATTTGGGTTGGTTCCAGCTCTTCTCTATTGTCAAGAGTGGTGCAAGAAACATAGATGTGCAAGTATCTTTGTAATAAGATGAGTCTTATGGGTCTATACCTAGGAGTGGAATGACTGGGTCAGGTGGTAGGCTCATTTGAGACTTTTAAGGGTTCTCCATACTACTTTCCATAGTGGTTATACAAGTTCACATTCCCACCAGTAGTGGATGAGTGTTCCCCTTTCCTCACAACTTCTCCAGCATTTGGTGTCTTTTGTTTTCTTACCTTAGCCAGTCTTATCAGAGTGAGATGACATCTTAGTGTAGTTTTAATTTGCATTTCCTTAATTATTAATGATGTTGAACACTACGTTTGTAGGTTGCTTCCAACTTTTTGTTCTATCACATTCAGGGTTTCAGGTTTTACCTGGAGATATTTGATCCATTTGGAGTTGATTTTTGTACAGGATGAGAGGTAGGGGTTCAATTTTGTTCTTCTAAAAATGGTGATCCAGTTGTGCCGGCACCATTTGCTGAAGATGTTATCTTTCCTCCATTGAACTCTTCTGGCCCCTTTGTCAAATATGGGGTGGCTGAAATTGTATGAGCTCAAGTTTGGATCTTCAATTTTGTTCCATTGCTCAACAGGTCTATTTTTGTGACCCTACCAGGCTGTCTTTATGACTATAGCCCTGTAATATAGCTTGAAGTCTGGTAAAGTACCCCTCCCCCATATTACACTTCTCACTCAGGTTTTTTTTTTTTTAATTTTACTTATTTCTGTATGTGTATGAATGTACTGTCTGCATGTAGGTTCGTGCACCCGTGTCATGCAATGCCGTGGTGGTCAGAAGAGGGTACTGGATTCCCCTGGAACTGGAGTTCTCCTGGAATTGGAGATTCAGACAGTTCTCGGCTGCCATGTGGGTGTTGTGGATTGAACCCATGTCCTCTGTAAGAACGGTTGGCTCACTTAACTGCTAGGCCATCTCTCCAGCCCCATGTTTTAGCTATTCAGCGTTTTCTTGTTTATCCATATGAATTTAAGGATTTTTTTTCCAAGTCTGTGAAGAAGCTCATGGGAATTTTGATTAGTATTACATTGAATCTGTATATTTGGTAGAATGGTCATTTTTACTATATTAATTTTTCCAATCCATGATCTTTTGATGTCATCTTCAACCTTCTCAGGGTTTTATATGTTTTGTTGTAGAGATCTTTGGTGTCTTTGGTTAGGTTTGCTCCAGGTATTTTTTTTTTTTTTGAGGCTATTGTGATTGAAAAGGTCTCCTTATATTCCTTCTCCAGTTGCTTATTGTAGGTGTAAAAAAGGCTACTTCTTTTTCTAGGTTAATTTTGTATCCCATCACTTTACTTAAACTTTCAATCATTTCTAGGAGTTTTCCCATGGAGTTTTTAGCATCCTTAGGTAAACTATCTCATCATCTTCAAAAATGGACAGCTTGACTTCCTCTTTTCCCATTAGTACTCCTTTAATTTCTCTTTCTTTTTTGATTGCCCTAGCAAGCATTTCAAGCAGTATATTGAAGAGGAGTGATGATAGAGGCCAGCCTTGTCTCATTCCCACCTTTAAGGGCAATGCTTCTAATTTTTCCCCATTTAAGGTGATGTCGACTGTGGGTCTATAGGCATTCTTTAGAAGGAAGCACTTAAAGAGAGTCAGCAAGCAGCCTCCAAGCCCTTGACCCCTGCTGTTATCCTCATAAACCTGTGAGGCCTGGATGCCAGACTGTCTTTGATCCCTTAAGGAAAAGCTTTGATCTGGAGAATGTCCTGAGGTTCCATTTGCCCCAACTGCCTGCCCCAGGCCCCAGTTGTGTGTGTGTGTCCCAGCCCATGTAAAGATCTGTATAAAAACCCTTGAGTTACAACATTAAAGTTGAGTCTTTCCTCCCTCCTCCCTCTGAGTCAGTTTTCTGTTTCTCTCCCCTTGACTTCTCATGGTTCCCTCTCCCTCCCTGCCATAGCTTAAGCCTGCAATTGTTGGCCTGCTGGACAGGGACAATTCCAAGGCTTGTGGTCTTTCAGAGCTGCAAGCCTGGTCCAGGGAGGAAGAACATCAAGTGGACTGCAGCACATGCATAATGAACATTTAAAAAAACCACCAGATGATAATATTTTAGATGACATGGGTTTACTGTATATGGCTGTGATTATGTTGAGGAATGATCCCTCCAGTCTAATTCCCTCTAGGACCATGAAGGGATGCTGGTTTTTGTTGAAGACTTTTTCTGTTTCAGTTGAGATGACCATGTGGTTTTTGTCTTTTAGCTCACTTCTTTGTTTTATGATGTTTATTGATTTATGTATGTTGAGCTATCCCTGCATCTCTGGTATGAATCCAACTTGATATTGATGGATGATTGGGTTTTTTTAATCTTTTATTGAAGTTTTGTGCATTTCATACATCACTTCTCAGTTCAGTTCAGACTCATTTCCCCTTCCATGCCCCTGCCCCTTCCAAGTTCATGCAGTGTGCCATACATGTCCTGTTTCTCCTTCTAAGTCTTTTCAAATTTTTCAAAGTAGAAGATTATTATTTAGGGGGAAGGACTCTATTGCTTCAGTCAGTTCTCTGTCCCAGTTCTTTTGTTGCTGTTCCCTGCAATCCATATTGTTTCACCATATGCATTTATGTATGTCACATGTACTAAAATCGTGTCATCTGAAAATAAACTATATTTTATTTACAAATCATATTTTGGGATCCACATTTTCCCTTTTAATTTTATATTGCATTAAAATATGCAAACATACCCTCCACTTTTGTACCAAATTTATAATGTCTAATAATAGGTAGTAGGTTAATTCTAGAGTCCATTAAGGGATTCATGTTCTAAGAGCATGGTTGCTTTTAGATAAAGAGAAATATAACATTAATGTTACTCAGTTTGCCTTACTTGATGCTAGCATCCACAAATGAGGGAAACCATTCATTGTTTGTTTTTCTGTGACTGTGTTATCTCACTTAGCATAATAACTTGTAGTTCCAATGATGGATGATCTTTTTGACGTGGGTCTGTATGAGATTTGCAAGTATTCTGTTGAGAATTTTTACTTCTATATTCATTAATGAGATGGGTCTACAGTTTTCTTTTTTGGTTGTGTATTTACCTGGTTTTGGTAGTAGAGTGATGCTGGCTTCATAGAAGGAATTTGGGATATTTCCCTGTTTGTATCCTTCTGAACATTTTGAGTAGTAATGGTTGAAAGACCTCGTTAAATGTTTTATACTATTCTGCTGTGAAACTATCTGGGCCTGGGCTTTTTTTAATTGGGAAAATTTTTATTACATCTTCAATTTCCTCAAATATTATGTGTATGTTTAAACTGCCAATCACTTCTTGGTTGCCAATCACTTCTTGGTTAAGCTTTGTTGGTTCCCAGGATTTCAGATATTCATCTATTTCTCTTAGGTTTTCAAATTTAGTAGCATATAGGGTTTTGAAGTATTATTCTATGCTAGCTCCATGCATGCCATGCTGCTTGCTGGTACCCAAGGTGGGAGGTTGTCTTGCTGGCCACGTGTCTCTCTCCGTGCATGCTACTCTGCTCACTGGCACCTGAGGTGAGAGTTTTCTGGAATGCTTTCCACAGAAACATTTTAAAGAGTATTTGTGTTTGGGGAAATTTTTTGTAATTGCATGATTAAAACAATGAGCTGAATGCAACGGTCTTTATTTATAGAATCACCTTCCACAGTTTCAGTTATCATCCAATCTAAAAATATTAAAGGGAAATCCATTTCTTGAAATGAATAAATTGGCAAAGTTATAAATTGCATGTTGTTCAGAAGAGTTTGACAATTTTTGGTGCCTTTGTACTATGGCCCATCCACGGTGTTGTTAATCACTCAACTATCCAGAGTATGGATGCATTCCCCACCAGATAGTTGCTTGTAGTTAAATTGATGATCTGACCATTGGTCATGATATCACAATGCTTCTAGTCAGGTACCTTGATACAGGAGGCTAATGTTAGATTAAAGTTCCCACCCCACAGGCATGGATCATCTCAAACAACAAAAGAAGAAGCAAGATATGGTGAGAGAGAACACAGTCACATAGGCTTCATGATAATGTAATGTCATAATGTCTCTCTTTTGTTTGTAAATTAAACTTCATAATATCTGTTTAAGTGCAGAAAAACTATAGTATATAATATATTTTATTATATGGTTTAGGAAAATGTGGTATAACACCTGAGAACAGATACAAATATTTATGTACTGATACTATATTTTAAAATTTTATTTATTGTTTTATGTGTATGAATGTACTGTCTGCATGTAGGTTTGTGCACCCATGTTGTGCAATGCCATGGAGGTCAGAAGAGGGCGTCGGATTCCCCTGTAACTGGAGTTGAAGATGGTTCTCAGCCGCTATGTGGGTGCTGGGGACCGAACCCAGGCCCTCTGTAAGAGCAGTGAGCAGTCGGAGCTCTTAACCACTAGGCCATCTCTCCAGCCCCGACTGATACTATCTTTTAAATGAGGTAAATCTAATTGGAAAAGCATAATTTAAGCTCTACTCTGAAGAGAGATTAAAAATGTCATTAACTTCCTGCCCACTTGTAAAGCAACTTCTACACATTAAATACATAAGTTTTAATTTGAAAACATTTTATATGCTCTTTGTTGCATAACACATGGATTTCTTAGAAGAAAGTTTATGTTAGAAATCTGCATTTTTAAGTTAATTCAGCCACCCATGAATCACAACTGTGAATAAGCAGGATCAGGCTATTATTAAAATTCAATATCTTAAGGTTTTCCACGACTTACCATCCACTTTAAATAAATTCCTTTCTGCAAGGCCCCCTCACAGTCAAAATATAGCACTTATATTTTGCTTTTGTTAACTCGTTATTGACAATTGGCTTAGTGGTACTACACAGAAGTTTGTGTGCTCTGTATCAGGGCTTAACTAGCTCAGTGTTGGTTGGAAAGTGAAGAGACCTACTGTGAAGTTTCCACCTCCAATTAAAAATACTGATGTATTTTGGGGCTGGAGAGATGGCCTAGTGGTTAAGAGCACCGATTGCTCTTGCAGAGGACCTGGGTTCAATTCCCAGCACCCACATGGTGGCTGAGAACCGTCTTTAACTCCAGACACCCTTTTCTGACCTCTGCGGTGTTGCATAACACAGGTGCACAAACCTACATGCAGACAGTATATTCATACACATAAAAAAATTAAAAAAAAAATACTGATGTATTTTATAACCATAATGCTTCCAACAGAACCCTTTACTGCATGAAATATTCTACTCTACCTCATTGTAAATGATGTCTCTGTTGGCTCTTGAGCTGGCAAAACTGGATCACCACTTGTAGAAGAATGAAACTAAACCTCTACCTTTCACCTTGTACAAAAGTCATTTCTAAATGGATCAATGACTTCCATATTAAAACTGAAACTCTGGAAATTTTAGAAGAAAACATTTGGAGTAACCTATAAAATACAGGGGTAGGAAAAGATTTTCTAAATCAGACATTATTTGTGCAGGAAATAAGGTCAACAATCAACAAGTGGGACCCCATTTAACTAAAAGCTTCTGTACAGCAAAAGGAAAAGTCAAAAAAATCAAGATGAAACCCACAGAGTGGTTGGTTTACCAGCCTGAGTATATAAATTACTCAACAAACAAAGGAGCAAGAAAACAAATGACCCCATCAAAAGATGGTCTAAAGATCTGAACATAGATTTCTCAAGAGAAGAAGTAAAGATGGTGAAGAAACATCTTAAAATGGTGTTCAACTTCATTAGTAATTAAGGAAATGCAAATCAAAACCACTTTAAGATTTGATCTTACCCTGTTAAGACTGATTAATTTCAAGAAAACAAATAATCCCAAATCCTAAAGAGGTTTGGGGGAAATGGGAACACTCATTCACTGCTGGTGGAATTGCAAACTCATGCAACCCCGATGGAAAGCAGTATGGAGAACTCCTAAAAGACTAAAAATGAACCTACCATTTGACCTAGTCATACCACTCCTGGGTGTATACACAAGGGATGAATCCTATAGCAGAGATATGTGCACCATGTTTATTGCTTCTCTTTTCACAATAGCAAAGAGCTGGACACAACCTAAGTGTCCCTCAACTGATGACTGGATAAAATGAAAATGTGGTACATTTACTCAATTGTACTATAAATGTATGATGATAATATACTTTTCTTTAAAATATCATGACCAAGTTGGATTCATACCAGAGATGCAGGGATGGTTCAACATACGAAAATCAATAAACATCATCAAACACATAAACGGAATCAAAGACAAAAACCACACCATCATTTCAATTGATGCTGAAAAAGCGTTTGACAAAATCCAGCATCCCTTCATGTTTAAAGTCCTAGAAGGAATTGGATTGGAGGGATCATTCTTCAATGTAATCAAAGCCATATACAGGAAACCCACAGCTAATATCATCCTAAATGGGGAAATGACAGAAACATTCCCTTTAAAGGTAGGAACTCGGCAAGGCTGCCCCCTGTCACCACTCCTCTTCAATATAGTGCTTGAAACACTTGCTAGAGCAATAAGGCAAGAAAAGGATATTAAAGGAGTACTAATTGGAAAAGAGGAGTCCAAACTATCCCTATTTGCTGTGATTGATTTGTTTACCTTCAAGGGATGCTTGCAAACTCCACCAGAAAACACCAGAAACGATTAACAGCTTCAGCAAGTGGCAAGGATACAAAATATAACCTTAAAAAAATCAATGGCCTTCTTTTACACCAAAACAAAGCAACTGGAGAAGAATTCAAAGAGACCTTCCCACTCACAATCCTCAAAAAACAATTAAGATACCTAGGAAACCTAAACCTAACCAAGACACCAAGACTCCCACAACAAAAATTTTAAACCCTTAAAGAAGAAATTGAAGAGGACTCAGAAGATGGAAAAAGACTCCCATGCTCATGGATTGGGAAAATTAACATTGTAAAAATGTCCATTTTACCCAAAACTCTGTATAGATTTAATGCAATCCCAATCAAAATCCCCAAAATTTCTTCACAGGCTGGAAACAAATGTTCTTAAATTCATTTGGAAAAAACAAAAGGACCCCTAAGCCAAAAAACCCCTGAGCTGAAAAGAGCTACAAGGGGATCTCTTTACCAGACTTCAAACTATACTACAGGGTATAGTCATAAAAAACAGCCTGGGTACTGGCACAAAAAAACGACCTGTTGACCAATGGACAAAACCGAGGATCCAATCTGAGCACATACAATTTCAGACCATCTCATTTTGACAAGGGTGCCAAGAAGCCACAATGGAGAAAGACAGCATCTTCAGCAAGTGGTGTTGGCAAAAACTGGATCACCACTTGTAGAAGAATGAATTACCCTACCTCTTGTCCTGTACAAAATCAACTCTAGATGGATTCAAGACCTCAATGTAACCCCCAAATCTGATGGCAATAGAAGAAAAGTTGCAGCAGACTACAAGACACAGACCGTAGGAAAAGACTTCCTAAACAGACAAGCACTGCACAAGAAGTAAGGTCAAAATTGACAAAATGGGACCTCATCAACCTCAAAAGGTTCTGTACTCAAAAGAAACAATCAAGGAAGTGAATAGAAATCCCATGGAGTGGGAGGAAACCTTCACCTCAGAAACATCTGACAAGCATTGATTTCCAGATATATAAACTACTCAAAAAACAAAGAAAAAAGAAACAAATGATCCACTCAATAGATGGAGCAAAAACTGAACAAGCCTTCACAAGTGGGAATTAGAGATGCCGAGAAACACCTCGAACTGTTCACCACTCACTATCATTAGGAAATGCAAATGAAAACCACTTTAAGATTATCTTACTCCAATAAGACTGGCTAGGATCAAGTAAACAAATAATACCAATGCTGGAGAGGTTGTGGGAAGGGAACATCTCAACTGCTGTTGGAATGTAAACTCATTACAGCCACTATGGGAACGAAGTGTGAGAATCCTTGGAAGACTTGGAATGATGAACGCCAACCCGACCCAGCCCTACCACTCCTGGGTATGACCCTCAAGACTTACGCCACCAGAGATACATGACGGCCATGTTTATATTGCAGCTTTCTCACAATAGCAAGGAGGTGGAACCAACCTAAATGCCCCTCAACAAACGAGTGGATAGAGAAAATGTGGTACATCTACACATGGAGTTCTATGCAGCAGTAAAGAAAGACGACATCACGAGCTTTGCAGAAATGGCTGGAGCTAGAGGACATCATGCTGAGTGAAGTAACACAGCCCACCCAGAAACAAACGACGAATGGTATCCCTCATCTGTGGATGCTAGTTGCAATTACCCAGTTGTAGTATTTCTTGGTAGGGCCCCCTGAGCTTTGTACAAAGCAGTTGGGCATAATGCCTTAATGGAAACAACAACAACAACAACAACAACAGAAAAGACTGCATCAAAGAACTGACTGAAACAGTGAACTTCTGCTCAAAACAGTCAACTTCCCCATGGAAAATATTGAGAAAGACTAAGAGATGAAAAGCATGTTTGGCAGAATGCATGAGCTCTGACAGGGTAGGGGAATGGGCGGGAACACGGCTCTAGATTTGTTAAAAATAAATAAATAAATTTATGTGAAAAAAATAAATAAAATAAAATATAACACAATAAATTGTTCCATTGTTCCACTGCTAATTTTTAGTCTTGTTCATTGATCAAAGTACCATCAGATAATTTTTATTTCAAACCTATGGTACATAGCATGGTATCAAAATATTTGAATATGCATAATATATTGAGAATTATCAAAACTGGCTTGCCTTTATTTTTATATTTTTTCACATTAACTATCTATGTGTTGCTAAAATCGTTTAAAATAGTTACCTGCTGGGGGTGGTGGCACATACTTTTAATCCCAGCACTTGGGAGGCAGGCAGATTTCTGTAAGTTCAAAGCCAACCTGGTCTACCTAGTGAGTTCCAGGAAAGCTGGAGCAACAGGGAGACCCTGTCTCAAAAAGACCAAAAAAAAAATATTTGCCTTAATTGTTCAATAAATTAAGACATAATTTCAAATAATAATAAAAAAATTAATGAAATTTCATAAATAGAGAAGCTACAGATTAGGTCAACATAATAAAAAAATCATTGATCATGACCATTAAATTAGATATGAACTAACACTGGATTCACTAGACTGCTCTTAGAAACTAAATTTATTTCACTGCATAAAATATTTTATTTATTGTAAGATAATAGGACATTCTAAATAAAGTAAAAAGATGAAATTATTTTGTAATATTATAGGAAAAGAAAATGATCATTTTTCTAACTAGAAACAGAAATTGCACTTAAAGCAACGGCTTTTTTTTTTCAAAAACAATCTTTGATAGGGATTTACAACTTCTTCATCTGTGTCCTAAGGGTGGTTCTAATAATTTTGTAGGGAGCTGCCAAAAATTAGTTATTGTTCTGTTAATCATTGCTAATAAGAACAGAGAATTTTTCTAGATGTCCCAGGAAAATTATACTAATTAAGAATGTCTGAATGTGTGCATCTCCTCAGAGATTAATTTATTCATCATGATCAGTTAATCACTTTTCTTTACATAATTAGGTAGCTTCTGGTAGAAAGGAAGACCCATTAGTTATCTAAGAATATGGAAGTCTATTTTAGCTGACAGTGGTGAAACTGTGAAGTGAACTCACGACCTCCTTAGCATGCAGCATCCATAATTGCATACTTATTAGTGTTGGTTGTATTGTCCCAAGCAAGGGCAGGCTTCAAGATGTATTTAGGAAATTGATACTGAACAAGTCCAGTACTCTTATGGATGGGAAAGTACATTTCATTTTTTGAATTATTTAATAACTAACATTAGTAGACATATACTGTATAAATAGGATCAGTTTCTTACTAGATTCCCCATGTAGACTAATAAACTAGATTCCTCCCAATTACTCTTATTGAGTCACCAGTACAACTATATCTCTCTGGCACTTCAACAGAGTAGAAAGGGAAGACAGGTATCATATAATAAAAGAGTGAATGAACCCAACCAATAGGAAAATATGTAGTCAAAGATTATGAATAGGTAATTTAAAACTGAAGACACACTACCACTTAAACCAAAGGTTCCTTCAACAAATTAATAGAAAGAAATACACACTCAGCAATTCATTGAAAGTACTGCTAAAACACATATTTCAGGAACAAAAATTAAATTCAAACCAAAAATACATGCTGGAAAGCACAAGGCTATATACTAAACAATACTGAAAAAACAAATATGACAGTTTTTACTTATTAAACAAGATAGCTGATAATTTGTCTAATTTGAGGTTGTCAGTATCATGCCAATTTGAGATTGTCAGTAGCATGCCATCAAAATTTTGTAATATTATGTGCATTTGGAAAGAAAGGGGAACAACATTTTTTTCTCTCTTTCTTTTCTCTGCCTCAAATATATGTGTATGTATGTATGTATGTATGTATTTGTGTGTGCACATGTGTTTGTGTGTGTGTGTACATATACATGTCTAATTTTTAGGGAGTTGACAAAAATTAGTTCCTAGTCATTTAATCATTATTAGTAACAATGATGATGATATTTTTCCCATGAGACCTTTTTTTTTATTTTATTTATTTTTGTATGTGTATGAATGTACTGTCTGCATGTAGGTTTGTGCACCTGTGTCGTGCAATGCTGCAGAGGTCAGAAGAACTGGAGTTAAAAATGGTTCTCAGCCACCATGTGGGTGCTGGGGATCCAACCCGAGTCCTCTCCAAGAGCAGTTGGTGCTGCTAACTGCTAGGCCATCTCTCCAGCCCTCCCATGTGTTCGTTTTAAGCATAATATTAGCAAAGTATTAGAAGTAAAAAATTATAGGCATTTTTTGTATTTGAGATAAGTTTATACTCTATTTCCAAAGAGACGTTCGAAATCACAAAAAATATACATGATTTGACAGTTTCTTTAAATCCACCTTTTTAAAAGTACTTATTCTTTCACATATTTTAACAAATTTTCAGAGATAATGTGTTAAATTTCTCTCTATTTATATGATTATGCTCTCTCTGGTTCTCAGAATAACTTTTAAAACTTAAAATATTGCTTCATATTATAGAGTGCTAATTCCTGAAAATATATTCAGCCATTTACATTTATCAAATCATAAAATTTATCTTATTTTGTCTGTCAAGTGAAAGCACAGGGAAGGTGCAGAGACTAGAAAGTTACTGTCACCCCTAAGTTTCCACAGCTGATCATCAGGTTTTAGATACTCTATAACTTTCACCTAAGTTCTGAACAGTATGCATGATATGCATGTTAAAGCTACATAGACTGCACAAAACTTAAATCCTTATAAACCTTGAAAAGATGTTCATATTAACATATTTTACTGTTTTAGATTTTTATTGAGCTTTTGTGCATTTCATACAAGCTTTCCCAGTCATATTTAGACCCCTTTCCCAATCCATACCACAAACAGCAACAAATAAGAACATCGATACTACCAAAAGAAAAATTGGAAGATCAGCATATGTACTGAAATCATCATGCTGAGGATGTGCAATCTACTTCACAAAGAGACCAAATCAAAGTGTTAAAAAGTCAAATTGCCTAAGTGGTATATGGCAGTAGCTGAACAATTAAAAACAAATTGTGAATCCCAAACATGTTTTGGAATTAACCTATAGTTTATTTTCAGACTGTCATTTCGGTATATGTGTGAAGTGTATATATGCTTATTAAGATTTGTTCAAATAACTGACCAAAACAGTAAACATCTACATCAAGAAAGTTATATTTATATATTTTATTAGTTGCTTTTGTGTTTCTGTTGCTGGGTTTCAGAAGGAAACAAAGAAAGGGATTGCTTGGCCCACATTCATTTGGGAAGACTATCATTCCTTCATTTCTAGCTTCCATTGAATCTTTCTATGAAGTTACATTCATGATCTATGATACTTGACTAAGATGTTTATAGTACTAAGGGTGAAGAATGGAAACAGAAGGAGAGATATAGTGACCTTTGATTCCCTTATAACCCAGTGAATGATGTAACATTCTCAAACAAGAATCCTGGTTACAGTTTAGCTCTTCTCGCTCCCATGAGCCATGAGTAGGTCAGGCTTAGCTTTGCACTGAAGTCCAAATTTTCCACAATTCACCTAACTGGAAGGTAATGGCTTGTTGTCCATGTCATTTTAACAATCACCTAATTCAGCCTCATATTTTCATCTTTGTCTTGTTCTTTCCTGCTGTATAATCATGATGTTCAAATAAAATCTTCTACTGGTACATGAGTATTTCTGGGACTCATGTAGTGAATGAAGTGTAGAATTCTCCCCATTCCCTATACAAGCCTTAATGATCTACTATTAAATCAATTCCCTGACCTTGGCCCAATCTCTTTTTACTGCCCTGTGTTATTTCTTTTGCATAGGGATGCTACAGAAGTTATCAAGTGGGAAACGAATGCTGCGTTTGTAACTACTGGTTAAGCCATTTGTTATAACCACAGTCTGAGTGGAGAAAGATTCCAGAATTGTATCCTAGCAAGATACAAGGAAACAAAAGTTAACATTCATATGCATTTCTTGAAATAACTATGAATCCAAGGGAAATTAATTAGGATTTAAACTAAGCTAAACCTAGTCTAAACAATTTAAAGGAATTCATGAATATTGTGTTTCAAGTCATAGTGATTAAGAAACTTCTGACCAACACAGGAAATAATCAACAGCATACAGAAGTAGTCTTGAGAAGGGTAGAAGTGGAAACCGGGCATTTGAAAAGAAGTTAATATTCATACCATATGAGGAACTCTAAAATGCAATAGTAAACAAAACTGAAATAAGCAATAGACAATAGAATATTTTCAAAACAAGACCTACATCCTTTAAAATATTTTATTATTTTTATTTCTTTTTTCAAAGCCAATATTTTATTGAAGTTTTGTGCATTTCATACAACATTTCCCAATCAAATCTACACCCATTCCTTCTTCCATGCCCCCCACCCCACCAGAGCTTATGCATTCTGCCAAACATGTTTTTCATCTTTTTCTAAGTCTTCTTTAAAATTTTTGATGCAGAATTTTACTGCTTCAGGCAAAAGTTCACCATTTCAGTGAGTTCTTTCACCCAGTCTTGTTGTTGTTGTTGTTGTTCCTTCCAGTTTTCATAACTCCAAAATATGCATGTATGCAATGCCACACATATATCAAGATTATGACATCATAGGTTTTTGCATATTCAGCTTATGATTTCTTTTTATTATTATTGGGTTTTTTTTTTCTTTATTAGGCTGAAAGATGTCATGTTTTCCTTAAGGAATTGTTTAAAGGCTCCTCCTTGGCAAGCCCAAACAGCCATCAGTTCTGGCCTTGTGCTCCACACTGGGGTCTTCCTTTCCCATGGTCACCAAATGAAGTCCAGTAAGCACCGTATCCTGTCTTGATCTTCCTGTGCTGGTCTCCCTGATACAGCCTGGGTAGTCCAACAATGGCAGTCTATACTCTGAAGAGGCTTAAATCCCAGTAGTTGCTCAGTCCACAAGTTGGATGTCTCAGCAGTCCCCATCTGATACTGAAGGTTTGGAGGATTCTTGGAGAGACCTGAGTCTTAAGTCCATATTGGAAGATTGAAAAGCCATGTATCATGTGTTTGAAGGATGGGAAACGCAATAGCAGCCACAGGGTAGCTGCTCTTGCCAATAAGAATTGAAGACAGGCAAAACAACATTTTTTTTCTTTTTACTTTCTGTCTTTTTACTAAGATTTCAAGTTTTATACCTGCAGTACAATTTCTCAGGCCTTACTAATTATTTATTTCTGGTTATACTTTCCTTTTGGATATTTAAGGCCATGCAGTTAGCCCAGATTAACCAAAGTTTTTGTTTATTCTCAAGGTCAGTTGAGGGTCTGGTCCTCAGGGTTCATTCATCATTTTGAGGGGGGGGGGTGGCTCTTTTTTGGCTTTTCATTTACCAGTTTAATCTACTCTAGGACAAAGGAAGTTCTTGCTAGACCAAGCTTCCTTTTTTGAAGCATGTGCAGACTTTCCTATTTATAGATTGGATAGTGGCTGAACTCCCATTAGTGGATCTCTAAGACCTCCCTGCACAGGAAGACTGGTGACTTACATTTGCAGGACATTTCAAGAGATTACCCCATGCATAGTCCCCTGGGACTTAGTTAACTTCTGAGTATTTTTATTTCTTGGGTATGAGATATTGCCTGTATGTGTGTAAGTATACCCATGTCCTGCAGTGCCCTCAGAGGTCAGGAGATGGTGTCAGATCCCATGAAAAAGGGATTGTGGACAATTTATACCTTCCATATGGGCCTTGGAATCCAAACCAGTGCACTTAATCACTGAGCAATCTCTCTTGTCCCAAGAACTATATCTTAAGGCCCACCAACATCTGAAAACTTCTCAATCTCAGTAATCAAACAGCAGTGAGCTGTCCCTCTACCTTAGCAGGAATGACTATTACTAACATGACTGAAGATAACATGGGTTGGGAGGATGTTAATAAAGAAACTTGACACTAAATAAGAAAGTAAATCTCAGAAGTACTATAGAAAACAATAAGCAGATTCCTCAAAACTTTAAAATACAGCTAATAATGTGTCCTAGCATCCTTTCCTCTGAGCACATATCCAAAGGAATACAGAAGTACCATGCCAAGGAGACATTTGAACCCCTATGTTTACTGATGCATATTCATAATATCCAACACTCTCAAAGACTGTCAACAGCTGAATGAATCAAGAAAATATGATGTACATACTCAGCCATAAAAAGAACAAAGTATGTCACATAAAAATATGGATAGAAATGATGTTTTTTTATGAGTGAATTAAGTCCAATCTAGAATCATCTTACTCCCAAATGTATTGTCAATTACTTGATTTCATAGGTGAGAGTGCAGTCTAACAGAGGCCTCTGAAAACAAGACTGAAGGACTTGAACTTGAGCAAAGCTAGTAAATGGTTATTAAGTTACACCTGGAAAGATTTGGTGTGCCATTGCTCAGCAGGGTAACTAGATATAAAAATATGCTAAATATCACAAAACTGTTATAAAATATTTTGAACTTTTATCATAAAGATATGATAAATCTCTGAGGAGATAGTAGTGATTCACCTGATTTAAATATTGTTCAAATGTAAAAATAAAGTATCAAAACATTGCATAACACACCCTGAGTATATAAAGTTATGCTATCAAATAGATTTAATTAATGTTACATTTCAAATATCATTTTAGTGCTTATTGATTTGCTCAGGTAACTGCTACATAATTCTTCTAAATAGAATGATTTTCTTCCTAAATTTCTGTTTGAGTAAACTCTTTAGGTGAACACATGCACTTTCATAAATGGGGTAAATCCAGTATAAAAGGGCATAACCATAGTAGTGTAGATCTCTTTGATGGAAGTGTGTTCACTAGATAACATGTGATGGCTCATCCTGGCTGTCAGCTTGACTGATCTGGAATCAACTAAACACAAACTGCTGAACACTCCTCTAGGGACTACATTTATTGGATTATTTGAAGATGGAAGATTCATCCTAAATATCAAGGGCGATATTTTGTGATTGCCTAGGTTACAAAAAGATGGAAGATGGAAAATTTGTTATGTGCCTGCTTGCCTTCAGTCTGTGCTGACTCATCTATCCCATTGCTGCCCCCAGAAGGTGCTCATACGTCATCAGGAAATGCATGTAAAAATAGGATTAGGAAACAGCGTAGTGACCAAATAAATGAGGATGGAAAATGGGGATTTTGCAATAATGGACCTAATTTTGTGGGGTTTTAGGGGTTGTTTGTTCCATTTTTGAGACAATTGCTAAGTAGCTGTTGCCTATAATTATCCTCTGCCTCACAAGCTGGAACAGCAAGATCTGAACAAACAACCTCTGCCCAAGTTGGGTTGCACCTACTTGCCTAGGATTATAAACTTGACTTTACACAAGAAGAGAAAGAGCTTGGAGAGTCAGATACTCCTCCCAACCAGCCAGACAGCCTTGTTTGTATGGGAGGTGAGGGGCAGCTAAGGGAAGATATGTGCAACTCAGATATTTCCTAGTGAACATAGCATGATTTTTTTTTAAAGAAGCTCAGGTGACCAATACCTTCCTTCTAAGCAAGCTGTTCTAAGGATAGACAAGGAATAATGCTGAAGACAATGAGTGTATGCATTTTCTCTCTGCTTGGCCCTGAACTTTCTGTGTGGTTTATGTATTTTATTCGTTCTTTACAACAACCTTTTGACATTACTTCAATGTTATAGACCAAGGACCTGAATCTACCAGTATTTGAATAAGGGTTGAAGTTAGGACAGGAAATTGGTCCTCTGATTTTTACAGTAAAGATGACCCAACAACATTGTAATTCCTTGAGGAGTTGGCAATCACTCCAGAACCTTGTCCGAGGAAGCAGCAAAGGAAGAAAAGAATGTAACCCCAGGGTGCCCAAATGTGTTGAAGAATTACCCCCTTAATGAATTTTTTATGGGGGTCAATCACTTCTCCTTCCATTGTTTTGACATCAGATAACATGTTCTATGCTTCATTCAATATATAGCTATTGAGAATGGGTAATACTTTAAATTAATGTTTTGCTTGCTTTCAGACACCTTTACTGAAGAGCCTTTCTTTAACAATTTCCCCTCTCTTCCTGTGCCTTCTTCTAGTTTCTTTCATCTGCTTATTCATTTTCTATTGACAATTATTCACACTTATTTTCTCCCTTATTTCATTACAGTTCTGTTTCAAGAAGAATAGAGTTTCCAGGGAAGCAGATATACATGCAGATTATTTCATCCTATGGACATGAGATGTTCAGGGGAAGTAAATCAAGGTAGATATAACAAGTAGAACCAGAAATAAGATGACATTGTGCTACACCTTAAGAATCATAATTTCTGCTGGGCATGGTAGCACACCCCTCTAATCCTAGCACTTGGGAGGCAGAAGCAGGCAGATCTTTGTGAGTTCAAGTCCAGCCTGGTCTACAGAGTGAGTTCCAGGATAGCTGGGGCTACAAGGAGACCCTGTCTCGAAAAGACAAAAATAAAAAAGAATAATAAGTTCTGAAGCTAATGTGAATGGAAAGATATCCCTGTATTCTTTTTCCAGTTGCTTGTTGTTGGCATAAAAAACTACTGATTTTTCCAGATTAATTTTATAACCTGCTACTTTACTAAAATTGTGAATCATTTCTTAGAATTTTCTGGTAGAATTTTAGGTATATTATCATCTTCAGAAAAGGATAGTTTGACCTCCTTCTTTCCAATTAGTACTCATTTCTTGGAATTTTCTGGTGGAATTTTAGGTATACTATCATGTCATCTGCAAAGAGGAATAGTTCGAACTCCTCTTTTCCAATAAGTACTCATTTAATTTCCTTTTCTTGAATTATTGCTCTCACAAGCATTTCAAGCACTATATTGAAAAGGATTGGAGATAGGGATGTCAGGTTCCTGACTTTAAGGGAGAATTGTTTTAATTTTCCCCCATTTAAAATTATGTTGGCTGTGGATTTATTGTATATGGAATACCTTAAGTAAACTATCATGTCATCTGGAAAAAGGGTTAGTTTGACTTCCTCTTTTCCAATTAGTATTCCTCTAGTTTCCTTTTCTTTTCTTATTGCTCTTGTGAGCATTTCAAGGCACTATATTGAAAAGGAGTGGGAATAAGTGGCAACCTTGCCAGGTTCCTGACTTTAAGGGTAATGCTTCTAGTTTTTCCCCACTTAAGATATGCTGGCTGAGGGGTTTGTTGTACATGGCTTTAATTGTGCTGAGGAATGTTCTCTCTGATCCAGTTTCCTCCAGGACTTTAAACATGGAGCCATGCTGAGTTTTGTCAAAAGCCTTTTTGGCAGTGATTGAAATGACTTTGTGCATTTTGTCTTTCATTCTGATTATGTGCTTTATGATGTTCATTGACTTTTGTATGCTGAACTATCCCTGAATCTCTTGTATGAATCCAGCTTGGTCATGGTGGATGATCTTTTTGATATGTGCCTGTATGCAGTTTGCAAGTATTTTGCTGAGAATTTTTGCATCTATGTTCATTAATGAAATGGGTCTATAGTTTTCTTTTTTGGTTGTATCTTTGCCTGGTTTTGGCATTAGAGTGATGCTGGCTTCATAGAAGGAATTTGAGAGATTTAGTTCTGTTTCTATCCTCTTGAATAATTTAAGTAGTAGTGGGTGTAGGCCTTCTTTACATGT
The DNA here is from genome assembly GCA_009823505.1 of Rhizomys pruinosus. Classification (NCBI taxonomy): domain Eukaryota; kingdom Metazoa; phylum Chordata; class Mammalia; order Rodentia; family Spalacidae; genus Rhizomys; species Rhizomys pruinosus. Next base: position 472,651 of record VZQC01001486.1, read on the forward strand.
CTTATAGAATTCTTCTCTGAATCCATCTGGACCTGGGCTTTTTATTTTTAGTTGGGAGATTTTTATCCCAGTTTCAATTTCTTCCTTTATTATGCATATATTTAAGCTGTCAATCTCTTCCAGGTGAAGTCTTGGTGGATTCCATGATGTCAGATATTCATCTATTTCTCCTATAAACTATCAACAGTTTCAGTAAAGTGGTGGGGTACAAAACTAACTTAGAAAAATTGGTAGCCTTTCTTTATGACAAAAACAAGCATTTGGAGAAGGAATACAAGGAGACTTTCCCACTCACAATAGATTCCAAAAAATAAATTATCTAGGAACAAACCTGAACAAAAACACTAAAATTCTCTACCATGAAAATTTTAAATCCTAAGGAGATTGAGGAAGATACTAGAAGATGGACAAACCTCCCACGTCCATGGATTGGAAGAATCAATATAGTAAAAAAATAACTATCCTGTCCAAAGTAATATACAGGTTCAATTTAGTCCCAATTAAAATCCCCTCAAGCTTCTTCTCAGATCTAGGGAAAAAAAAAACATGCTAAAGTTCATATGGAGAAACAAAAGACCCTGGATAGCCAAAGCAATGCTGAGCAAAAAGAGCAATACAGGGGGTATTATCATACCAGACTTCAAACTATATTACAGGGGTATAGTCATAAAAACAGCCTGGTATTGGCACAAAAAAGGACCCATAGATTAATAGAACAAAATTGAAGATCAGAACCTGAGCAAATCCAATTTCAGCCACCTCATATTCTACAAAGAGGCCAAGAAGGCTCAATGGAGTTATGATAGCATCTTCAGCAAATGGTTGTCATAACCAGAACACCATATGTGGAAGAATAAAACTAAATCCCTACCTCTCACCATGTACAAAAATCAACTACAAATCAATCAAAGACCTCAATGTGAAACTCAAAACTCTGAAAATGATAGAAGAAAACATTGGTAGTAACCTACAAGACATAGGCATAGGAAAAATCTTTCTAAATCAGATAGCATCTGGGTGAAAAATAAGGCCATCAATTGAGAAATGGGACCTTATTAAACTCAAGACCTTCTGTACAGCAAAAGAAACAATAAAAGAAGTCGGGAGAAAATCCAGAGTGTAAGGGAATCGTCACCAATCTGATACAGCATTACCATCCAACATGTATAAACTACTCAAAAAACAAAGGAGGAAGAAATCAAATGACCCACTCAAAAGATGGAGTAAAGAGCTGAACAGAGACTTCACAAATCAAGAAGTAAAGATGGCTGTGAAACACCTTAAAAAGTGTTCAACATCACTAATAATTAAGGAAATGCAAATTAAAACATCCTTAAAATTTCTTCTGACTCTAATAATACCAGTTATGATCCAGAAAATAAAGGATCCCAAATGCTGGAGAGTTTGTGGGGAAAGGGTAACACTCATCAACTGGTGGGAATGCAAACTCCTGCAACCCTTATTGTAAGTAGTGTGGAGAACTTTTAAGAAACTGAAAACGATGGGCTGGAGAGATGGCTTAGCGGTTAAGAGCACCGACCTCTCTTGCGGAGGACCCGGGTTCGAACCCCAGCACCCACATGGCAGCCAAGAACTGTCTGAAACTCCAATTCCAGGAGAACTCCAGTTCCAGGGGGAATCTGACACCCACTTCTGACCTCTGCGGCATTGCATGACACGGGTGCACACACTTGCATGCAGACAGTACACTCATACACATACAGAAAAAAAAAAAAAAAGAAACTGAAAACGAGCTTACTACCTGACCCAGTCATACTACTTCTGGGTATATACCCACAAGACTCATCCTATTGCACATCTATGTTTATCACATCTCTCTTCACAATAGCAAAGAGCTGGAACCAATACAAATGCCCCTCTTCTGATGAGTGGATAACAAAAATGTGTTACATCTACACAATGGAGTTCTATGAGGCAGTAAAGAAAGATGATATCATGAACTTGGCAGGTAGATAGAGCTCAAAGATATTAAGCTAAGTGAAGTAACACAGTCCCAGAAAAACAAAGGATAAATGGTATCCCTCATTTGCGGATGCTAGCACCAAATCCCTATTTGAAAGGAAGCTGAAAGGCAAGCTGAACAACATTAATATTATATTTCTTTTTATCTGAAAGCAACTGTACTGTTATACTGTGAATCCCTTAATGGGCTCTATAATTAATTTACCACATTTTTAGACTTTGTAATTGTGGTATATGGGTGGAGGGTATGTATTCATATTTTAGAGTAATATAAAATTAAAGGGAAAATATAAACCCCTAAACTTATTTTGGAATTAACATACAGTTAATTTTCTGAGGTCATAGTTTTGGTATACATGTGATGTATATATAGGCATGTTTTGGAACAACACAAATAGGAGGGAACAATGACAAAAGGACTGGGTCAATGAACTGACTGAAATAGTCAACTTCTGCCCAAACAATAAACCTTGGCAGAGAAAAAATTTAAAAAAGACTGAGAAAAAGATGCAAAACATATATAGCAGAATGTATGAACTATGGTGGGGTGGGGGACATGGAGAAGAGACTGTGTCTAAATTGGACTGAGAAATGATGTGTGAAATACACAAAACATTAATAAAATATTTTATATAAAAACTGTTCAACATCACTAGTCATTAAGGATATGCAACTTAAAATCGCTTTAAGATTTCATCTTACTCTGGATAAGGCTAGCTATTATCAAGAAAACAAATGATACCAAATGTTGCAGAGGCTGTAGGGAAAGGGGAACACTCATTCACTGATGGTGGGAATGCAAACTTGCACAACCCCTGTGGAAAGCAGTGTGGACAACTCTTAAAAGTCAATAAATGAGCCTACCATTTGACCCAGCCATTCCACTCCTGGGTATCTACTCAAAAGAGGCATCCTACTTCAGAGACATGTGCACCACCATGTTCATTGGAGCTATCTTCACATTAGTGAAAAGCTGAAAACAACTCAGGTATCCCATTACTGATGAGTAGATAATGAAAATGTGGTACATCTACACAATGGAGTTCTATGCAGGGACAAGGAAAGATGACATGAAATATGCAGGCAAATATATGGAACTAGAAGATGTTATGCTAAGTGAACTAACACAGAAACAAGAAAAAAAATGGTGTCGCTCATCTGTGGATCCTAGTACCAAACCCTTATATGCAAATAATGCTGAGTAATTTTTACTTTCCAGTCACATAAAAATGGAGGAGAGATTTTTGGTATCTTTAGTTCGATTTGTTCCCAGGTATTTTATTATTTTTGAGTCTATTGTGAGTGGGAAGGTTTTCTTATTTTCCTTCTCCATTTGTTTATTGTTGGTGTAAAGAAAGGCTACTGATTTTTCCAGGTTCTGGGAAAATGAGCCTACCACCTGACCCACTCATACCACTCCTGGGTATATACCCACAAGACTCATCCTTCCACAAAGATACATGCACATACACGTTTATTGCAGCTCTTTTCACAATAGCAAAGAGCTGGAACCAACAAAACTCCCTCAACTAACAAGTGGATGACAAAAATGTACATCTACACATTGGAGAACTGTTTTATGAGCTCTGTGTCCTTTTTAATTTAATTTTATTTTTATTGTTATTAAACTTTTTCCATAGGTCATACATCATTTCTCAATCGAATCTAGAGTTGCTTCCCTTTCCATGTCCCAAATCCACCCAAGTCCCTGCACTCTGCCATACATGTCCTGCATCTTTTTCTGAGTCTTTCCAGAGTTTTTTTTTTTCAGTTTTTTGGTTGTTCTCTTCAACTTGTATTGCTACAGTGTGTGTGTGTGTGTGTGTGTGTGTGTGTGTGTGTGTATGTATATACATATTTATATGTATACATAAATNAAGGAAACAAAAGTTGACATTCATATGCATTTCTTGAAATAACTATGAATCCAAGGGAAATTAATTAGGATTTAAACTAAGCTAAACCTAGTCTAAACAATTTAAAGGAATTCATGAATATTGTGTTTCAAGTCATAGTGATTAAGAAACTTCTGACCAACACAGGAAATAATCAACAGCATACAGAAGTAGTCTTGAGAAGGGTAGAAGTGGAAACCGGGCATTTGAAAAGAAGTTAATATTCATACCATATGAGGAACTCTAAAATGCAATAGTAAACAAAACTGAAATAAGCAATAGACAATAGATATTTTTCAAAACAAACCTACATCTTTAAAAAATATTTTAGTTATTTTATTTCTTTTTTCAAGCCCAATGTTTTATTGGAGTTCTGTGCATTCATACAAACCATTTCCCAATCAAATTACACCCATTCCTTCTTTCCATGCCCCCCACCCCACCAGAGTCATGAATTCTGCCAAACAATGGTTTTTCATCGTTTCTTAAGTCTCTCTTTTAAAATTTTTTTTTTTTTTTTTTTATTGTTTTGGGCAGAAGTTCCCCATTTCAGTGAGTTCTTTCACCCCAGTCTTGTTGTTGTTGTTGTTGGTTTCCTTCCAGTTTCTCATAACTCCAAAATATGCATTGTATGGCTAATTGCCACACATAATATCAAGATTTTGGACATCATAGGTTGTGCATATTCCAGCTTATGATTCTTAAATTATATTTTATTGCGGTTTTTTTTTCTTTTAGGCTGTGAAAGATGTCATGTTTCTTAAGGATTGTAAAGGCTTTCCTCCTTGGCAAGCCCAAACAGCCATCAGTCTGGCCTTGTGCTCCACACTGGGTCTTCCTTTCCTGTGGTCACCAAATGAAGGCATCCAGTAAGCATCATGCCCTGTCTTTGATCTTCCTGTTTGCTGGGTCTCCCTTGATACAGCCTGGGTTTTCCAACAATGGCAGTCTACTTTCTGAAGAGGCTAAAATCCCAGAAGCCACTCAGTCCACAAGTTTTGGCTGTCTCAGCATTCTCCATCTGGCACTGAAGGGTTTGAGGATTCTTGGAGAGACCTGCATCTTAAGTCCATTATTGGAAGATGGAAAAGCCATGTATCATGTGGTTTTGAAGGGGATGGGAAAACGCCAATAGCAGCACAGCGTAGCTGCTTCTTGCCAATAAGATTCGAGACAGGCAAAACACACATTTTTTTTCTTTTTACTTTCTCCGTCTTTTAACTAAGATTTTTCCAAGTTTTATTACCTGCCAGACATTTCTCAAGGCCTTCTAATTATTTATTTCCTGGCTGTGTATTTCCTTTTGGATGTTTAAGGCCAGGCAGTTAGCCAGATTAACCAAAGTTTTTGTTATCTCAAGGTCACTTGAGGGGGTCGGGTCCTCAGGGTTCATTCATTCATTTGAGGGGGGGGTGGCTCCTTTGGCCTTTTCATTTACCAGTTTTAATCTACTCTAGACAAAGGAGAGTTCTTGCTAGACAAGCTTCCTTTTTTTTGAAGCATGTGCAGACTTTCCTATTTATAGATTGGATAGTGGCTGAACTCCCATTAGTGGATCTTCAAGACCTCCTGCACAGGAGACTGTGACTTAACATTTTGGCAGGACATTTCAAGAGATACCCCATGCATCTAGTCCCCTGGGACTTAGTTAACTTTGAGTTTTTTATTTCTGGGTATGAAATTGCCTGATGTGTGTTACAGTATACCATGTCCTGCAGTGCCCTTAGAAGGTCAGGAGATTGCTGTCAGCATCCCATGAAAAAAAGGGATGTGGACAATTTTACCTTCCATGTGGGCCTGGAATCCAAACCATGCCTTACATCACTGAGCATCTCTCTGGCCCAAGTACATTTTTAAGGCCCACCAACATCGAAACTTCTCAATTCAGAAATAATCACACACAGCAAGTGAGCTTGTCCCTTCTACCTTAGCGGAAGATCAATTACTAAACATTGACTGGAAGATAACATGGGTTGGGGGATGTAATAAAGAACTTACACTACAATAGAAAGTAAATCTTCAGAAGTACTATTAGAAAAACAATAAGCAACCTCAAAACTTTAAAATACAGCTAATAATGTGTCCTAGCATCCTTTCCTCTGAGCACATATCCAAAGGAATACAGAAGTACCATGCCAAGGAGACATTTGAACCCCTATGTTTACTGATGCATATTCATAATATCCAACACTCTCAAAGACTGTCAACAGCTGAATGAATCAAGAAAATATATTAAAATACTTCAGCCAATAAAAAGAACAAAGTATGTCACATAAAAATATGGATAGAAATGATGTTTTTTTATGAGTGAATTAAGTCCAATCTAGAATCATCTTACTCCCAAATGTATTGTCAATTACTTGATTTCATAGGTGAGAGTGCAGTCTAACAGAGGCCTCTGAAAACAAGACTGAAGGACTTGAACTTGAGCAAAGCTAGTAAATGGTTATTAAGTTACACCTGGAAAGATTTGGTGTGCCATTGCTCAGCAGGGTAACTAGATATAAAAATATGCTAAATATCACAAAACTGTTATAAAATATTTTGAACTTTTATCATAAAGATATGATAAATCTCTGAGGAGATAGTAGTGATTCACCTGATTTAAATATTGTTCAAATGTAAAAATAAAGTATCAAAACATTGCATAACACACCCTGAGTATATAAAGTTATGCTATCAAATAGATTTAATTAATGTTACATTTCAAATATCATTTTAGTGCTTATTGATTTGCTCAGGTAACTGCTACATAATTCTTCTAAATAGAATGATTTTCTTCCTAAATTTCTGTTTGAGTAAACTCTTTAGGTGAACACATGCACTTTCATAAATGGGGTAAATCCAGTATAAAAGGGCATAACCATAGTAGTGTAGATCTCTTTGATGGAAGTGTGTTCACTAGATAACATGTGATGGCTCATCCTGGCTGTCAGCTTGACTGATCTGGAATCAACTAAACACAAACTGCTGAACACTCCTCTAGGAACTATCTTGATTGGATTAATTGAAGATGGAAGATCTCTAAAATATCCAAGGGCGATATTTTGTGATTGCCTAGGTTACAAAAAGATGGAAGATGGAAAATTTGTTATGTGCCTGCTTGCCTTCAGTCTGTGCTGACTCATCTATCCCATTGCTGCCCCCAGAAGGTGCTCATACGTCATCAGGAAATGCATGTAAAAATAGGATTAGGAAACAGCGTAGTGACCAAATAAATGAGGATGGAAAATGGGGATTTTGCAATAATGGACCTAATTTTGTGGGGTTTTAGGGGTTGTTTGTTCCATTTTTGAGACAATTGCTAAGTAGCTGTTGCCTATAATTATCCTCTGCCTCACAAGCTGGAACAGCAAGATCTGAACAAACAACCTCTGCCCAAGTTGGGTTGCACCTACTTGCCTAGGATCATAAACGTTGATATTACACGAAGAAGAGAAAGAGCTTGAGAGAGTCAGATACTCCTCCCAACCAGCCAGACAGCCTTGTTTGTATGGGAGGTGAGGGGCAGCTAAGGGAAGATATGTGCAACTCAGATATTTCCTAGTGAACATAGCATGATTTTTTTTTAAGAGCTCATGTGACCCAATTACCTTCCTTCTAAGCAAGCTGTTCTAAGGATAGACAAGGAATAATGCTGAAGACAATGAGTGTATGCATTTTCTCTCTGCTTGGCCCTGAACTTTCTGTGTGGTTTATGTATTTTATTCGTTCTTTACAACAACCTTTTGACATTACTTCAATGTTATAGACCAAGGACCTGAATCTACCAGTATTTGAATAAGGGTTGAAGTTAGGACAGGAAATTGGTCCTCTGATTTTTACAGTAAAGATGACCCAACAACATTGTAATTCCTTGAGGAGTTGGCAATCACTCCAGAACCTTGTCGAGGAAGCAGCAAAGGGAAGAAAAAGAATGTACCCAGGCGTGCCCAAATGTGTTGAAGAATTACCCCCTTAATGAATTTTTTATGGGGGTCAATCACTTCTCCTTCCATTGTTTTGACATCAGATAACATGTTCTATGCTTCATTCAATATATAGCTATTGAGAATGGGTAATACTTTAAATTAATGTTTTGCTTGCTTTCAGACACCTTTACTGAAGAGCCTTTCTTTAACAATTTCCCCTCTCTTCCTGTGCCTTCTTCTAGTTTCTTTCATCTGCTTATTCATTTTCTATTGACAATTATTCACACTTATTTTCTCCCTTATTTCATTACAGTTCTGTTTCAAGAAGAATAGAGTTTCCAGGGAAGCAGATATACATGCAGATTATTTCATCCTATGGACATGAGATGTTCAGGGGAAGTAAATCAAGGTAGATATAACAAGTAGAACCAGAAATAAGATGACATTGTGCTACACCTTAAGAATCATAATTTCTGCTGGGCATTGTCACACCCTCCTAATCCTTGCACTGGAGGCAGAAGAGGCAGATCTTTTGTTGAGTTTCAAGTCCCAGCGTGGTCTACCAGACGTGTTCCAGATGAGCTGGGGCTACAAGGGAGACCCTTTCTCCGAAAGACAAAAATAAAAAAAGGAAAATAGTTCTTTGAAAGCTCAATGGAATTTGGAAAGATATCCCTGTATTTGTTCTTTTCCGAGTGCTTGCTTGTTGGCATAAAAAAATGCTACTGATTTTCCCAAGTTAATTTGGATAACCTGTCTTACTTACTAAAATTGTGAGATCATGTTCTATAGAATCTTTTCTGTAGAATTTTTTAGGTATATTATCATCTTCAGAAAAGAGATAGTTTGACTCCTCTTCCCAGATTAGTACTTTCATTTCTTGGAATTTTTGGTGGAATTTTGGCTATACTATCATGTCATCTGCAAAGAGGAATAGTTCGAACTCCTCTTTTCCAATAAGTACTCATTTAATCTTCTTTTCTTGTCATATTGCTCTCACAAGCATTTCAAGAACTATACTGAAAAGGAATAGAGATTAGGGATGTACAGGTTCCTGGACTTAAAGGGAGAAGTTTGTTGTTTTAATTTTCCCATTTAAAATTATGTTGGCTGTTGATTTATTGTCATATGGAAATTACCATTAAGCAAACTATATGGTCCACTGGAAAAAGTTAGTTTTGACTTCCTGCTTTCCATATTTGTGAGTCCTCTAAGTTTCCTTTTCTTTTCTTATTGCTCTTGTGAGAGTTTCAACGCACTATATTGAAAAGGAGTGGGAATAAGTGGCAACCTTGCCAGGGCCTGACTTTTAAGGGTACATGCTGGGTCTAGTTTTTCCCCACTTAAGATATGCTGGCTGAGGGGTTTGTTGTACATGGCTTAAATTGTCGCTGAGGAATGTTCTCTTGATCAGTTATGCCTCCAGGGCACTTTTAAAACATGGAAGCATTTGATGTTTTGTCAAAGCCTTTCTGGCAGTGATTAAATGACTTTTGTGCATTGAGTCTTCTTCTGATTATGTGCTTTATATGATGTTCATGACTTTTCTATGCTGGAACTATCCCTGAATCTCTTGTATAAATCCTACTTTGGTCTATGGTAGGATGAGTCTTTTGGATATGTGCCTGTATGCAGGGGCTTTGAGCATTTGGAGAATTTTTTTGCATTCTATTGTTCATTTAATGAAAATGGGCTATAGTTTTTCTTTTGGTTGTATCTTCTGGCCTGGTTTTCGGCATTAGACAGTTGATGCTGGCTCATAGAGGATTGAGAGATTTAGTTTCTTGTTTCTTTTTCCTCATTTGAATAATTTAAAGTACGTAAGTGGGTGTAGGCCTTCTCTTACATGTCTCTATAGAATTACTTCTCTGATCCATCGGACCTGGGCTTTTTTATTTTTAGTTGGGAGATTTTTATCCCAGTTATCAATTTCTCCTTTATTTATGCATATATTTAAGCTTGTCAATCTCTTCCCAGGTTGAAGTCTGGTGGATTCATGGACTGTTCAGATATTCATCTATTTTCTCCTATAAACATCAACCAGGTCAGTAAAGTGGTGGGGTACAAAACTAACTAGAAAATTGGTAGCCTTTCTTTATGACAAAAACAAGCATTTGGAGGAATCAAGGAGGACTTTCCCACTACAATGTAGATTCCAAAAAATAATTTATCTAGGAACAAACCTGAACAAAAACACTAATTCGTCTACCATGAAAATTTTAAATCCTAAGAGACTTGAGGAAGATACTAGAAGATGGGACAACCTCCCATGCTCATGAATCAAAAGAATTAATACAGTAAAAAAAGAACTTCCTGTCCAAGTAATATACAGGTTTTCAAGTTTGAGTTCCCATATTAACAATCCCCTCAGCTTTCTTCTAGATCTAGCGTAAAAAAAAACTGCTTAAAGTTCATATGAGAAACAAAAGACCCTGGATGCCAAAGCAATGACTGAGCAAAAAGAGCAATACAGGGGATTAATCATACCAGACTTCAAAACTATATTACAGGTATAGTCATAAAAACAGCCCTGGTATTGGCACAAAAAAGGACCCATAGATTAATAGACACAAAATTGAAGATCAGAACCTAAGCACATCCAATTTCAGCCACCTCATATTATACAAAGAGGCCAAGAATGCTCATGGGAGTTTATGATGGCATCTTCAGCAAATGGTTGTCATAACCAGAACACCATATGTGGAAGAATAAAACTAAACCTACCTTTCACCCAGTACAAAAATCAACTACAAAATCAACCAAAGACGCTCAATGTGAAACTTCAAAACTCCTGAAAATGCATAGAAGGAAAAACATGTAAGTAACCTACAAGAATAGGGCTAGGAAAATTTCTTTCTAAGTCAGATAGCATCTGGGTGAAAAATAAGGCCATCAATTGAGAAATGGGACCTTATAAACTCAAGACCTGGTCTGTACAGAAAGGAAACAATTAAAAGAAGTCGGGAGAAATCCCAGAGTGTAGGGAACGTCACAATTTGATACAGGCGACTTTAACATCCAAAATGTATAAATACTCAAAAAACAAAAGGAGAAGGAAATCAAATGACCCACTCAAAAAGATGAGTTAAGAGCTGAACGAGACTTCACAAATCAGAAGTCAAGATGGCTGGTGGCCTGAAAACCTTAAAAAGTGTTCAACATCATTAATATGTAAGGAAATGCAAATTAAAACAGTCCTATAAAATTTCTTCTGACTCTAATAAAACCAGTTATTGATCCAGAAAAATAAAGGATCCCAAATGCTGGAAGAGTTTGTGGGGAAAAGGGAACAATCATCAACTGGTGGCTAATTTGCAAACTCCTGCAACCCTTATTGTAAGTAGTTGTGGAGAACTTTTAATGAGGGAGAACTTTTAAGACTGGAAAAAACGATGGGCTGGAGAGATGGCTATCGTTTTACACCCGACTCATTTTCTTGGTTTAAGAGCACCGACTCTCTCTGGCGGGAGGCCCGGTTCGAACCCCAGCACCACATGCGCGAGAGCGCGAGAAGGACACGTCTGAAAAACTCCAATTCTAGGAGAACTCCCGTTCCAGGGGGAATCTGACACCATCTTACTGACCCTATGCGGCATTGCATGACACGGGGTTGCACACAACTTGCATGCAGACAGACAACTCATACACATACAGAAAAAAAAAAAACAAAAAAGAAACTGAAAAACGAGCTTACTACCTGACCCAGTCATACCATACTACTTCTGGGTATATACCCACAAGACTCTCTCATTGCACTCTATGTTTTATCAACATCTTCTCTTCACAATAGCAAAGAAGCTGAACCAATACAAAATGCCCCCTCTTCTGAATGAGTAGTGGATAACAAAAATGTGTTCACATCTACCATGGAGCTATAGGTAAAGAGTGTTACTAAATGAGGAGTTACAGTAAAGAAAAGATGATAGTCTGAACTGGGCCAGGTGATAGAGCTCAAAAGATACTAGTAAGTCTAGTCGGTAAGTTAACAAGTAAGTAACACCAGTCCCAGAAAAACAAGAGGATAAATGGTATCCCTCATTTGGCGGATGCAGCACCAATCCCTATTTGAAAGGAAGCTTGAAAGGCAGAGCTGAACAACTTAATTTTATAGTCTTCTTTGATCTGAAAGCAACTGTTGTTATTAGTGAATCCTTTAATGGCTCTATAATAATTAATTTACCACATTTTTAGGACTTCTGTTAATTGTTGTATATTGGTGGAGGTTATCGTATTCATTTCTTAGAGTATATTTAATTTAAAGGGAAAATATAAACCCCTAAACTTATTTTGGAATAAAATAACTACAGTTTCATTTTCTGAGGGTCATAAGTTTGGCTATACAGTGTGATGTATTCATATAGGCATGCTTTCTGGAACAACACAAATAGGAGGGACAACAATGACAAAAGGAACGGGTCAAATGAACTGACTGAAAATTAAAACCTGCAGTAATGAAACTTTGGCAAAAAGAAAATAATTTAAAAAAGAGCTGAGGAAAAAGATGGCAAACATAGTAGTATAGCGAATGCGATGAACTATGGTGGGGTGGGGGATGCACTAGAAGAGAAGAGACTGTGTCTAAATACTGGAATCTAGAAGAAATGTGTTTGAAATACACAAAACATTATAAAAAAATTTTTATAAAAAAACTGTTCAAACACACTCAGTCATTAAAGGATATGCAACTTAAAAATCGCTTAAGATTCATCTTATCTTGGATAGGCTAGCTATGATCACAGAATAACAAATGGTACCAAACTGTTGCAGAGGCTTTAGGGAAAGGGGAAAACTACATTCACTGATGTGCGGGAATGCAAAACTTGCCAACCCCTGTGGAAAGCAGTGTGGAGACAACCTTAACAACCAAAATGAGCCTACCATTTGACCCCAGCCATTCCACTCCTGGGTACTACTCCAAAGAGCACCAGAATACGGTTCAGAGACATGTGCAACCTTTACATTGAGTAATCTTCACATATGAAAAAGAAAACAACTATTGGTCATCCCATATGCACTGAATAAAGAGTAGATAAGAAATGTGGTACTCTACACATGGAGTTCTATGCAGGAAAGGACAAGATGACATACATAAATATGCCAGGCAAAATATATGAATAGAAGATGTTTTATGCTAAGTGAACTAACACAGAAACAACTGAAAAAAAACGGGTTTTGTCGCTAATCTGTGGATCCTAGTACCAAACCCTTATATGCAAATAATGCTGAAGTAATTTTTACTTTCAGTCACATAAAAATGCGAGGAGACGATTTTGGTTCTTAGTTACATTTGTCCCAGGATTTTATTATTTTTGAGGTCTTATATGGTGAGTGGGAAGGTTTTTCTTATTTTCCTTCTCCATTTGTTTTATTGTTGTGAGATAAAGACAGTGCTCGATAATTAATTCATATTGAAAAAAATGAGCTACCACCTGACCCACCATACCACTCCTGGTATATACCCACAAGGACCATCCTTCCACAAAGTATACATGCACATTACACGTTTATTGCAGCCTCTTTTCACAATAAGCAAAGAGCTGGAACCAACAAACTTCCTCAAACTCAACTGAAAGTGGATGACAAAAAATGTACATCACACAATGGAGAACTGTGTTTATGCAGCTCTGTGTCACTTTTTAATTTAATTGTATTTTTATTGTTATTAAACCTTTTTCCATAGGTCATACATCATTCTTCTCAATCGAATCTAGACGTGCTTCCCCTTCCATGTCCCAAAGTCCACCCAAGATCCCTGCACTCTGCCATATACATGTCCTTGCATCTTTTTCTGAGTCTTTCCAGAGTTATTTTTTTTTGGTCTCAGTATTTTTTGGTGTTACTCTTCAAACTTGATACTTCGCTACAGTGTTGTGTGTGTAACTTGTGGTGTGTGTGTGATGTGTGTGTATGTATAATACATATTTATATGTATACATAAATATAGTGGTATAATAATACTTACTTATAATAATATACTTACTAATATATATACTCTACTATAATATAATCTTTCTCATTATATTAATATTATATATATATATATATATATATATATATATATATACTTACAAACATACATACACATATCACTTGAGTTGGAGGAATTTTTTTCCTAAAAGATGTCATGTTTTCCTTAAGGAAGTGCTCAAAATTTAGTCCTTGGCAATCCCAAACAACCATCAATCCTGCACTTTTCCTCCACATTGGGGCCTTTCCCTCCCATGGTCCTTCAAATGAAGTCCAGTAAGCACATGTCCTGTCTTGATGGCCCTGTACTGACCTCCATGATACAGCCCAGGTAGTCCAACAATGGCAGTCTATATTCTGACGAGGCTGAAATCCTTAGCTGTTTAGTCCACAAGCTGGGAATCTCAGTAGTCTCCATCTGGCATTGAAGGTTTGGAGGATTCTTGGAGAAACATGAGTCTTCAGTGCATATTGGAAGGTTAAAAAGCTGTGTCTCGTGTCTTTGAGGAGTGTGAAAAGCATTGGCAGCCACAGAGTAGATGCACCTGCCAGTAAGAATTGGACAGGCAAAACAGCAGTACCCTCTCTTTTCTCTTTCTCTTTTTACTAAGATCTCAAGTTTTATGTCTGCAGTAGAGTTTCTCTAGTCTTACTGATTATTATTTTTTAATTAACTTTTTAAATTTTATTTATTATGTGTATGAATGTACTGTCTGCATGTAGGTCTGTGCACCCATGTCATGCAATGCCGCAGAGGTCAGAAGAGGGTGTCGGATTCTCCCGGAACTGGAGTTCTCCTGCAATTGGAGTTACAGACGGTTCTCAGCCACCATGTGGGTGCTGGGGAATCAACCTGGGTCCTCTGCAAGAGCAGTTGGTTCTTGTAACCGCTAGGTCATCTCTCCAGCCACATGATTATTTATACCTGGTTGTACTTTCCTTTTGGATGCTTAAGGCCACACAGTTAGCTCAGATTAACCAAGGTTTTTGTTTTCTCAAGGTCAGTTGAAGATCTGATTCTTAGAGGTTACTAGGGTTTTTTTGGGGGGAGGGGGGGTGGGAGCACCTTGCTCATTTAAGCTTTTCATTTACCAGTTCCATCCACTTGAGGACAAAATCAGGTCTTGCTAGACCAGGCTTCCTTTTTGGAAGCATGTGCAGAATATCCTCTTTATAGATTGGACACTGGCTGAAGTCCCACCAGTGGCTCTACAGGACCTCCCTGAACAGGAAGACTGGTGACCCACATTTGCAGGACATTTCAAGAGATGTCCCCATGCTTAATCACCCAAGACTTGGTTGACCTCTGAGGGCAAGGAACAAAGTTATCCCTTAGGTCCCTCAGCCAACTTAGTATGCGCATTAAGTATGGTTGTTAAGCACCCAGAAAGGCTAATTTCACCAGCCTACTACATTGCACCTATATTAAAATTGTATCATTTGGAAACAAACTGTATGCTATTTCCATATCATATTTCTTGATTCGCATCTTTCCATTTTAATACCATATTACTCAAAAAGATGCACACATACCCTCCATACCAAAAACCCAAGGTCTGAAAATCAATGTTAGGTCAGCTCTAGAACTTGTTTAGGGATTCACAATGCAAGAGCACGGTTGTCTTTAGATCATGAGGAATATAACATTAACATTGCTCAGTTTGCCTTACAACTAGGTGCTTGGTACTAGCATCCACAGATGAGGGATGCCATTTGTCTTTTGTTTTTCTGGATTGTGTTACTTCACTTAGCATAAAGCCTTCTAGTTCCATCTATTTACCTGCAAATTTCATGATGTCATCTTTCTTTACCGCTGCATAGAACTCCATTGTGTAGATATACCACATTTTCTCTATCCACTGGTCAGTTGAGGGGCACTCGGGTTGGTTCCATCTCTTAGCTATTGTAAAGAGAGCTGCAATAATCATGGCTGTACATGTATCTCTGTAGTAGGAAGAGTCTGATGTATATATTCCCAGAAGTGGTATGGCTGGGTTAGGTGGTAGGCTTATTTTGAGTCTTTTAAATATTTTTTTAGTTTTATTTTATTTATTTATTTATGTGTATGAATGTACTGTCTGCATGCAGGTCTGTGCACCCGTGTCGTGCAATGCCGCGGAGGTCAAGAGAGGGTGTCGGATTCCCCTGGAACTGGAGTTCTCCTGGAATTGGAGCTACAGACGGTTCTCAGCCGCCATGTGGGTGCTGGGGATAGATCCCGAATCCTCTGCAAGAGCAGTCGGTGCTCTTAACCGCTAGGCCATCTCTCCAGCCCTCATTTTGAGTCTTTTAAGGGTTCTCCATACTGCTTTCCATAGTGGTTGTACAAGTTTGTCTTCCTACCAGCAGTGGATGAGTGTTCCCTTTTCCCCACACCCTTTCCAGCATTTAGTATCATTTGTTTCCTTGGTCTTTGCCAGCCTTATGGGGGTGACAATGAAGTACTATTCAGCAGTAAAGATGACATCATGAAATTTGCAGGAACTGGAAGCCAGTATGCTAATTAAGTAACACAGTCCCAGCAAAACAAACAGCTAATGGTCTCCTTCATTTGTGGATGGTAGCACCAAATCCCTGAATGAAAGGCAAGCTGAACAACATTATTGTTATATTTCTGTTTATCTAAAAGCAACTATGTTGTTACAATATAAATCTCTTAATGGGCTCTAGAATCCATCCACCACCTACTTTCAGACTCTGTAATTCCTGTATATGAGTGGAAAGTATGTATTCATATCTAGATTAATATAAAATTAAAGGAGGAAAATGAGAATTCCTAAACATAAAAAAGACTGTGAGAATGATGCAGGATAGTTATGGCAGAATGCATGATCTGGGGTAGGGTGGGGGGAAGGGAAAGGGGAATATGTCTAAACTGAACTGAGAAATGATGTCTGAAATACAGAAAACATCAATAAAAACGTTATAAAAATGGAGGAGAGGCAGGTTTGGAGTGATGAAGGCCTAGTAAATGCACTGAGATGCCTGACTGAAAATCACAATGAAGTTTCTATTCATATTTTTAATTTTATATCTATTTTTATTTATGTGTACGAGTGTTTTGCCTGCATGTATGTAAAGGTATCTATGCTGTGCAATCCTTCTTGAGGCCAGAAGAGGGTACTGGATCCCCTAGAACTAGAGTGATAAATGGATGTTAAGCCATTTAATTTAAAAGCATTGCTAACAGAATATTAAATCCTACTTTGAAATATCATTGTTCTATTTTCTTGATGTTTGTAACTTTCCAGTCTTAATTTGGATATATCTGTATACACAGGAATGATACTTCATTTATCAGCCCTCCAGAAGAACACATTCAATGTACTTTTTGTATACTAGATCAGATCTTTGATATTTCATATTTTCCCCGAGTAAATCTTTTTAGGCTTTTAACAGTGAAGGAACATAGGTAAGTTATCCCAGGATATTTCAGAATAAAAATCTAATAAAAACTTAGTAATCATTATTATTAT
Organism: Rhizomys pruinosus; assembly: GCA_009823505.1. Taxonomy (NCBI): domain Eukaryota; kingdom Metazoa; phylum Chordata; class Mammalia; order Rodentia; family Spalacidae; genus Rhizomys; species Rhizomys pruinosus. The sequence continues at coordinate 489,883 of VZQC01001486.1, forward strand.
TTCAACACCACAAATTATGCATAGATGACAATAAACAGTTTTTGATGTTTCTTTTTAAAAATGATATACTATAGCTATAATATAATAGGCTCTATATAATTGAAATACAATTACTGTTGCTTGTTAAACAAATTTAAAACATTGATAGATAGCACAAATTTTGCTAATAAGTGCATGGCATAATGACAGCCCTATAATGGACATTCAATAAATGTTGAATGTATTGAATTAACACGGTAAAAGGGTGATAGAAAAGATGAGTGATCATCATTTTGCCTGCACTTGGAATGTCTGCCAACCAAGGCCTTAAAGTTCAAATTCAAATTCATATTCCAGTTTCAGTGAGAGGAGTTAGGTAAGCCCAAACACAGAAGAGATTTAAGAGTGAATTAAAGGATGTGCATTCACATATTGACTTCACCAACCAGATTCAAAAAGAATAATGCTCCTAATTAAGAATGGTAACCTTATAAACTATTACATCCCCACAAACAATAGGTCTATTTTGTGCATGTTCCCTAGTTCTAATTAATTTGAAAATCCATTTGTTTCATACAGAGAAATGTTATCCTTGGTCTTATTTTCAAATTTTTAGAAATTAAAAGAATATTACAGTGCCCTTTACTAGAAATTAACACTAATTAGAAACTAGCGTGTAGTCTAAAAATGATAAATTTTATATTATGATAGTAAGGATTTTATTCAAGTATTTTAATTTTTAACTCATTTCTACATTTTGATATATCTCTGTAAACTATAGCTCACAAGGCCTAAAATATACAAATTAATTAATATGATATTTATAGCTATTCTATTTTGTACTTTTAAGGTAGTGATGTAGAGCCAAGATCCTTCATTGTCTTTTCTTTTCTCTTAATAATTTGTACCAGTAGAGATGGGCTGTCAAGCTGCCCTTAGAATGCTAATCATGGGAATTTTAGATGGTGAGCATGCATCAAGAGCTGAAGGTCAATGTTCCCATTTGGCTTTAGTTCTTAAAATACAATGAGTTCCTAAATAAGATTCAGAAACCCAAGCAATTAACACAACTAGAGAACAAGATGAATCCCTCAAACTAAACTAAACTAAACTAAACTAAACTAAATGAAACTAAACTAACCTAAACTAACTAAACTAAAATAAACTAAACTAAAAGAAAAGAAAAAGAAAAAAAGGATGGAATATCATCTGTGAAAGAAGCAAAGTTATATCTGAGGAGGAATTAATTTCTAAAATTTGTAAGCAATTTCTACATCTCATTAACAAAACCTAAAAACAATGAAAATGAAAAAAGGATATGTACAGATTTTTCTCAAAAGATCAGTGACCAATAGACAATTAAGAAATACTTAAAGTCGGGAGTGGTGGCACATGCTTTTAATCCTAGTACTTAGGAGGCAGAGGCAGGCGGATCTTTGTGAGTTCAAGGCCAGCCTGGTCTAAAGAGTGAGTTCCAGGACAGCTGGGGCTACAGGGAGACTCTGTCTCAAAAAGACCAAAAAAAAAAAAAAAATGAAGTACTTAAGAGCAGTACTTGGGGGAATGTAAATCAAAATCACCATGAGTTATCACCTATGTGTTGAGTATTGTGGCTCATGTCCTTGAAGATAAGACAGGGGATGTGGAATTCTCATCTACATCGAGAGCCATTAAGTCGATCAATAAATAATACATCTTACCCATAATGCGACACTATTATAAAAAAATCAGAATTGACAAAAATGTGGACAAATTAGATTATTGCATGATATCATGTGGGAATGGAAATGTTACAGCAGTTAATGGAAAAGGCCCAGAGAGTCTTTCAAAAAATTAAAAAAACATTAAGTGACTCAGTCATTCTGTTATAAGTAAATATTCCCAAAGAGTTGAAATTAATATTATAAAGTAATATGTGCACTAACATAGAATTGACAATAGGGTAACAACAGCTGAGAAGAAGAAGCCACAAATAAGGTACTGCATAGTTATATTTTTGTGATTTATGAGTGCAGGTAAGGAAAATCTGCCTTTGTGCTAACAGGGCTCAATCTGCAAATCATTGCATCATGTGAAGCAAACCAATCATAAGCAGGACAAATATTTCATGATTTTGATTTCATGAGGCGTTTCTATTGGTCAAAAATCACAAGGGCTTTCAGTGGCTTAGGAAGAGTGAAGTGGATGACTAGTACCCTACGAACATAAAATTTCACTTATGCTAGATAAATGAGCTTCTAGATATCTGAAACAAAAAATAATATTTAATAATATTTATGGTATTAACAGTACAGCATTATATACTTGTTAAAAGCTTTCATGAGAGGGAGAGAAAGAGAGAAGGGGAGGAGAGAGGTGAGGAAGATTTAAAGAAGAGACACACAAGGTTATTGCTTACATGTTAAATAGGCTATGGTGATAGATTTTGTACAGCACCACACTGATCAAACTGTACACAGAAATACATTACGGTCCTTGGCATATCACTTAACATTCCAGATCATTACTTAAGTAATATATATAATATATATGTATATAATATATATATATATATATTATAAGACAGTGCATATTGATATTTGAGAAGATAGTTCAACATAATATGTTTAGAAAATATACGATTCAGGGGCTGAGAGATGTACTAGCGGTTAAGAGCACAACTGCTCTTGCAGAGGACCCGGGTTCTATCCCCAGCACCCACATGGCGGCTAGACGTATAATGTCCCAATTTCCAGGAGAATCGCCAGTCCAGGGGGAATCCGAGACCCTCTTTCTGACCTCCGCGGGCGATTGCACATACACGGTGACACAAGCCCTACCTGCATACAGTACACCTCATGCACATATAAAAAATTAAAAAAGATAAGATTCTTCACCTGTTATTTCTTCAGAGTGATGTTGCAAAAACTAACGTACTGCATGGGCTCAATTCATATTACATTCACTCTCAATTCGAGATCTACCATATACTAGATTGGCTATTATACACATGCTTCTATTATCAAGTCTTAATATCATTAATGAATCCCTGGCCTCTCTTATATTAATGGAACAAAATCTAAATTTTGGACGTCATTGAACAAAATTACAGACCTTCTAATTTAGCCTCTCTAAAAGAGTAAGATTTTTATATTTCATGGACTTTAGATAATTCCACTTTTAACTAAATTTTACTTTATGAACAATACAAGTGAAATCGTAAATGACCAAGCTTGATGCTTATATAAATATATACTAAATATATTTATTTATATAATCTTTTTTTTTATTTTTATTTTTATTTCAATCAATATGGAGAATTATCCAACTTTTATATAAAATCATTTCAAAAGGTTTTATTATATATTTAATATTGTTATATATAATTGATATATTGCTAGTAGGATTACAACTATTTCATATATAATGATAGATATGATTATAAATCATATGGTTAGTAAGTATAAATATACATATTTATAATTTTAGTGTTCACAACTATATAGGAACTAATTAATGATATATATCTTCATCATATTTATATTCAGTTCTTCATATCTTTATATATCTTATATATTTTACTATGCATCATATTTATAATTAAATATCTCTAGTCTTCAATATATTATATTATATAATTTATAGTATAGTAACATATAAACATATACAATATTGATATATATGTGGTACTTTAATTTTATTTATTTTTGTATGTGTATGAATGTACTGTCTGCATGTAGGTTTGTTCACCCTGTCATGCAATGCTGCGGAGGTCAGAAGAGGGTCTTGGATTCCCCTGGAACTGGAGTTCTCCTGGAATTGGAGTTACAGACAGTTCTCAGGTGCCATGTGTGTGCTGGGGATAGAACCCGGGTCCTCTGCAAGAGCAGTCGGTGCTCTTGACGGCTAGGCTATCTCTCCAGCCCCCAAGACATGATTTTTCTAAGGACATGTCTTATTATCCAATAAAATGTGGTATAGATACTTTTGCTGAGAACATACATATTCACATATGTGTGTTTATACACATTCATGTGTTGTAACTCAATATATGTGAACAAATTTATCTCTATATACTGTTATTTAAAATTGTTAAATTATGAGTTTATTTGTATTTAATATTCAAGTAGCTAGTGAAATTAATTCTGTGAACTTTTATTTTCAAGTGACATTATTATTAATCACTTTCACATTAAGAAAAAATCAATTTCCAATGGTACTTTTTTGAGATAATTCATTTCAGGGTTATTGTCTCAATTTGTTAGCAGCTTCTACTTTCTTTGGAACATGAACTGCTTTTAAAGAAAAAAATGATGAAAACATACATCTCATTTTTTTTGGCTAATCAACATCTCCAAATGACTTTTCTTTTTATTACCTGGCTTATTTAGATTTATTTTCATTGAATCAAAGATTTCTGGTGAATCATGAGTTATATCAAGCTGGGATGAACTCACAGCTACCCTGCACAAGGCCCTAGGCTATAACCGCTGTAAAAAATTGGACAAAACTTGCATGCAGACAGTACATTCATACACATACAGAAATAAATAAAATTAATAAAAAAAAATTAAAAAAAAATTGGACAAACTGTGGTTAGAAATAATTTCAGTTTTTTTTAAAGCATCTCTGATTTGAAATGGGTATTGCTCTTTAGTGTTTGCAGAGCTAAAGTTATAGATGTGACTCTGACAGAAACATCATACAGTCTAATAGAGGATGATGTTTCTATGAAAGGATGGAAGCTAGTGAAGATTAAGAAATAGTTTCACGGGCTGGAGAGATGGCCTAGTGGTTAAGAGCACCGACCGCTCTTGCAGAGGACCCGGGTTCAATCCCCAGCACCCACATGGCAGCCTAGAACCGTCTGAAACTCCAATTCCAGGAGAACTCCAGTTCCAGGGGAATCCGACACCCTCTTCTGACCTCCGCGGCATTGCACAACACGGGTGCACAGACCTACATGCAGACAGTACATTCATACACATACAGAAATAAATAAAAAATTAAAAAAAATAGTTTCACATTTAAAAATTGAGCTATTGCTGGGTGTGGTGGTACATGCCTTTAGTCCCAGCACTTGGGAGGCAGAGGCAGGCAGATCTCTGTGAGTTCAAGGCCCTCCTGGTCTACAGAGCTAGCTCCAGGCCAGCTGGGACTGGGGAGACCCTGTCTCAAAAAGACAAAAAATACTGGGCTATTAAGTGGTATTGTAAATAAACATGATTTGACAGAAGGAAGTATTTTGTTAGAAAAACAAGAATAGTTACGGATCCACAAAAGAAATGCTTTTGGGGGGCTGGAGAGATGGCCTAGCGGTTAACAGCGCCGACAGCTCTTACAGAGGACCCGGGTTCGATCCCCAGCACCCACATGGTGGCCAAGAACCGTCTGAAACTCCAATTCCAGGAGAACTCGAAACCCTCTTCTGACCTCCTCGGCATTGCACGACACGGGTGCACAAACTTGCATGCAGACAGTACATTCATACAAATACAGAAATAAATAAAATTAAAAAAATATTAAAAAAAGAAATGCCTTTTTACATTAAGATAGACAACATAAAATATTTCATTTGTATTTTAGGGGACAGCATACACCATACATGAGAATGTGTGTCACAGGAAAAGAGGCAAAGTCAAGTATGCCTCTAACTTTATTAGACACATAGCGGGCCCTATAAAAGTTGTCCTAATAGAAATATATATTTTTGATCTTTTTTTTTTTGAGACAGGGTCTCCCTTTAGTCTCAGCTCGCCTGGAGCTCACTTTGTAGACCAGGCTTGCCTTGAACTCACAGAGGTCAGCCTGCCTCTGCCTCCCAAGTGCTAGGATTAAAGGTGTGCACCACCACGCCCGGCTAGAAATATATATATATATATTTTTTAATTTTTATTTGTGTTGGTATGTGTATGAATGTACTGTCTGCATGTAGGTCTGTGCATCCGTGTCATGCAATGCCACGGAGGTCAGACGAGGGTTTCAGATTCCCCTGGAACTGGAGTTCTCCTAGAATTGGAGTTACAGACGGTTCTCAGCCGCCATGTGGGTGCTGGGGATCGAACCCGGGTCCTCTGCAAGAGCAGTCGGTGCTCTTAACTGCTAGGCTATCTCTCCAGCCCCAGAAATATATTTTAAGTAATAGTATTTTACTCCCAGGCCTTAATTTTCTCAACTTGGTTCTTTTGTAAAGCAATAAGCTATACCTTTGGTAAAAGAAAAGATTTTAATCATTGAATAGAAGGAGGCCATGATTTCTTGAAGACTATCAAAAGAGATTTGGCATACTATTTCTCTTAGTTCAGTTTTTTTTTTTTTTTTGGTCTTTTTGAGACAGGGTCTCCCTGTAGCCCCAGCTATCTTGGAACACACTCTGTAGACCAAGCTGGTCTTGAACTCACAAAGATCTGCCTGCTTCTGCCTCCCAAGTGCTAGGATTAAAGGCGTGTGACTCCACACCCGGCTTGGTTCAGTTTTATAGTTTTGTTAAGATAGTAATAGTTTCAGAATTAATACCTTTTTTGGCGATTTAAAAATAAAATTAAGGGACTGGAGAGATGGCTCAGTGGTTAAGAGTGTTGACTGCTCTTGCAGAGGACCCGAGTTAGATTCCCAACACCCACATGGCAGCTAAGAACCATCTTTAACTCCTGTTCCAGAGGAATCCGACACCCTTTTATGACCTCCTCAGCATTGAATGACACAGGTGTATAAACCTATTTGTAGACAGTACACTCATACACATAAAAAATAAATTAATTTAAAAAAAAGGAAATTAAAATCAGAAAGAAAGGTCAAATTGCATTATATTGGCAACAAGGTCCTGGGCAGCAGGGCAAACATGAACCTCCAAATGATCCAAACATCAAGGCCAAGTGAACCTCAGTATCATTGGCAAGTAGAGGGTGTGTCTTTGAGTTCTGGACCAGTTAATTGCTAGGATCTAGCTGAGGGGTTTCAGGCTAGGTCATGTCCACCTCATCTGGTTGCTTCCCATTGCCTTGTTCTTGTCCTGACAGGAGAAGCTGGGCTGTATAGTATTCCATCATTTATACCATCAAAGATAAAAAAATGGTTTAAGGATTGTCAAGCTGCTTTCCAAAACATGGATATGTACTCTCTCTCTCTCTCTCTCTCTCTCTCTCTCTCTCTCTCACTCATGCACAGAAGAAAACTGACAATGATGAGAGATGAAACAAGAAAGACAGTACACTTTATGGGAATTGGTTTCTCTTTTATTTCTGTTTATATTGCATTTTTAAAAGATGAAATTAAAGATAAAGGTCATGATACCCGCATTATTATGGATTGATCTGGCTCAGTGAACCAAATTCCCTAAATGAGAGTTTCTAGAGTAGCTAAAATAGAAAGAACTTTTTAACAGGGACTCTGATTGATGACCATAACCTATACCCACTCTGCCTTAGTGCTTTGTGAGGATAAAATGCTTGTTTCAGATGAGGAATGATGTTTACTGAGGACATTTTCTTCTGTTTATCAGACAACAATGTCTGGTTCATTGTACCCAGAGTTTATTTGTGTCTACTAGTGTAATAGAATTCACAGATGAAGCGGGGTTTACCTAAATCTCTTTCTTCCTGTGCTTATCACATTCAAATTCAAATATTGTTTTAATTGCAAAGGGTACACCATGATTTTTTTTATTAATTTTATTTATTTATGTATGTGTACGAATGTACTGTCTGCATGCAAGTCTGTGCACCCGTGTCGTGCAATGCCGCAGAGGTCAGAAGAGGGTCTCGAATTCCCCTGGAGCTGGAGTTCTCCTGGAATTGGAGTCTCAGACGGTTCTTGGCCGCCATGTGGGTGCTGGGGATCGAACCTGGGTCCTCTGCAAGAGCAGTCGGTGCTCTCAACCGCTAGGCCATCTCTCCAGCCCCTACACCATGATTTTTAAGAAATTTGGATTCATTTAATCCTTATATTGATACACAGTAGATCAGAACTTCCAAATATTTTGCAATTAAGAAACTCATTTAGAATTTTTTTATTTATTTACTTTTATACTATATATATGAATATTATGTTTGTGTGAGTGCATCCATGTTGTGCAGTCCCAGGAGGAAAGAAGATGGAGTTGGATCCCATGGAACTGTATTTACAGACAGACATCAGGTCCATGCGGGAATACAAACCTGGATCTTCTGCAAGAGCAGCCAGTGCTATTAACCATTAAGCCATCTCTCCAGGCCCTTAGGAACATTTACAATGAACAAGTGTCCCAGTGTGGACAGTTATATAAAATAAGTATAACAAACAACCATTTGCAGATAATCATAAAATTAATTTTGTAGCAATTCTTCAGATCATATAACATTTTACCATTTATTAAAGATAACAAAATTTGCAAATTTGTGAGATGATTGCCTGTTTAATTTTTTATATAAATAATTAAATTTGGTTTAACTTTTGATACTACAAGACCCAGTATGTTCAATGTTTTCTAATTTGATTGGTAGTTTTATTTTGTAATGTGTAATGCTTCCAGTTTCCACAAATACCTAGTTCAAATGATATAATTATGAATAAACCAAAGCAGAAATCACCAAAAATCTGTTCTAATCTGAAACCCTAAATATAATTTTCAATTATATAGAGCCTATTATTTTATAGCTATCATATATCATTTTAAAAACGAAGCATCAAAAAGTGTTTATTGTCATCTATGTATAATTTGTGGTGTTGAAATAATCATGATTGCTAAGTTTTTATTAGCATTATAAACTAAAATATTCTGTACTGCATGTTGAGACCTATCTGATGAATCAACTTTTATAGGTTTATCCACTGGAGTCTAGTCTGTCTACAGTCTCTCCTTCAGAGAATACCATATCTCCCTCACCCAGCAGTGATCAGTTGCCAATAATTCATCAGCTAATTTTAAGGCCTGTTAACCATTTGCTCAGTTATTTTCTGGGTTTTTGTTTACATAAAAAATTAAACATTCAAGTTAAATACAATTTGATATTTATATATATGTCTCAAATCTGAGCCAATTTGTTTCAGGCTTCATTCTTAACTCTGCAAGGCAGTGTGAATAATGCAAAACTAAAGGTGCTCATAGTCAAGGCTGCAATGATGCTATAGGATGCAACACAGAATAACACTGCCAGACACAGCCAGGTGCACTACACATTGGATTTTGAATTAGTGTTTGGTGACTGTCTGTCCAGATTCCTTTGAATGTTACTGTGACACCTACATTCAATTCTTTGTGATTATGACCCACAGTTTAGACTCTGGGTACTAGTGTTTCACACGTTATGTTTCAATCTCATAGATTTATAGAGAAAATGGATATTGAACTCTATTGCAAAAGGCATGCAAGGAATATAACATAAACATTTTTAATTTACCTACGAATTTTAGAAACTGCAGGTAAGTGCAGTTTAATAACCAGGTGTTGGCTGAAATCCAAGTTCTGTCTGATAGGATTGTGGAAGAATCTTGATATTAACTACATCATTCTTTTCAGAATATAGACAATGACAAGTCACAGGATTGTCTTATTCTTTGGAGCATGACAACAAAATGATAACAGAAAAGATGACTGCCAGGTTCATATATGATGAAAGACCTAAGAAAATGTCATAAGGAAGCCACAGAGGACAGCACCAGGTCACCTAAAACTGCATGGCTGAGTGTGAGAGGAATTGTGGTCATTGCTCACCTAACAAATGGGTATTTGGAGAACCATAGAATGATGATTCCTGTCTAGAAAATATACAGAGCTGTTTATACACCATCTATACTATTTTGCATGTGTCAGTCAAAGGATATGATTATGACATCATATCTACTGCAAACTTGGGCAGACGCTGCCCATGAATTTCATTATATGGGAATTCTGTAATGCTGAATTATAATTTTTCACTCGAATATTTATTTTAAGTCTTGCATATTATTCTACATCTCTTATTTGTTGCACTAATACAACTGTTGTCTATTCTGAACTTAAACCTCTTAAGAGTACATGATTATCCCCAATTTTGAATTTTCATGTTTATTTGTTTATTCATTTCTGTATAGAGAGACAGGGTCTCTCTGTAGTCCCGACTGCCTGGGACTTGCTATGTAGACCAGGCTGGCCTCAGTCTCACAGAGATCTTCCTGACCCTGACACAGATCCCATGGAACTGTAAAGACAGACATCAGGTACATGCTGGGATACAAACCCGGATCTTCTGCAAGAGCAGCCAGTGCTCTTAACCATCAAGCCATCTCTCCAGGCCCTCGGGAACATTTTACATTGAACAAGTGTCCCAGTGTCCACAGGTAAATAAAATAAGTATAACATACAACCATATAACATACAACCATATGCAGATAATCATACAATTAATTTTGTAGCAATTCTTCAGTACATATAACATTTTACCATGAATTAAGGATAACAAAATTTGCAAATTTGTGAGATGATTTTCTGTTTCATTTGTATATAAAGAATTAAATTTGGTTTACATTTGATACTACAAGACCCAGCATGTTCAATGTTTTCTGATTTGATTGGTAGTTTTATTTTGTAATGTTTAATGCTTCCAGTTTCCATAAATACCTAGTACAAATTATGAATAAGCCAAAGCAGAAATCACCAAAAATCTGTTCTAATCCAAAACCAAAAATAGTTCGTATTTCAATTTATAGAACCTATTATTTTATAGCTATAATATATCATTTTAACAATGAAATATCAAAAAGTGTTTATTGTCATCTATGTATAATTTGTGGTGTTGAAATAATAATGATTACTAAGGTTTTTTTATTATTTTTTTATGTGTATGAGTGTACTGTCTGCATGTAGGTTGGTGCACCAGTGTCATGGAATGCCATGGAGGTCAGAAGAGGGCATCGAACTCCCCCGGAACTGGAATTAAAGAAAGAGATGCCAGTTAATCTCTTCTGGATTTATGAGAATATTTATGAGGTGTTACTACTTTAGAAAACTGATATATCAACACACATGTTTCCAGAACAACAAACTGGCAGGCTGCAACCAAGCAGAATTAATCAAAGTTGTTACAGAGGAGTAGGTTAATTATTATAGGGCATAGCAAAAATTTAGGATATTTGGATTTATTAAAATGACTGCACAGCAGATATATAATCCAGAATTATATCTTTTTTTTTCTTCAGCTGCACAGAAACTTCAAGAATATTTAGTCCTAATTAATTTAGCTGTTTTCTTTCACCAAAGAAAGGGGTTTTACATTTCAGCACTAAGATATATGGTTTCATTCACGAGATCTGAGCAATCACAGGCCTACAAAGCATAAAGTTCATGCTTTATAAAGAAAACAACAAAGATCTAAATTATTAAAACACAGAGCATAGAACATACAAGACTTTGTATCTTTAAAGTCACTCAAGTATCTTTAAAGATACTTTGTATCTTTAAAGCTTGCAGGATTGTCTATGTCCTTTCTGTCAATCCTGACCAAACCTTCAGAACATTAGAGTAATCTAAAATTAAAGGGATAAATATGAACTCCTAAACATATTTTGGAATTAGCATACAGTTTGTTTTCAAAGGTCATAATTTTGGTATATATGTGACATACATATAGGCATACTTTGGAGCAATACAAATGGGAGGGAACAACAACGACAAAAAGACTGGATCCAAGAACTGCCTGAAACAGTTAAATTCTGCCCAAACAATAAACCTCTGGAATGAAAAACTTTAAAAAGACTGAGAAAAAGATGTAAGACATGTGTAGCAGAATGCATGAACTGGGGTGGGGTGGGAGGCACGGAAAAGGGAGTGTGTCTAAATTGGACTGAGAAATGATGTGTGAAACACATAAGACACGAATAAAAATATTTCATTGAAAGCAACTATGGTGTTATAATGTGAATTTTTCAATGGGCTCTAGAATTTCCCCACCATTTATCTTCAGACTATGTAATTACTGTATATGGATGGAGAGTATGTATCCATATTTTAGAGTAATATAAAATTAATGGAGGAAAATGTGAATTCCTAAGCATAAAAAAAAAAGACTGAGAGAAAGATAGAGGACAGTTATGGCAGAATGCATGATCTGGGGTGGGGTAGGGGGAAGGAAGAAGGGAATATGCCTGAAATGAATTGAAAATCGATGTCTGAAATACACAAAATATCAAAAAAACCACACACATACAAAAAAAAAAAAGAATCTCTTAGTATTCAATTATATGCCATGGGCTGACTTGTTTTCTGTGCTTCTCATGATGAGAACTGCTGCCCTGTGGTCTTTTTCACTATGTTCAGTTCCGTTCTCTAGCTCTGGTATACTATGCATGGTAAAAGGAAATGACTGACCCTTTAAGATTAAAGATAGGGCACAATAGGAGTAAAGTTTCAGAAAAGAAATGACTCCTAGGAAATACATCTATTCCTTGTGTTTCATTTTCAAGGAGGCTTCATATTGCTCCAGAGGTAGGATTTATCATTGTTCTACACTCTAAAAATTATTGTTTACCTTATGGTCTATCTTAGAGCCTTTCAAATGCTTTAAAATGCAAAATTTATTCTCATGGAGGTTTTCCTTTAAAAAAAAACCTTGTTTACACATGAATATATATTAAAAATTAACTATGTAATAAAAGAACAGTCACTGAATAATAAAAGAACATTCAGTAATGAGATATTCCTCACTATTTTTTTATTATTTTGCTTAGCTGTAATATACTGCCTGTCCTAACCAGCATCATGGTAGAGTGAAAAGAAAGCCAGCTGTGTAGTAAGTCAAATGTGGCTTCAAATGCTGGTGGAAAAGGTATCTGCTTCATAACCTTGGCAAATCCCCTGAATTCTCAAAAAACTCAGTCTTCTCAAATGTCAGATAGAGGAAAATATTTCTTGTTTTTATTATTTTCAGAGATATGTGTCTTCCAGTGACAACATCAGATTAGCAGTATTCACTTGCAATACTCCAAATTTAGTAAAATGGAGTTCTTGTTCATGTTTTTAAGCCATACAGCTCTTTAACCAGATTTTTAATATTTAAGAATATAACAATTACTTCTATAGCTTTGTTCAACACACTTTGGAACAAAGAAAATTTTAGATAATCTCAAATTAATTGTCATTCAAAAGGCCAGAGTTCTGTCTTCCTGGTCAGAGGGAAGAAACAGTGCTTAATCCTTTTTTTTTTTTTTCTCGTTCTCTTCTTTCCCTACCGTCTTCCCTATCTTCTTCCTTACCACCTTCCTTAATATTCTCTCCTCTTTTTCCTTCATCTACTATTTTCTTTCTTCTCCTCTTTTTCTTCTACAATGCACATTGGAAGATGAGGCCTTAGTTAAATTTTCTCCTAAAAATTGAGCCCAGTGAAATAGTTACAATCATACTGTTTCCAAACAACCAATCACAGAGTTAGGAATAGTTGCCAATTGGAGAGACATACAAGGTAAACTATTGTACAGAGAAAGGGTAATTGAGTTAATGTTTAATTTCTTTGTACAAATTAGAAAAGGCCTAACTTTCCTACAAATTCTGGCCCAGTGGAAGGTAGGTTGATTTGACAATAACTGTCTACCATATGTTTGAGCACACTTAGCAAGACGGGGAAAGATTGGGCATGCTACTCTATTGTCACATGGAACAAATGGCAAAACACAAAGTGGGAATGCTTTCTACATGAAGGGATTGTGCAATTGCTATAGTAGAGTTATTCCTACATGAGACTGATTTCTCACAACTCTGGAATTGAAATTATTTGAAAATATATTAAGAAATTTTATGGAATATATTCTTAATTTAGTTTCCTTTTGATTTATTGATTTTTATTGTATGTGTACGAGTGTATTGACTGCATAGAGATAAGTGCACCGTGTCATATAGTTCCAGTGGAGGTCAGAAGAGAATGTAGGATCACCTGAAATCACTCACTGATGGTTATTAGCCACCACCCCATATGTATTTATTTTCAAATCTGAGTCTTCTGCCAAAACAGCCAGTGTTCTTAAGCACTGAGCCATCTTCTCAACATCTGGTTTAGTTTCTTTACAGTCTTTTTATGTCATTTTACTCAATAATGCTCTAATATATGTAATTAAATTTTATCTAGTAGTGAAGTACATTTGTCTGGATTTTTTTTTTTTTTTTGGTCTTTTTGAGACAAGGTCTCCCTGTAGCCACAGGAGTTCTAGAACTCCCCATGTAGGCCAGGCTGGCCTTGAACTCACAGGTATCTGCCTATCTCTGCCTCCCCAGTGCTGGGACTACAGGTGTGCACCACCACGCCCAGCTTGTCTGGATTTTAAATGAAAATTTGATATATATCTAATTCATCAGAGACTTTTTTCTATTATTTTGGATAAAGTAACACTACTCAGAACTATGTTGGTTTATCTTTACCAACTAAAATGTTGACCAGTTATTATAAAAAGATAGGTAATTCACATTTTCTTTATAAGAAACTTTTATTTAATATATCTTACTAATTAAAATGCAAATACATGAGTTTATGAGATGTAATGTAATGTAGGAACTCTGTAATATAGACTTCCATTTTTATTCCCAATATTTCCAGGAAAATTTGACAGGGTCCTACAATTGTGTTTTTGTATAATACCAAAAACCATATGCAACCAGGAAAAGAATTTGGCAATTCATGGGCACATGGTCCTCTCAGGCCATAATCTTAGTGAGTGGAACAAGTGAAGCATCATGTATGTTTATACGTGTAAAATCTGTGAATGGGGACCACAGGCCAGAACTCATTCCAGATCTCTTGAGAATAAATTCACTCAAAAATATATGTCAATTTTTTAAAAATTTCACTTGATTTTCTGAGACTGGATCTCTGTTGTGCATTTTTCCTGGAGTTCTCTGTGTAACAGAGATGCTAAATCCCTGTTCTCCTTCCTCTACCTACCATGTACTGAACTAATATGTACAAGCCACCATGCTTGGGAAAAATATATTGAATATATGCAACATGTATTACATAGAAAGGGGTATAATTCATTGTGCATCTGAGTTAAAATTTCTTCAAATTCCATTCAAATTCCACATTCTTTTTAAATTTGAATGTTTTATTTTTCGTGAACATTGTACACAAATATTGTCTGTATATTTCTTAGATTATTGCAGCATATGCATGTATATATTTATAAACATAATTTAGCAGATTAACATGCATATATTTATAAACATAATTTAGTAGATTAACATATCTCTGCCAATCATGGCATCTTTTTCTCTATACCTATAGTGAATTCTCTCATAACTTGTTATTTTTCTTTCTTTTCTCATTTTTGACTGTTAAGACAGAATCTCACTCTGTATCTCAGGATCAGTTTAACCTCTTCCCAATCTTCCAAGCTCATTCTTCATTGTTGGGGTTTCACATATGAACTACAATTAGCATTGTAATCAATACAGTTACCAAAGTAGAAACAGAAGTTCTTACAGTTGAATAATCATAAGAAATAACCTCTGAGCTTGAGTTTCTTAATTTATATAATGTGAAATCTGAGTTAAATGGCTTTTAATCTTATCTATGTATGAGAACTAAGAAAGAAAGAAAGAAAGAAAGAAAGAAAGAAAGAAAGAAAGAAAGAAAGAAAGAAAGAAAAGAAAGGAAGGAAGGAAGAAAGAAAGGAATAAAGAAAGACTCAGAGGGATGAGGATAGATGAAACCACATGAAAAAAAATAAGAGAATAGATAGTAAACACAAAGAGTAGATGAAATAAGAATATATAAATCTTTTACCAATTCTGGAGTTTTGTTGAATGATCAGAAAAGGCAGAACTTTTGCTTACAGCCTGGATTTTCTGGATAAGCGCAAGGCAACGAATATAGTAGGGGTAAGAACATTAGCTGAGGTCATCCTAGTCACATTCTTTGAGCTAAATAAATGTAAATTATGGTCCTCTGCTTATAAGAGTTCTCAATTTTTCCTTCCCTTAATTGAAAAAAAAGAAACAAAAAATAAAGAGAAGCCAGGACAGTGAAACAGAGCCAAAAATTTTCACAGTACTTTTGAAAATTAAGGATTTCCATAAAGTGTCAGCAATTCTGTGTTTTAGATCAACAAAATACTGATAGTTTTTATTTATTTATTTATTTATTTATTTTTATTTTATATATATGATTGTTATGCCTGCATGTATATGAGTGCACCTGTGGCATGCATGCCCACAGATGATAGAAGAGGGTATAGAATCCACTGGTTCTTGAGTTACATTTAAGCACCATGTGGGTTCTGGGATTCACACCTAGATCTTCTGCTGGAGTGGCCAACACTCTTCACTGATGAGCAATCTCTCTAGCACCTTAATATTTTTTACATACTTCTGACTAATATTAACTAGAATCTGACCTACTTCAAAGTGGAAAAAATGCAAAACTCAATTTGCTGATCAGGATTATTTTGAAAACACTCAAATTATATATCTCTGGTCTCAAATAATTCCATATGGATGAGCCCATTAGGGATAATGACTTATCTGTGAAGATGGACTTATAGTGGGTTTTTAGTGGACTATTCTACTATTTCCTGAAATACTAGGTGCTCTATTTTACATCAAACAAACATCTGGCATGTTTAGTGAATTAGTACTTACCAGCAATGATAATTTTAGGTCATTACATTCACTGCACTGAAATTTTTACTTTGACTTTGTGTTCATATTTTCTCTATGACTTTGGGAACAGCATAGAACTGCTCCCTGACTGTTTCCTAGGGTTTAAATTTAATCCTTTCATTCTTTATTAAATATATTTCCTGCATCCTTTGTAAGTGCTAAGCAAATGGCTTCCAGTTATGTTACAGTGACAAATTTAGACACGAGCTTCCCTGAACTTATCTTGAAAGAGAGAAGGAAATAAAGCATCTAAATAATGTGTGCTTTGTGTTATGTTAAGAACTATTATACAGGGTTGAAAGTGACAACTACCATAGGGAAGTTCAGATAAAGTGCAATTCATATTCAGAGAAAGCAAGATTATTTCAGGTAGAAATAAATGGAGAGATATGAGTTGGAATCTGATCTGAGCACAGAAACATGGGTGGAATTTAAACATGGAAATAAGGAAAAGACTTCATACAGACACATGCAGGTGTCTCCAAGAGCTGGATTTACCTGAAGTCTAAAAATATATATATATAAAAATCCTACCATTCCTTGAATGTGAGTCTTGTGAGAAAGGCTCATCAGAGTTCAAGATTTTTTTTCTGTTATTCTAATATTATACTGCATGTTTATAAAGGTGGACATTAGTAATTCATCTAGGAAGTTGATTCAAATATATAGTTGCTTATGTAGCTTATCTACAGTTTATGTACAGTATATGTATGTACATATTATTTTCTTCATTATGGAAAGGCATTCCAAGGACAAGCATATAAATAAACATGAAAGCATTTTTCATGAATGTGTTCCATGCCATTTCCTGCATTTACTAAAATGTACTACACTATACAAAGTAAGATCTGTCATAGCTTACTTACCTTAATGCTGGGACTATGCTTCCTATAAGAGTTTACTGAGGACAAAATTAGAGGATGGGGACAGTAGAAATTTTCCAAAAATATTAGCTACAAAATTGCTATAGAGAGAATGTTAAATTCCTGGGTTTGAGTTATTATTCTTTATAAGAAAAAACAGCACTGGATCCATTGGAAAATCAAATGGCTCCCAATCCATTCATGTTAGGGAAACATTCATTTAAGAATAAGCATTAATTATCCAGTCTACCTGATGGTTGTGCCCTTTGCACACTGCTTGCTGACACATTCAGGGTGAGGCCCTGACATTTTTCAGCTACTTCTTCCATGTTGAAATGCCTTCATTCTGTCTCCACGGCTGGTCAAAATGGGTGGGGATTTGATTGGGGTACTGAACTGCCACACTGTCACTCTTCCAGGTCCCTCCTTCCCTGCACCCTCCTCCTCCCTGAGCTGTATCCCTGGTCTTTATAGCCATTCTCCTGTGCCTCACTGATTTTGGGTGCTCAGGAGTATGCAGGAAAATACATTTTGGTTCTTCTTAAATGTTTTACATATGGTAGGCACTGAAAAAAAGAAAAAGAAAGAGAGAAAATAACAAAGGAAATTAATAAATAAATGACCCACTTGGGAGAACAACCTGAGGGGAAAATGCTACTTCTCAGCTTTTGTTCTGAAGACAAGAGTGCTCTGAAATCACACTAACTTCGCATTTTACATTAGAACAAAAATGCTTGCAATCCTTCATGTGGTTAGAAGTCTAAACACTGCCAAGGAAAGATCTCTCATTTCACACTACAGAAATGATGCAAATCCCCGTGGGGCTTGAAATAATGGGTCTGCATCACAAGTGTTCTGGTTGGAAGAGACTTTAGATTACTTACTGATTCTTTTAACCATATCCATCTGAACAGGTCATCGGTACTAAAAGCTTCTTATTTTTTTTAAGAGGAAGTGAAGAAAAACATAAGAAACAAACATTTATAAATCAGTTAACTGTTCCCTAAGTGTTAATTGACCACCATCCAGCCTCTCATGCTTCCACAAAGTGCTTGAATGTGTTTTTCAAGGTTATCTGCCTATAGACTCCAGGATTTTGTATTTTTCTGAGCAATACAATATCTAAGAGTTTAAGTAATCTCTTTGGAAAGGTGTGGTAAACATCCAGTAGATAGCTACCTAGCTAGCTAGCTAGCTAGTTTTCCAAATGCAAAGTTGTGATTTTCTTAGTAGCTTCATCAGTTCCCTGTCTAGGATGCTGCAATAGCTGTGTAGCTGTTTTATATTGTATGAACCATTTTAACAATTTTTCATGACATGGAAACTCCAGAGATTATGTAAAATATGTTTGCTTTTAGAAACCCTTTGCTTGCTTTGATGACCATGGGCTGATTTCTTCCAATTTCTAAGCTGCCATGTTGTCAACTATAAAATTCTAATACACAGGGATATCTTCAGGATATGTTTTCTGTGCCATACTTGCAGACTTTAAGTGCCTTTCAGTTTTAAAACACACACACACACACACACACACACACAGACACACAAACACCTTAAAGCAATCCATATTAATTTTCAATAAACTCAAAGGTTCTTCATAATTTTGTAACTTATGAACCCAGTGGGGAATTCTATGTAGTCCGTGCCTCTTAATATTAATGGTCACTAGGATTTATTATTTTTTTATTTATTTATTTTTATTGATGCTTTGTGTATTTCATACATCATTTTCCAATTCAGTTCAGGCACATATCCCCTTCCCTTCCCCCCCACCCCACCCCTACCCATCGCAGATCGTGCATTCTGCCATAAGTTTTCTGCATCTTTCTCTGCTTTTTTGTTTTGTTTTGTTGTCATTTTTGTTTAACAATAGGTGATAATTTGTGAGTACAAGCATCCTTCATGTAAAACCAATTTGCAAGCAGTTGTGCCCCAAACCCACACAGCTCATGGGTCCCACCATCCTGAAAGGGGGGGCTTGTATGTTCAATCAAGTTGATCAAATGAGTGTCCAGTCTATATTATTGTAGTTTCACCATTAACCCCAATCGAAGCCCTTACATTCTACCACGCCCCCTCTTCTGCAGATTGTTCCCTAGGCTTAGAAAAGGGGCACAGGTAGATGAGAAGCAAAACACTCTACTTTCTCTGGAGCTGATGTATTGGTCTCTAGTTATAATTTTATTAAGAAAATATAATTGCTTTCCTATGCTCACCTACTAAATGGGAGTCCATATGTCAAGTTCCTCTCAATTTTATCTGCCAAGCATTTTTTCAATCTATACCATCTTTCTGTTGCTTCTACCTCCAGAAGACAAACCTTCTCAGAGAATTCCATCAAGATTACTGAATTTCTGGCTTGTGTAGACGCCTGGTGCATAGGCACATTCCATAGTTAATATCCAATTTGTGGACATAAACACACACACACACAGTAATCATTTTTAAAACACAAGTTTGTTGTGTCTTCCTTTATAAAAACTTCCATCACAAATAAAATGTATTGAATAAATTTATGTTATTTGCTTTTTTTGCTAATCTGTCTTTTGCAATAAGAGGCTCAACAATGAGCCTTGAGATGAGTGAGGAACAGAAAATGCCTTTTCTTCTCTACAGAATGCGGGGACAAAAAAAAATTAGAAATCTGCACAGAACAACCTGATTTCTGTTGAATTAAATGCACCTGTAAAAGGAACAGGTTCTTTAAAGCATTTTATTACAGCCACACATGGTCTAGTGTTTCCTCACACTGAAGTAGAACTGATCTCTCTATTCCAACCAAAATGATTAACATATTGTATTCATAACATGCTAATCTGTTGAACATGTTTTCAACTTTGGTGCACTAACATTTCTAAATAGCCTCTGTTCACTAAGGTAAATGTGTTTTAAGCACAGACTAATAGTAATCAAGGGTGTAAACATGCATTAACCTAATGAAAGTTAATTCCTGTCTCCTTTAAGTTTAAAGACTCTGCCCTTGTAATTTGTGTCTACAATTGCCCTTTGGAAGAGCCCCTTTGGGGATGGATCATGTCTGTAATTTAGGTTACAGGAGCAACTTGTTGTCAAGTGATTGACAAGATGGTCTCAAATGGACCACTTCATGACACATTTGAACTTAACTGGGCCAAATTGTGAAAATCCTGGAGATGGCCTCTGCATGCAAGAATTTATTGATTCAGGCCACACAAAGAAGTTGCACAGAGACTTGATGAACCAAGAAATCTACCTTTTTGAGAAACAGCATTTATCTATAGGGCCTGATGCAATTTGGAAATATCCAGCACACACTTCTTTCTTTTACACCCAATTTGATGAAGCATTCACTTATTGATATAAACATGTGACAAGATTCATTGTTTCTCACTTTTCTTAAAAGAGAGATGGAAACATGGGCCAACTGACTGAGGAAGCCAAGCCACTGCTGTTGGCTGCCTTCGGAAATAGATCTGTGGAGCTGCCACAGTGGCAAATGGCGCTGAAAGGCACAGAAAAGGGGGACAGGAAAAGTACTGGGCAGGATGCTGAGTGATTGATAGCATGCCTTTTTTGCTGCATGCCATCTGGTGACGTCTACAAGGAGATAAGTGAACAGAATATAAGGTTTTAAATAGCTTGCTACTTTTATGAAATCAATCAATGTAATAGAACTCAAAACGACATGTCAACTTGCCCTCCCAGATTCTAGCCATTCCTCTCTACTGTCAAATATATTTTTGGTAAGTAAAAAGAGGCCTTCTGCCATATGTGTTTAAATATGATAATTTTTAAAGATTTGACTTTCTTTTCCTTCCCCACTCGAGGAAAAGCAAAGATTCTATTGCAAGGGTTCCTTTCCAAAAATGACTTGGGAAAACATGTCCCATTTTGTGGTAGGTTAATTCATTCACTAACGGTTCCTTGTGTTCAAAGATGTGGTTTTCATTTAGAGTGAAAAAGGAATATTCAAAGTGTGGAAATATTGGTGAATATTTTATATATTCTTGTGAAAATAGAATTGTACATGTCTTCTGTAGGTTCTTAATTTGAGGAAGATACCTCAATAACTTGTATATATATATATCAAAAATCTGCTTTCATTCATAATCCTTGGAAACTTTCTGCCTTTCTTTCTTCACTCTTATGAAAAGGAAATGAATTTAATGTTTAGACTTTAATCTACTTTTTTAATTAAAAAAATTAATTCATTTTCATATGTGTATGAATGTACTGTCTGCATGCAGGTTTGCACACCCGTTTCATGCAATGCCGTGGTCAGAAGAGGGTGTCGGATTCCCCTGGAACTGGAGTTACAGATGGTTCTCAGCCGCCATGTGGGTGCTAAGGATCAAACCCGGGTCCTCTGCAAGAGCAGTCTGAGCTCTTAACTGCTAGGCCATCACTCCAGCCCCTTTAATCTACTTTTTAAAAGTCCAACGATCATTCATAGTGTTGAATTAACTGTAAGATTTGTTCTAGGTAATGTCATCGAAATGTTTTTTTTTTTTTTTTTGAAGTGAGTACATTAGAGAGGCCTTATATCTGATGATGAAGTCTAGCCTGTAGTTCACATGAAACTATGAATCACTAAGGATGAAAGGAAAGATGTGTGTACTTTTTCACAGATTGCATGCATTTACAAACAGTAGGACTTTAAAATATTCTAGTAGTTTTTCTCCTGAAAGTCAGTTTGCTACAAAATTAATTAAGACTATACAACAAAATGAAAATTCATAAGAATTCAATTCCATGGGTTAGCAAAAAAAAAGATAAGGAAATCTTCGTTTTTTATTTCTCCATTTTATAAGTCTATTTATAATAATATCAAATTTAATGGTATGAATATTGAAATTAAGACAACATTTTGGTACTAGGAATGCTTATATAATAAAAATGAAATAAACTCTATGAAAAGAAATTAAAACTTACAAAATTAATGTGATAATTTATAGCAATCACAGATTCTTGTTGAAAAACAAAACTACATTAGGTAGATAATTATCTCTACAGAAAAAACAGCCCTTATCTCTTTTAATGAATATATACCAGTATTTTTGGATACTAGACCTGCCATTATCTTCTATGAAATTAGAAAGAAAATAGATAACATTTTATTTTCTGCCTTCATAATTTTATGATCAAAATGGGCACTACTTAAGTCTATCCCTCAAAGTGTTCAGGACCGAGAGTTAAAGAACAAAGCCATCAAAAACAAACCAGGGCCTGCAGAGGGGCTTAAGAGCATATATTGCTTTTGCAGTGGACTTGAGTTATGTAACAGCACCCATACACTCTTGTTTATTTTTATTTATTTTTTTGTGCTTTTATTGATGTTTTGTGTATTTAAGACATCATTTTTTCAATTCATTTCATGCATATTCACCTTTCCCTTACCCAAACCACATGCCAGATCATGAATTCTGCCATAACTGTCCTGCGTCTTTCTCTCAGTCTTTTTCTTTTTATGCTTAGGAATTCACATTTTCCTCCATTAATTTTACATTACTCCAAAATATGGATATATACCTTCCACCCATATACAGTAATTACAGAGTCTGAAGATAAGTGGTGGATGGATTCTAGAGCCCACTGAGAGATTTACATTATAACAACATAGTTGCTTTCTGATAAACAAATATATAACAATAATGTTGTTTAGCTTGCTTTTCATCCAGGGGGGTTGGTGTTAGCATCCACAGATGAGGGAAACCATTCATTGTTTGTTTTTCTGGGACTGTGTTACTTTACTTCACTCAGGATAATGGCATTGAGCTCCATGCATTTACATTTACTTGCAAAGTTCATAATGCCATCTTTCTTTACTGCTGAATAGTACTTCATTGTATAGATGTATCACATTTTTGTCATCCACTCATCTGTTGAGGGGCATTTGGGTTGGTTCCAGCTCTATTGTGAAACGTGTTGCAATAAACATGGATGTGCATGTATCTTTGCGGTTGGATGAGTCTTGTGGGTATATACCCAGGAGTGGTATAACGGGGTCAGGTGGTAGACTCATTCCAAGTCTTTTAACAGTTCTCCACACTGCTTTCCATAGTGATTGAACAAGTTTACATTCCCACCAGCAGTGGATGAGTGTTCCCCTTTCCCCACAACCTCTCCAGCATCTAACATCTTTTGTTTTCTTGATCTTAACCAGTCCTATTGGAGTGAGTTGATATCTGAGAGTGATTTTAAATTGCATTTCCTTAATTATTAATGATGTTGAACACTTTTTTTTTTTGTTCCTCAGCCATCTTTGCTTCCTCCCTGGTGAAGTCTCTGTTTAGCTCTTAACCCCATCTTTTGAGTAGGTCATTTGTCTTCTTACTTCCTTATTTTTTGAGTAGTTTATATATTCTTGAAGTTAATGCTCTGTCAGAGGTATCACTGGTAAAGATTTCTTCCCACTCTATGGATTTTCTCTTCACCTGCTTGTTTCTTTCGCTGTACAGAAGCTTTTGAGTTTTATGAGGTCTGATTTGTCANCATGCCATTTCCTGCATTTACCAAAATGTACTACACTATACAAAGTAAGATCTGTCATAGCTTACTTACCTTAATGCTGGGACTATGCTTCCTATAAGAGTTTACTGAGGACAAAATTAGAGGATGGGGACAGTAGAAATTTTCCAAAAATATTAGCTACAAAATTGCTATAGAGAGAATGTTAAATTCCTGGGTTTGAGTTATTATTCTTTATAAGAAAGAACAGCACTGGATCCATTGGAAAATCAAATGGCTCCCAATCCATTCATGTTAGGGAAACATTCATTTAAGAATAAGCATTAATTATCCAGTCTACCTGATGGTTGTGCCCTTTGCACACTGCTTGCTGACACATTCAGGGTGAGGCCCTGACATTTTTCAGCTACTTCTTCCATGTTGAAATGCCTTCATTCTGTCTCCACGGCTGGTCAAAATGGGTGGGGATTTGATTGGGGTACTGAACTGCCACACTGTCACTCTTCCAGGTCCCTCCTTCCCTGCACCCTCCTCCTCCCTGAGCTGTATCCCTGGTCTTTATAGCCATTCTCCTGTGCCTCACTGATTTTGGGTGCTCAGGAGTATGCAGGAAAATACATTTTGGTTCTTCTTAAATGTTTTACATATGGTAGGCACTGAAAAAAAGAAAAAGAAAGAGAGAAAATAACAAAGGAAATTAATAAATAAATGACCCACTTTGGAGAACAACCTGAGGGGAAAATGCTACTTCTCAGCTTTTGTTCTGAAGACAAGAGTGCTCTGAAATCACACTAACTTCGCATTTTACATTAGAACAAAAATGCTTGCAATCCTTCATGTGGTTAGAAGTCTAAACACTGCCAAGGAAAGATCTCTCATTTCACACTTCAGAAATGATGCAAATCCCCGTGGGGCTTGAAATAATGGGTCTGCATCACAAGTGTTCTGGTTGGAAGAGACTTTAGATTACTTACTGATTCTTTTAACCATATCCATCTGAACAGGTCATCGGTACTAAAAGCTTCTTATTTTTTTTAAGAGGAAGTGAAGAAAAACATAAGAAACAAACATTTATAAATCAGTTAACTGTTCCCTAAGTGTTAATTGACCACCATCCAGCCTCTCATGCTTCCACAAAGTGCTTGAATGTGTTTTTCAAGGTTATCTGCCTATAGACTCCAGGATTTTGTATTTTTCTGAGCAATACAATATCTAAGAGTTTAAGTAATCTCTTTGGAAAGGTGTGGTAAACATCCAGTAGATAGCTACCTAGCTAGCTAGCTAGCTAGTTTTCCAAATGCAAAGTTGTGATTTTCTTAGTAGCTTCATCAGTTCCCTGTCTAGGATGCTGCAATAGCTGTGTAGCTGTTTTATATTGTATGAACCATTTTAACAATTTTTCATGACATGGAAACTCCAGAGATTATGTAAAATATGTTTGCTTTTAGAAACCCTTTGCTTGCTTTGATGACCATGGGCTGATTTCTTCCAATTTCTAAGCTGCCATGTTGTCAACTATAAAATTCTAATACACAGGGATGTCTTCAGGATATGTTTTCTGTGCCATACTTGCAGACTTTAAGTGCCTTTCAGTTTTAAAACACACACACACACACACACACACACACACACAGACACACACACACCTTAAAGCAATCCATATTAATTTTCAATAAACTCAAAGGTTCTTCATAATTTTGTAACTTATGAACCCAGTGGGGAATTCTATGTAGTACGTGCCTCTTAATATTAATGGTCACTAGGATTTATTATTTTTTTATTTATTTATTTTTATTGATGCTTTGTGTATTTCATACATCATTTTCCAATTCAGTTCAGGCACATATCCCCTTCCCTTCCCCCCCACCCCACCCCTACCCATCGCAGATCGTGCATTCTGCCATAAGTTTTCTGCATCTTTCTCTGCTTTTTTGTTTTGTTTTGTTTTCATTTTTTTTAACAATAGGTGATAATTTGTGAGTACAAGCATCCTTCATGTAAAACCAATTTGCAAGCAGTTGTGCCCAAACCCACACAGCTCATGGGTCCCACCATCCAGCAGGGGGGGCTTGTATGTTCAATCAAGTTGATCAAATGAGTGTCCAGTCTATATTATTGTAGTTTCACCATTAACCCCAATCGAAGCCCTTACATTCTACCACGCCCCCTCTTCTGCAGATTGTTCCCTAGGCTTAGAAAAGGGGCACAGGTAGATGAGAAGCAAAACACTCTACTTTCTCTGGAGCTGATGTATTGGTCTCTAGTTATAATTTTATTAAGAAAATATAATTGCTTTCCTATGCTCACCTACTAAATGGGAGTCCATATGTCAAGTTCCTCTCAATTTTATCTGCCAAGCATTTTTTCAATCTATACCATCTTTCTGTTGCTTCTACCTCCAGAAGACAAACCTTCTCAGAGAATTCCATCAAGATTACTGAATTTCTGGCTTGTGTAGACTCCTGGTGCATAGGCACATTCCATAGTTAATATCCAATTTGTGGACATAAACACACACACACACAGTAATCATTTTTAAAACACAAGTTTGTTGTGTCTTCCTTTATAAAAACTTCCATCACAAATAAAATGTATTGAATAAATTTATGTTATTTGCTTTTTTTGCTAATCTGTCTTTTGCAATAAGAGGCTCAACAATGAGCCTTGAGATGAGTGAGGAAATTTCTGAAAAACAGAAAATGCCTTTTCTTCTCTACAGAATGCGGGGACAAAAAAAAATTAGAAATCTGCACAGAACAACCTGATTTCTGTTGAATTAAATGCACCTGTAAAAGGAACAGGTTCTTTAAAGCATTTTATTACAGCCACACATGGTCTAGTGTTTCCTCACACTGAAGTAGAACTGATCTCTCTATTCCAACCAAAATGATTAACATATTGTATTCATAACATGCTAATCTGTCGAACATGTTTTCAACTTTGGTGCACTAACATTTCTAAATAGCCTCTGTTCACTAAGGTAAATGTGTTTTAAGCACAGACTAATAGTAATCAAGGGTGTAAACATGCATTAACCTAATGAAAGTTAATTCCTGTCTCCTTTAAGTTTAAAGACTCTGCCCTTGTAATTTGTGTCTACAATTGCCCTTTGGAAGAGCCCCTTTGGGGATGGATCATGTCTGTAATTTAGGTTACAGGAGCAACTTGTTGTCAAGTGATTGACAAGATGGTCTCAAATGGACCACTTCATGACACATTTGAACTTAACTGGGCCAAATTGTGAAAATCCTGGAGATGGCCTCTGCATGCAAGAATTTATTGATTCAGGCCACACAAAGAAGTTGCACAGAGACTTGATGAACCAAGAAATCTACCTTTTTGAGAAACAGCATTTATCTATAGGCCCTGATGCAATTTGGAAATATCCAGCACACACTTCTTTCTTTTACACCCAATTTGATGAAGCATTCACTTATTGATATGAACATGCGACAAGATTCATTGTGTCTCACTTTTCTTAAAAGAGAGATGGAAACATGGGCCAACTGACTGAGGAAGCCAAGCCACTGCTGTTGGCTGCCTTCGGAAATAGATCTGTGGAGCTGCCACAGTGGCAAATGGCGCTGAAAGGCACAGAAAAGGGGGACAGGAAAAGTACTGGGCAGGATGCTGAGTGATTGATAGCATGCCTTTTTTGCTGCATGCCATCTGGTGACGTCTACAAGGAGATAAGTGAACAGAATATAAGGTTTTAAATAGCTTGCTACTTTTATGAAATCAATCAATGTAATAGAACTCAAAACGACATGTCAACTTGCCCTCCCAGATTCTAGCCATTCCTCTCTACTGTCAAATATATTTTTGGTAAGTAAAAAGAGGCCTTCTGCCATATGTGTTTAAATATGATAATTTTTAAAGATTTGACTTTCTTTTCCTTCCCCACTCGAGGAAAAGCAAAGATTCTATTGCAAGGGTTCCTTTCCAAAAATGACTTGGGAAAACATGTCCCATTTTGTGGTAGGTTAATTCATTCACTAACGGTTCCTTGTGTTCAAAGATGTGGTTTTCATTTAGAGTGAAAAAGGAATATTCAAAGTGTGGAAATATTGGTGAATATTTTATATATTCTTGTGAAAATAGAATTGTACATGTCTTCTGTAGGTTCTTAATTTGAGGAAGATACCTCAATAACTTGTATATGTATATATCAAAAATCTGCTTTCATTCATAATCCTTGGAAACTTTCTGCCTTTCTTTCTTCACTCTTATGAAAAGGAAATGAATTTAATGTTTAGACTTTAATCTACTTTTTTAATTAAAAAAATTAATTCATTTTCATATGTGTATGAATGTACTGTCTGCATGCAGGTTTGCACACCCGTTTCATGCAATGCCGTGGTCAGAAGAGGGTGTCGGATTCCCCTGGAACTGGAGTTACAGATGGTTCTCAGCCGCCATGTGGGTGCTAAGGATCGAACCCGGGTCCTCTGCAAGAGCAGTCTGCGCTCTTAACTGCTAGGCCATCACTCCAGCCCCTTTAATCTACTTTTTAAAAGTCCAACGATCATTCATAGTGTTGAATTAACTGTAAGATTTGTTCTAGGTAATGTCATCGAAATGTTTTTTTTTTCTTTTTTGAAGTGAGTACATTAGAGAGGCCTTATATCTGATGATGAAGTCTAGCCTGTAGTTCACATGAAACTATGAATCACTAAGGATGAAAGGAAAGATGTGTGTACTTTTTCACAGATTGCATGCATTTACAAACAGTAGGACTTTAAAATATTCTAGTAGTTTTTCTCCTGAAAGTCAGTTTGCTACAAAATTAATTAAGACTATACAACAAAATGAAAATTCATAAGAATTCAATTCCATGGGTTAGCAAAAAAAAAGATAAGGAAATCTTCGTTTTTTATTTCTCCATTTTATAAGTCTATTTATAATAATATCAAATTTAATGGTATGAATATTGAAATTAAGACAACATTTTGGTACTAGGAATGCTTATATAATAAAAATGAAATAAACTCTATGAAAAGAAATTAAAACTTACAAAATTAATGTGATAATTTATAGCAATCACAGATTCTTGTTGAAAAACAAAACTACATTAGGTAGATAATTATCTCTACAGAAAAAACAGCCCTTATCTCTTTTAATGAATATATACCAGTATTTTTGGATACTAGACCTGCCATTATCTTCTATGAAATTAGAAAGAAAATAGATAACATTTTATTTTCTGCCTTCATAATTTTATGATCAAAATGGGCACTACTTAAGTCTATCCCTCAAAGTGTTCAGGACCGATAGTTAAAGAACAAAGCCATCAAAAACAAACCAGGGCCTGCAGAGGGGCTTAAGAGCATATATTGCTTTTGCAGTGGACTTGAGTTATGTAACAGCACCCATACACTCTTGTTTATTTTTATTTATTTTTTTGTGCTTTTATTGATGTTTTGTGTATTTCAGACATCATTTTTTCAATTCATTTCATGCATATTCACCTTTCCGTTACCCAAACCACATGCCAGATCATGAATTCTGCCATAACTGTCCTGCGTCGTTCTCTCAGTCTTTTTCTTTTTATGCTTAGGAATTCACATTTTCCTTCATTAATTTTACATTACTCCAAAATATGGATATATACCTTCCACCCATATACAGTAATTACAGAGTCTGAAGATAAGTGGTGGATGGATTCTAGAGCCCACTGAGAGATTTACATTATAACAACATAGTTGCTTTCGGATAAACAAATATATAACAATAATGTTGTTTAGCTTGCTTTTCATCCAGGGGGGTTGGTGTTAGCATCCACAGATGAGGGAAACCATTCATTGTTTGTTTTTCTGGGACTGTGTTACTTTACTTCACTCAGGATAATGGCATTGAGCTCCATGCATTTACATTTACTTGCAAAGTTCATAATGCCATCTTTCTTTACTGCTGAATAGTACTTCATTGTATAGATGTATCACATTTTTGTCATCCACTCATCTGTTGAGGGGCATTTGGGTTGGTTCCAGCTCTATTGTGAAACGTGTTGCAATAAACATGGATGTGCATGTATCTTTGCGGTTGGATGAGTCTTGTGGGTATATACCCAGGAGTGGTATAACGGGGTCAGGTGGTAGACTCATTCCAAGTCTTTTAACAGTTCTCCACACTGCTTTCCATAGTGATTGAACAAGTTTACATTCCCACCAGCAGTGGATGAGTGTTCCCCTTTCCCCACAACCTCTCCAGCATCTAACATCTTTTGTTTTCTTGATCTTAACCAGTCCTATTGGAGTGAGTTGATATCTGAGAGTGATTTTAAATTGCATTTCCTTAATTATTAATGATGTTGAACACTTTTTTTTTTTGTTCCTCAGCCATCTTTGCTTCCTCCCTGGTGAAGTCTCTGTTTAGCTCTTAACCCCATCTTTTGAGTAGGTCATTTGTCTTCTTACTTCCTTGTTTTTTGAGTAGTTTATATATTCTTGAAGTTAATGCTCTGTCAGAGGTATCACTGGTAAAGATTTCTTCCCACTCTATGGATTTTCTCTTCACCTGCTTGTTTCTTTCGCTGTACAGAAGCTTTTGAGTTTTATGAGGTCTGATTTGTCAGCTGTTGCCCTTATTTCCTGTGCAGCTGCTGTCTGATTTAGAAAGACTTTTCCTATGCCTATGTCTTGTAGGTTGTTACCAACTTTTTCTTCTATCACCTTCAGTGTTTCAGGCTTTTTGTTGAGATCTTTGATAGACTTGGAGTTTATTTTCATGCAGGGTGAGAGGTAGGGGTTTAATTTTGTTCTTCTACAAATGGTGATCCAATTTTGCCAGCACCATTTGCTGAAGATGCTGTCCTTCCTCCATTGAGGTTTTTTTTTTTTTTTCCCCTTTGTCAAATATGAGATGGCTGAAATTGTATGAGCTCAAGTTTGGATCTTCAATTTTGTTCCTTTGGTCAAGGGGGCTGTTTTTGTGCCAGTACCAGGCTGTCTTTATTACTATGGCCCTGTAATATAGCTTGAAGTCTGGTAGGGCAATCCCCCCTGTATTGCATTTTTCACACAGGGTTGCTTTAGCTATTTGGGGTGTTTTGTCTTTCCATATGAATTTAAGGATTTCTTTTCCAAGTCTGTGATTGGGATTACATCGAATCTGTATATCAGTTTGGGTAAAATGGACATTTTTACTGTATTAATTTTCCCAATCCATGAGCATGGGAGTTCTTTCCATTTTTTGATGTCATTTTCAATCTCCTTCTTCAGGGGTTTAAAATTTTTGTTGTAGAGGTCTTTGGTATCTTTTGTTGGGTTTGTTCCCAGGTATCTTATTGTTTTTGAGGCTATTGTGAGTGGAAAGTTCTTTTTTTTTACATTTTTATTTATTTTCATATGTGTATGAGTGTACTGTCTGCATGTACGTTTGTGCACCTGTGTCATGCAATGCCGTGGATGTCAGAAGAGGCTCTCAGATTCCCCTGGAACTGGAGTTCTCCTGGAATTGGAGTTACAGACGGTTCTCAGCCGCCATGTGGGTGCTGAGGATCGAACCCGGGTCCTCTGAAAGAGCATTCGGTGCTCTTAACCGTTAGGCTATCTCTCCAGCTCCAGAAAGGTCTTCTTATATTCCTTCTCCACTTGTTTATTGTTGGTGTAAAGAAAGGCTACTGATTTTTCTAGGTTAATTCTGTATCCCACCACTTTTCTAAAACTCTTAATCGTTTCTAGAATTTTTCTGGTGGAGTTTTTAGCATCCCTTAGGTAAACTATCATATCATCTGCAAAAAGGGATAACTTATTTTCTGATTAGCACTCTTTTAATTTCATACTCTTGTCTTCTTGCCCTAGCAAGTGTTTCAAGCACTATGTTGAAGAGGAGTGCCAATAAAGGGCAGCATTGCCAGATTCCCACCTTTAAAGGAAATGGTTGCAATTTTTCTCTGTTTAGGATGGTGTTGGCAGTGGGTTTGCTATATATGGCTTTGGTCACGTTCAGGAATGTTCTTTTCAGTCCTATCCCCTCTAGGACTTTAAACATGAAGGAATGAGTGCTGGATCTTGTCAAAGGCTTTTTCTGCATCAATGGAGATGATCATGTAGTTTTTGTCTTTAAGTCCATTTATGTGTTTTGTGATATATATTGTTTTACATGTCAACCATCCCTGAATCTCTGGTATGAATATAATTTGATCATGATGGATGATCTTTTTGTTGTGGGTCTGTATGTGATTTTCAAATATTTTGTTGAGAATTTTATCTATGTTCACTAGTGAGATGGGCCTATAGCTTTCTTTTTTGCTTGTATCTTTGCCTGGGTTTTGGTATTAGAGTGATGCTGGCTTCATAGAAGGAGTTTGGGAGAATTCCCTCTGTTTGAATCCTTATGAACAGTGTGAGTAGCAATGGTTGCAGGACCTCTTTAAAAGTTTTATAGAATTCTGCTGTGAAACTATCTGGACCTGGGCTTTTTTTAGTTGGGAGTTTTTTAATTATATCTTCAATTTCCTCAAACATTATGGGTATGTTTAAACTGTCAATCTCTTCTTGGTTAAGCTTTGTTAGTTCCCAGGATTTCAGATATTCATCCATTTCTCTTAAGTTTTCAAATTTAGTGGAGTATAGGTTTTTGAAGTATTCCTGTATGATTGTCTGGATCTTTTCTTTGTTGTGATATTTTCCCTTTCATCATGAATACTATTGATTTGGAGTTGTTCTCTCTCTCTCTCTCTCTCTCTCTCTCTCTCTCTCTCTCTCTCTCTTTGTTAACTGGGCTAGATGTCTCTCTATTTTGTTTATCTTTTCAAAGACCTAGCTTTTGGATTGTTGATTTTATGTATTGTTTTCTTTGTTTCTATTTCATTGATTTCTGCTCTGATTTTTATTATTTCTTCCTGTCTGTTGGGTTTAGGGTTCATTTGTTGTTGTCTCTCAAGTGCTTTTAGCTGAAGTGTTAGATCATTTATTTGTTCCCTTTCTGTTTTGTTTTTTTAATGTGGGCACTTAAGGCTATAAATTTCTCTTCTCAAGACTGCTTTTAAAGTATCCCACAGGTTTTGTTGTATTGTCTTGTCTTTTTCATTCAGTTCCATGAATACTTCTATTTCACTCTTTATTCATTCATTATTCAGGATTGTGTTGTTTAGACTCCAAGTGTTCTTGTACCTAGTTGGACCTATTCTGGCGTTCATATTGAACTTTATTGCAGTGTGGTCTGATATGATGCATGGAGTAATTTCTATCCTTTTGTATGTGTTGAGGTTCCTTTTGTGCACCAGTATGTGGTTGATTTTGGAGAATGTTCAGTGAGCTGCTGAGTAGAAAGTATATTCTCTGTTGTTTGGGTGGAATATTCTGGTGTTTTGTTGGGTTTTGATGTCTCTCTTTTTTATTTGTCCTGTTGATCTATCCAAGGGGTTCAGTGGGGTGTTAAAGTCCCCCACTATTAGTGTGTTAGGATTAATCTGTGTCTTGAGGTCCTGCAACGTAGCATTTATAAAGTTAGTTACACAAGAGTTTGGTGTATAGACATTTAGGACTGTGAAGTCTTCATGGTTCATTGTTCCTTTGAGGAGGATATAATGGCCCTCTTTGTCTCTTCTAATTCATTTTACTTTGAGATCTATTTTATCTGATATTAGAATAGCCACTCCAGCTTGTTTCTTGGTAACTTTTGCTTGGAATAATTTTTTCCATCCTTTTACTCTAAGGTGGTGTCTGTCCTTGCAGGTGAGATGGGTTTCTTGTAGACAGCATATAGAAGGATTCTGTTTCCTAGTCCATTCTCCCAGTCTATGCCTTTTGATCAGGGACTTTAGGCCATTAGCATTTAAGGTTATTATTGAGAGATGTGTGTTGTTTCCTTTTACCTTATTTTTTGTTTGCATTTTTAGTCTAGGTTTGTATTTACTCTATTATGCTTTTGTTGATTTCTCTCTTTAATTGCTTAGGGATAGTTGCTTTTTTCATCTGTTCTTTGGATTTCTTCAAGGATTTTCTGACGTGTTAGTTTCTTAGACATGTATTCTTTCATCTTGTTCATGCCCTGAAATATTTTTCTTTCTCCTTCAATTATAATTGACATTTTTGCTGGGTATAGTAGTGTGGGTCAGCATCTGAAGTTGTTTAGCACTGGTGATACTTTGGTCTTCTTTTTTCTGGCTTTCATAGTTTGCACTGAGAAGTCAGCTGTGATTCTCATGGGTTTTCCCTTATATGTAACTTGTTGTTTTTCTCTTGTGGCTTTCAGTATTTTGTCTTTGTTCTGAACATCTAGTGTTTTAACAATTATATGGCATGGAGAATTTCTTTTCTGGTCCTCTCTGTTGTTCTATGCGCTTCTTGTATTTGTATGGGTTTGTCTTTTTTCACTTTGGGGAAATTTTCTTCTATTATCCTGCTGAAGATCTGGTCAATAGTGTTGTCTTAGGATTCTTCTCCTTCCTCTATCCCTAAGATGTGGAGTTTTGGTCTTTTCATGGTGTCCCACATTTTTTGGTTGTTCCACTCTNTTTCTTTTTTTCTTTTCTTTTTTTTTTTTTTTGCCTTTTTCAAGACAGGGTCTCCCTGTAGCCCCAGCTGTCCTGGAACTCACTCTGTAGACCAGGCTGGCCTTGAACTCACAAGGATCTGCCTGCCTCTGCCTCCCAAGTGCTAGGATTAAAGACTTGTGCCACCATGCCTGGCTCTGTGATTTCTTTAGTATTCTTTAGTATTTCCTCTTCCTTCTGGCCCTGTCATTCTCATTTTGTTATTCCTTGCTTCATTGGTCATTTTCTTTTTCCATTTCAGCCTGGGATCTTTTCATCCTTTCTACTTCCTTCTGGAGTTTGTCATTTTTGCCCTTTAGTTCTTTCCAGTGTTTGTCATTATCTCCTTCTAGGTCCTTCTTGAGTTTTTCAATCTCTCTCCTTAGTTCTTTCCAATATTTGTCATTATCACCCTCTTGGTACTTCTTGAGTTTTTTGTTCTCTTCCCTTAGTTCTCTAATTTCTTTGAATATGCCCATAATTGTTCATCTAAAGTCTGTGTTTCCTTCCAGGGAAATCTCGTTGTAGGAATCTTATGTAGGGTTGTTAGTGTTCATTATGGATTTATTATGAGCTTTACCCATTTGTGTGTGTATGTGTGTGTGTGTGTGTGAGTGTGTGTGTATGTGTGTGTGTGAGTGTGTGTGTATGTGTGTGTGTGTGTGTGTGTGTGTGTGTTTGACATGTGGATTTGTTTGTCTATTTGTTTCTTTGGGTTCTGGTATCTTAACATTGGCTATGCAGACTATAATCACTAATACTGCACTTGCTAGATCTTCTGCACCACCGCTGCTACCTTTGCCCCCCCCCCACACACACACATTGTTGTGTCAAACTCATGCCAGGCGCTGTGCGTACCCTGATGTTGTACTGTGTAGGTGTCTGAGTCTGCCCACAGCACATGCTGGGACCCGAAGGTTGGAATGTCCCTGGAGATACCAAGCCTCCAGGAGCACAGGGGTGCCCAAAACACCCAGAAAGGCAGTGCTCACCTGGTCTTTTGCAGGCTGTTGTTGTGCGGATACAGGTGTAGTCTGCTCACTCCAGGAGCTGGGTGCATGCTGGTGTTGTGCTGTGTGTGCCTCTGAGATATGCTCTTGTAAAAGGAAATAAACCCTTACTCCCCACATTGCTGTGAGTCAATGTTTTATTACAGTGACAGAGAAGAAAAGTAATATAGCTTCACATGCTAAACCTTGCTTAAATTACATGTTATCATAGCATTTTATTCTCTCCAATGTTATTTCCTACCATTAATTCATGAAATTATGCTGCTTACTGAGATGCTATTTAGCGCACTGAACAATGTGTCACAATTAGAGCTGTATGAGCATAAGGTTACTTCCTTTATGTTCTATGAGAACTAATTAATGAAAGGTAATAAAAATGACCAAAAATTTTACAACAAATATGAAATGCATTTTCCTGATCTGTCCCACTATAGTTTCATTTAAGTGAATGTGTAGATACATATGTAGATAAATAATTACTATACATTTTGAGTAATGAAGTTATAGAATCATGTTAAAAAAACTACAAATGTACACGCAATATTAAAAATCTTCCCATTCATAGATTCAATGAATGGAGTTTTCTTTCACAACCTCCAAGTTGACCTTCTTTTTGCTCTAATCAAAGTAATATCCAGTTTTTAGAAGTAAATATTAGATGCCATGACCAAATGGAAGGACTCAGCAGTAAGCAAATACAGAGAGAAATCATATATTTTTTTTTAAAATTCAGGAGTATATTTTCTGTTGGTGTGTGGCAGAAGAGGAAAAATACATAAAATCTCAAATTTGCTAAGCTGAAAATTGTGCATTTTTGGCAAACATTTAGTACAAGTGGGAAGAACAAGAAGGACTTTGTTTTACTGCTGCTTCAACCTTGTTAGTACTTGTGATTGAGCAACATTGCAAAGGCACAGGAACATGATTAATCAAGCATCCTGCAAAGTCAGAAGAGCAGCTTCTTACAGTAGGGGGTGACCAACACAGTGAACTTCCCCTGGTCAAATTAAAGAAAATATGAGAATGTGTAGTGCTGGGGCATAAATGGGATACTCACCCACACTATCACCTTCCAAGGCTGAGGGCTTAGAGGGAACTAGGAGGAAGAAAGAGTCTAAGAGGAAGAGATGGTGAAGGATGTAAGAAAGTTATGTGTTCTGCACAGAACAGGGAAGTTGCATTTATCAATTCACAGAATGTGTGCCAGCATGCACAAGACCTAAGCAAGCCCAAGGCAAACAAATTCCACCAAGAAACAGGGCAGAGGGCCAAGAGGCTCCAGCACTAATGAGGATCAATTGGCAATTGATAGCTGTTAGGAGAAGCAGAATCAGTTTTGTTTAAAATGTGAGTTATAATGGTAAGTTATAATGTGATCATTTATAAAGTTATAAATGTGATAAGATGTGATAACCTGGTAAGTTAGCCAGGATTGAAGTGATAGATCCAAACCTAAGAGCATTTGGAGAACACAAATTAGATAAGGTCTTAAATATTAATAGTGGAAATGAGGTGGGAAGTAAGGTGTTATGGCTGGATCTGAGAGGAGATAAGGGAAGAGGTTTGAATAACATCACAATAAATAGCATGAAATTTTCAAAGGATAAATACAATGCTATTTAAAAAAAAATCATGCTCACAAGCAGAAAGCCTGATATTTCTAAGTGATATGGAGCATACTACAGCATGGTTCAGACATAGATCAAGCTAAGCTGACATTACAAATTAAAGGATTCCTTAAGAATGTAAGAGTAGACATCAATGGAGTGAACAGAAAAGACTAGAAGAAGACAGATGAGAAAGAGTTTAAAGGGGAAGTTAATTATGCTGAGAAAGAAGAAAACACGTAGGAATACAGTTAGATGTAAGTCACTCCCAGCAACAGAGAGCTAATACGAGGTGTGATTGATGCTCAGCAAACATGCTTGGATTACTGTCTCCAACTTGGTATTTGTCCATCTCATAGTGAGCATCATATTCTCAACTTACCCCTGCTCAACAGAGGACCTTCAAGCCTTCTTGACAAACAAGAGAGGAGAATGAAGAGCTGATCACATTACTTCCAAGAAAACATCTTGCAAAAAGATCATAGCTATTTTTTAAAATAATTTATTTTTCATGTTTTATATGTATGAGTGAATTGTCTGCTTGTAGGTAGGTGCACCCACATTATACAATGCCCTTGGATGTCTGAAGAGGGCATAAGATCCCCTGATACTGGTGTTACAGATGGCTGTTAGCCACCATGTGGGTACTGGGAATCAAACCCAGGTCCCGTACAAGAGCAGCCAATTGCTCTTATCAGCTGAGCCATCACTCCAGCCTCAGATCATAGATATTTCTTTTTTTTAATTTATTTTTATTTTTTTTATTAATTTTTTATTTATTTCTGTATGTGTATGAATGTACTGTCTGCATGCAAGTCTGTGCACCCGTGTCGTGCAACGCCGCGGAGTTCAGAAGAGGGTCTTGGATTCCCCTGGAACTGGAGCTCCAGACGGTTCTCAGCAGCCATGTGGGTGCTGGGGATCGAACCCGGGTCCTCTGTAAGAGCAGTCGGTGCTCTTAACCGCTAGGCCATCTCTCCAGCCCCAGATCATAGATATTTCAAGATCATGTAACTTCTCTATCTCCATGTGTAAATTCTCTCCTTTTTTTATCAAGTATGTGTTTAAAAACATACTAGTGAGGAAGCATTATTGTGGGAGACACATGAGTTTAATGAAAGTCTCAGTGATTGCAAATGAAAAGTTTGCAACAAGGAAAACACTGATGGGGAGGAACAAGTCTGAGTGAGGTAGCCTAAATCTCCATGACTGAGCCCAGACCTGTGGCCTCACATGAACTAACACCAGTCTTGGTTATTATTTTTACAGTTTCCTCCAGTAATTTTATTCTATTTGTTTCTATTACCAAGTTCCTACAAACAAAAAAGGCCCATCCAATTCTAAATGGGCTGGGTTTTTTTTTTTTTTTTTTTTCCATTTCTATCTAGGAATCCAATTAAGGCAGGAAGTCTTTTCCCACACCTATGTCTTGTAGTCTGCTGCCAACTTCTCCTATCGCCTTCAGAGTTTGGAGTTTCACATTGAGATCTTTGATCCATTTGGAGTTGACTTTTGTACAGGGCGAGAGGTAGGGGTTTAATTTCATTCTTCTACAAGTGGTGATCCAGTTTTGCCAACACCACTTGCTGAAGATGCTATATTTCCTCCATGCGTCTTCTTGGCCCCTTTGTCAAATATGAGGTGGCTGAAATTATATGTCCCCAAGTTTGGATCTTCAGGTTTGCTACATTGGTCAACAGGTGTGTTTTTGTGCCAGTACCAAGCTGTTTTTATGACTATAGCCCTGTAGTATAGTTTGAAGTCTGGTATACAGATCCCCTTTGTATTGTTCTTTTCACTCAGAGGATTTGGTGTTAGCATCCACAAATGAGGGAAACCATTCACCTTTTGTTTTTCTGGGACTGTGTTACTTCACTCAGCAAAATGGCTTCAAGTTCCATCCATTTACCAGCAAAGTTCATGTTCATGATGTCATCTTTTTTTTTTGGTCTTTTCGAGACAAGGTCTCCCTGTAGCCCCAGCTGTCCTGTAACTCACTCTGTAGACCAGGCTGGCCTTGAACTCACAAAGATCCTCCTGCCTCCCTCATCTTTCTTTATGACTGAGTAGTACTCCATTGTGTAGGTGTACTACATTTTTGTCATCTACTTGTCTGTTGAGGGGCATTTGCATTGGTTCCAGCTCTTCATTATTGTGAAGAGAGCTGCAATGAACATGGATGTGCAAGTATTTTTGTGGTATGATGAGTCTTGTGGCTATATACCCAGGATTGGTATGGCTGGTTCAGGTGGTGAGCTCATTTTGAATCTTTTAAGGGTTTTCCACACTGCTTTCCAAAATGGTTGTACAAGTATACATTCCCACCAGTAGTGTATGAGTGTTCCCTTTTCCCCACAATGTCTCCAGCATTTGGTGTCTTTTCTTTACTTGATCTTAGCTAGTTGTATCAGAGGGAGATGATATCTGAGAGTGGTTTTAATTAGCATTTCCTTAATTATTAATGATATTGAACTTTTTTTAAGATGTTTCTCAGACATCTTTAATTCCTCACTTGTTAAGTCTCTGTTCACTCTTTACTCCATCTTTTGAAAGATCCCAGGCCTTAGTTCATTTTCTGTCCTGTGATCAACAATGACCAAGACAACTTATCAAAGGAAGAATCTATTGGGACTACAGTTCTAGATGGATAAAAGTCTCTCATGGAGGGACTTTCTTGAACAGAACGTTCAATGCTCACATCTTCCTATGGGCACAGGAACAAGAGAGAAGCAGGAAGTAAGCAAGCTCTATACTTTCATTTTTTGTTGTTGCTCTTTTTTGTTTTTTTTTTGAAACAGGGTCTCCCTATAGTTCCAGCTGTCCTGGAACTTGCTATGTAGACCAGGCTGGCCTTGAACTCACAGAGATCTTCCTGCCTCTCCCTCCCAAGTGTGATGATTAAAGTTGTGTCACCATGCCTAGCAAAAGCTCTATATCTTCTTTTTTATCTTTTGGTCTTTTTTGAGACAGGGTCTCCCTGTAGCCCCAGCTGTCCTGGAATTCCCTCTGTAGACCAGGCTGGCCTTGAACTCACAAAGATCCGCCTGCTTCTGCTTCCCAAGTGCTAGGATTAAAGGCATGCACCACCACAACCGGCTAAAAGCTGGATACTTTCATCCCCTCCACCAGTGAAGTGCTTGCTGGAGCATAGCCACATCTCCTAAGGGTACTATGATCCTATCCAAACAGTGCCACCAACAGATCATGTCTTCAAATACTTGGAGCTTATGGGGACTTTCTCATTCAAACCACCACATTTCACTTCCTGGCCCATATTTCCTCATGATCATATAAAAATGGAGTTATTTAGTCTACTTTAAAAAACGTCTCCATATTCTTTACTGGTCTCAATACTAATAAAAATTTCAGGGTGCAAAATCTCTTCTGAAACTCAAGGCAATCTCTCACCTGTAAGCCCATATAAAATCAAAAGAAAAACGACATACTTCCATCATACAAAAGAACTGAATACACATTCCCATTTATTTATATTTTTTTTAATTTTATTTATTTTCGTATGTGTATGAATGTACTGTCTGCTTGTAGGTTTGGGCACCCGTGTAGTGCAATGCCGCGGAGGTCAGAAGAGGGTGTCA
Source organism: Rhizomys pruinosus (assembly GCA_009823505.1). Classification (NCBI taxonomy): domain Eukaryota; kingdom Metazoa; phylum Chordata; class Mammalia; order Rodentia; family Spalacidae; genus Rhizomys; species Rhizomys pruinosus. Next base: position 530,441 of record VZQC01001486.1, read on the forward strand.
GATTCCCCTGGAACTGGAGTTAAAGAGGGTTTTCAGCTGCCATGTGGGTGGTGGGGATGGAACCCGGGTCCTCTGCAAGAGCAGTTGGCATGAACCCTTAACCACTAGGCCATCTCTCCAGCTCCCCACATTCCCATTTAAAAGGAAGGAATGAGCATATAATGACAAAAGCAATGCTGAAAAGTAGAAAGGCAAACAGCAAATCCTGAAGCTCTGTGTCTGACATCTGGACTTTATTTCCAAATGGCTTAGATGACTCAGTTCCTCCCATGTTGCTACCTAATAGCCTAATATTGGGGTGGTACCACTCCCTATATACAATTCAGGGTGAAATTGTGTCAAGGCTTATACTTCAGGGTCTCTATTACCAGCCAGATTTCCCTTCAGAGCTTCACACACTGACCTCTCAGTGCCTCTTGGCCTCTTAGACTATCTTCATGCAGGGACTCCCCTGTCATAAACTGTCTGTCTGTCCTCTGTGTTTCTCTGAAGCCCTAGAGAAATAATTGACAGCTCTTCACTCTTGCATCTTTCTTGCTTTTAAATCAATACAAAGGAAAAGCAACACTTCCAAGCAAGGCTGCCAGCTTAGGACAGACCAGGACACTTGGGATCATATTTACAGCTTGTTTTGTATGCTGTGACTTTCTAAGAACAGATAACTCCTTAGGGTTTTTCCTTTTACAAGTGGAATCTTAGCTGGGTGGGGTCTTGCTCTGAGGGTACTCTTTCCAGTGCTCAAGTGGAAATCTGGTGCCCTATCTTTAACATTTCTAATCTCTTTATTTAAGAGAGCCTCTCTTCTAACCCATGCTTATGTCCATCATAAAGACTCCCAGTATTTTATTTCTCTCCAAACTGTACATATTATATCTCTTTCTGCCTCACTTGTTCTTCCCTTTTTTTGTTCCTAGTGTAATTTTATTTTCCCGTGTAAGTTTTAAATTCCTAAATCTTCCAGATCTTCCAAACTGATCATTTTTGACTACAGAATTCCAGTTGACTGCCCTTCCTGAAACATTCTTTGTGCTTCTTTAATCTTTAAGCAGTTGTATTTTGTTTAGCTAGATATCCCAGTTTTTTTTTTCCTTTTCTCCATTTTTACCAAAAGAAAAATTGAGATCATGCCAGCCTTGATGATTCAGGTGACTTTGAGTGAGATATTTTCCACACAAAACAGTCATTGCCCACTTGTTCTTCTTAATTTTAAATTTGTATATTACTTGCCATTAATAACTATGTCACTGATTCAATGTAAAGCTGTCTTTAAATTTCCTTAGCCAAAAGAATCAGTCCATTGTGTTTTAATTTAGCCTTAGGTAAGCTCTTAGTCTATGAGCAGAAGGCAGCTAGATGCTTTACCAAAATATATCAGTTTCCTTTTAGGTCCCTTGTAACATGGCCACATGGCTATTAGAAATTTCCAGTTAGTTCTGCATACAGTGTTCAAATCACCAAATGTTCAAACTTCCAAACACCAGCATAGTCATGTTCTTCACAAAAGAGGCCCACTTTCTGGAAAAAACTTCTTTATTCTTTTTCTATGATTTGATCAACCATGACCAAGAGAGCATACAACAGAAAGTGTTTATTGGGCTTTTAGTTCTATAGGGATAAGAGGCCACCATGGCGGGGAGGCATGGGATGACTTCCCCTGAACAGAAAGTTGACCACTCATCTCTTCAGTTAATCATGGGAAGCAGAGGGAGACAGACTGGAAGTGAACAAGCTCTATACGTATGAATCCAATCCTCGCAGTGGGCATTCTCCAGGATGCCACACTCACTATATGTACCATTACCTCCTCCAACATTGCACCAATTGAAGAAGTATTCAAATACTTGGAGCCTTTGGGGATATTCTCATTCAAACCACCACTTCTACAGTGACAAATTTTGGAGTTTTTAGGCTTAGAGGGGTATTCAGCATTTGATAGCAACAATGCTGCAAGTTTCAGAAAAGTGGGTGTTGACATGGCCAGGAGTGTGGCTGCTGTCACAGCCTTGAATCCAGGACACCGACACTGTTGGCCCTTTGGTGACTACTTCCAACTCTTCCAGTGACCAGCACCTGCGATTTATTATCTTTGTCTCAGGAATCCCCATTATTCTCATTGCCCTGTCTTTTCTGTCTTTGCAACTCTGAATTTTCTTAATGGCCCTATAAATGCTTTTCTACTGTCCCCTATTATTGACTATGGCATCAGACTGAAATCTTCATGTAGTAGGTTCCTGAAACATCAGAGCACAGCACAAGGGAGTGTCTCTCAGCTGGCCAGAAAAGTGAAATGAAAAGCAGGCTTCTATATCCATTAAAGGAGTGTGGCAAGTATGTTGGTATCAACCATGGCAGATTTTCATTCAAATGAAGAACTGCATGTCAATCAGAGGTTAGTTCCTCATGCAAAAATATGGCTTATGCTCATGAAAATAATGAACTATGTTTTCACTAGTTATAGAAGTGCCAGGCCCCCTGAAGAAGTGCTCTCCCATAGATCTGGTATAAGGGACCTGGTGAACTAATATGATTCACTGAGGTTTGTGATGTACAAATGAACAATCCAAGCTGTATAGAATGCTGGTGGTTGAAGGAGTTCCTTCAGAAGCAAGAATTATGTTTCACCAATAAACAGCTGTGCCTTTATTATCTAAAGCAGCCAGAGAGGACATGAGTGCAGATTGCTGGATGTTGTGTTGACAGCCCTTTGGTCAAGATGATCTGGGAAACTGAGAAGAATCTAACTGCTAGCTATAAATTAGAGAATACAATTGTCTAAATGCAATCTGAACTTATTTACCAAAAAGTTAAGCATTAAAATGGATGCTGGTGGCAATTATATCTTGAGGGTAATTGACAACTACCTAATTGGACTTAAAGTCTACTCAATGAGAAGACACTCATGTGTGGTGCTATAAACAGTCAAATACACATGAATAGAGAAATAATAGATCATAGAGACAACTCCCAGACTGTCACATCCCTAGACAAAAGTAATTTCCTGCTAAGTGCAAAATATTTATCCTCATATTTACAGTTAAGTATCCCAGTCACAACTCGTCAATGAAGCTTCATTTAGACAAAATGCATACTATTACAGTGTAGCACAACAAATCACACACAAATGTTGCTTAAACCCAGGTGGCACATCTACAATGCACCCTGTACTAATAAGGCTCACACAACATAGAACAAGGGGTAAAGAAGACACTACTGAATCTCTCAACTCCCACTAATGAAGCTCCCCAATGCCACAGAGGGCCAGGAACACAAAAGAGCACAAATGGCTAAAGTGTGGAGAATAGGACTTGGGAAAGTGTGGGTCCTCAGGAATCTTATATTAAGCTTCATTCACCTAGGGCTCGGGGACCATTGTGAAAGTAGGGGCAGGAAGATGATAAAAGCCAGGAAAGGAAGAGGAGCAGGACCATATGGAAATAGAATCGAACTCCCTGCTCATATGATCCTACACGAATAGTGTCAGCATGTAGAAGACCCATGCAAACTTAAGCTGGCAAAACCCAGTACAGAACGTAGAAAAGGGTAGCAGTTATCAATGTTAATGGAATTGGTAGGTGATTACTACTGGGTGAGGGAGAGTTGATCTTCTTAAAACAAGGGACTCTGGATGGGCTGACTAGACCTCAATGGATGAACTTGCACTGAAGACCATCTAGGGGTGGTAACGTGGCACAATGGGCCTTTGCACAAATGAGAAAGAATGTGAACTTCAGTGGGGGGTGGCTGTGAAAGTGTGTCAGTGGGTAAGGGGATATAAGGGGACCATGACTGATTGAGATGTTCTGCATGAAATAAGCAAAAATTCAATTAAAAAATTGGTAACAAAGGGTGCTTACAGCAAAGAATTATCATTAATATTTACAATGAGTTAGCAGCAATGATAGTGCTCTGATCATATTTATCTTTTACCCAATGCCCTAGGGAAAGGTGGTTGCTACTAAGTTGTTTTAGTTATTTTCAACATGACATTCATGGAAATCCTAAGTTTGACATCTCAGACACATCAAAGTAGTATTTACTATAACTAATTGTAAAGCAATAAAGAATTAATGTTCACAAATGTTGTATATTTATGATGAAATATTGGTCATGGTCCAGTTCATTTAAATGGAAGTGTAAGTTGAATGAGCACTAGATAACTACTGCTGAAAAGGAAAATATACATGGTGAGGGATTAGTAGCAGGAATATTTATAAAGTAGAGTAATGAGCCTGAACTTTCACCCATTACTTAGTTATGTTTTCATCAATGTTGAGGTTTTAGCCTTGATTATTTTAGAATACCACACACTAATTCTCTTTGCTATATAAGTCATATACCTGGTTCCAGGAAAGCATAATGAATATTTTTTAGCTAATCTCTCCAATAGGCACAAGTTAAGCAAATTCACTTACTAACATGCACTATTGTTATTAGAAGCTATTCCGGTAATTTTATATCAATCTGTTTCCTCCCCTACATTCTTATACTATTTTTCTTAGCTATCAACTGTTTCTTTTACCTCAGCTGGTAGTCTCGTTACTTACACCTTATTTAGTCAGTAGCTCTCCCAAAAGATGAAGATATAATGCCTCCGGAATATTTCTTATATCCTCTACCTAAATTGGGATATTTCTGATCCTAAGGATTTAGCTCAAAGTATAATCCCATTATATTCTTTTGAAATTATTATCAGCTCCTCCTTCTAACCATTCCTGTTTCTTCATCCTAAGATTAAGAGTCTAGTCTTTTATTCCTCACTATATTTAAGGACCTGAGGGTACCCACCAACTAGATATTTCTTCATCTTTATTTGCATCAACTAGCAAGTTCTTACATTTTTTTAAAAATTTTTTTAAATTTATTTTTGTATATGTATGAATGCACCGTCTGCATGTAGGTCTGTGCACCCATGTTGTGCAATGCAGCGGAGGACAGATGAGGGCATAGGTTTCCCCTGGAACTGGCGTTAAAGACAGCTCTCAGCAGCCATATGGGTGCTGGGGATCGGACTCAGGTCCTCTGCAAGAGCAGTCAGCGCTCTTAACCACTAGGCCGTCTCTCCAGCCCCTCAACTAACAAATTTTGTATAGAGTAAGTAATGCATCCTAGATAACATGATGAACAACATTATATGATTTAAAATACTACATTTTAGAATGTTTTAGATGAAAATTATTTTCTATGGTTGCTAGTAATATATATTAAGATCATAGTTGTAGTTTTAAGATTGACACCTTTGTATGCTGATAGCATTATTCCTATACAATATAATGATATAATCTAGTACATGGGAATGAAAAGAATAAACCCACTTAAAGTACACAACTACAAAGAATGTGAATATATCCTTTGACATAGAAAATATTTGTCTGAAGAAGTAAAATAAATTAGTCTTAAGACCTATTAAGTAAAATAGTGAGCTGGCTTGAGGCAATAAATTTAAGAGGTATTTCTAGAATGCAAATGGGCTTGAACACAGGTCTTCAGGGACGTAATCATAAGAAATTAAGAAAAAATATGCCACAAAATTAGGAAGGAGACTGAGAGGACAAAGGGGTTTGGCAAAGGTGGAAGGGAGTATGTGAGGGTGATAGGGGGCTTTGAATATTATCCAAGCACTTTATATAAAAACACTCTCTATATACAGCAGAACATTTTTTTTAAAGTAAAGGCAAAAATGGTAGATCAGATCAGGAAAAAAGATATGTCATTTAAAGGGATGCATCCAGATGACCCTAATTAGGTCAGCCTAATTCCTTTGATTTATCTGCTGCATTTTCAAATGTGTTAATCCCCACTTTAAATAGTTCTAGCAAATGAACTGCTCAGTTACTACAGTTAGTCACTTGTATAGCCATTTGTTTATTTCAGGTTTTTAGTTGAGTAATGAGTTTGAACAACACTGGCAGTTGTGTAAAACACTATTGCACATATATTTACAAATGTATATCACTAGGTACAGCTGTAGCACTAGCATTGGAAGTGAGCAAGAAGCTGGGCATTTCATTGTGCCAGTTAAAGCTATGATGACAGGCTTTATTTCAATTTAAATAAAACCTGAAGGTAGAGCTGTGGGATGCTTGCTGACATTGTCTGGCATTCTGCCTGGAAGAGAAACTTTGATAGTTTTCTTTAGAATATATTCACTTCCCCAGTTTTTCTTAGTTAACATTAAAAATTTAATTCTGCAAACAGTATAATTCACTGGGAGTTTTCAATTGTTACATCTGCCTTCTTCTCTCTGGCATTTTGTGATATAGTTCATTCAACTCAAGAATCTTGAATTCACAAAGTGAATGATCTACATTTTGCTGACAGTTTTCCTTTCTCAATATAATATAATATTGTCACTCAAAATGTGAAAGTGCCATTTAATTATACACTGCTGTGGAGAATGGAACTTGAGGTAGTAAATATTACTAAAACCAAAAAGGGAGCTTTAAAAAGCATCCTTTTTAAGTTTATTTTCATGGACCTGGAGGTTATCTATCAAATTGAAAGGCGGATTAAGAAGAGCTTGTAGGTGGTGATCTGTTTATGTGAAAAACAATCTGCTGTATCTTAGCTTTACAGGAAGAAAATATTCCCTAGATGGAAGTGCTTAGAACAAGGCAAGTAACAAATCACAATCCCAAATGGACTAACTTTCATTAATTATTTGGTTTGTAGTTGTAATGCACATACTTTTGTTTAACTGATTTTCCCACATGCAGTTCTTGACTTTGACCCTGCTAAAACTGTTCAGACATTGAGTCTCCACCAGACTCTTCCAAAGTACCTTGACAGAAGTCACTCAACAGACGTTTGCATATTCCTAAAAGAAAAAAAATATAGCACGCTCATTTGTCTGTGGCCACGTTATTCTCAGGATCCTTTCCAATTATTCAGAACCTCGGTTAGGACCTCAGCCCCCTCCTTGGCCTTCATTCCTCCCTGCTCCCTTCTACAATGTATTGGGAAAAGACCCACAAGATATTTACAACTGAGGTGTACTCTGCATGATTAGGGGTCCTTTCCAATTAAAAGGATTTTTCAGTTGAAAGCCCAAAGAACCCCTTGATTTCTTGCTGTTTACATGAAAGATTTTGTTTCTGCTCTGAGATATAGCTTGTGTTAAATTTCCTTTAAAAATCAATAACTGCTCACTTATTAGTTATTCCTCAGCTGCTTTCCTATCACAAGCTGCTTTAATTAAATCTCCTTGCAAGTTATTCAGATTCTACAGCTTTTAAATACTGTGCAGCCTGGAACTGGTTAGCACTTACTGCAGGCAGGCTTTCACACACTTTTAGTTGTTTTGCTTTTGTTTCTTGAGAATTGAAAGAAGTGTAAGAGGAGCCAGGATTTTCATGTGTTGCTTCCCAGTTTTGTTTTGTTTCTCCCTGGCAATTAGCCCCCCTCAATTCCCATTGAATCTGAAAGGTTAAGGCTATAAATAAGCTTTCTAACTAAAAGAAACATTTTACAGAAAGCAAGTTATTACATGCTTCAAAATAAATGTGAATTTTCTTGCTAGGTTATAACTGCAGGTAATGGATATAATGTAGACTTTTTTTTTCTTAGTTTGAAGTGACCAATATGGATTTATAATTCAGAGCTTAACATTAGAATGAAATCAAATCCTGCCAACAGAATGAAAAATGGAGGCACTCTGAAATTCTGTTCTCTGGAGTACACCTTCCACCAACCTTTCAGTCCATTTTCCAGAATTTTTGAATGGAAAATGTTACGGCTTGACTGTTTCCAGAATGTGGGGAGAATGGAGGATTCCGTACAAGAGGTTCATATGCAAGCACAGTGAGCCAGCAGAGACAGCAGTCAGAGAGATGACATCATCGGGAATTGTGATGGTGTGAAGGGGGCTTCAGTGGGTAGATGAAAATATTTCATAACTGCCCTGTGCCACCTCAGATGCAACTGACCCAGTGAGATCAAGAGGGACAGATCTTATCCACTGATTTTGCATTCCCATGGGTAGTAGATATTTGTTCGTGTGTGTGTGTGTGTGTGTGTGTGTGTGTGTAACAGCATTTCCTTGAAAATTAAACCTTGTCTTTCCTTAGACTAAAAATATAGCTATAACTAGGCAAAGTCTTCACTCCTTGGATAAGAAAATGCAGGTTCTTCTTGGGAAACTATTTGTGACAGTCCCAAATCCAGGTTGGCCCAAACCTCAGCCAAGGCCCATTTTGAAATTCTATTTTCTTTCATTGTTTCTCAAGTGTTGGGATTACAGGCAGATGGTACAATGCCCTGCAAGAAGTGGGTCCTTTGTGTGCATATCCATTGTGGAAGTTTTCCTATAAGAATGTACGATACTCTGAACATATTATTTCCCTGCTCCTCCTGCCCCCTGACTCTCCAGTGAGTCCCCTTCTTTGCCCTAAACCTTTTTCTACTCCTTCCTTCCTTCCTCCCTTCCTTCTCTCCTTCCTTCCTCTCTCTGGAACTTCCTATGTAGATGAAGTTTACCTCAAACTCAGAAAGAGGTTTGCCTACCTCTGCCCCTAGAGTGTGAGATTATAGCCATGCATCACCATGTGAGGCTATATTTCCACATTCGTGTCATTTACACATTCATTATTTGTGAAATCTAAGCTCCACAAATTAGAGAAAACCTTATATTTGTCTTTATGAGTCCAATTTGCGTTTACCTGCTATAATATCTAGTTGCACCCATTTTCTTGCAAATGACAATTATGTTTGACTTAATTCTGACAAAAAATAATATATAGATATGTATACATGGAAAATATTTTCTTTAGTCATCCCTCTTTTGTTTAACTCCTGAGTTAGTTCTATATCCAAACTCTTATAAATGATGCAACAATTATTAATGTGCAAGTGTCTCTGTGGTTTTTGACCCAATGTTAAGAAAATTCTAGAGGTGATGTCTTACTGCAGAAGCAGGACTAAAGCTAATGTTAGAAAGTATATCCACAGAACATGAATAGTATGTGAGAGAGCAATACTTATGGAAATAATACCTTGTCCAGCATTTATTATAACTTAAAATTTATAAATGTTTGCTACTTTCAATGTTTAACTTTGAAGGGAATTTCAATGGATGTCTCATATAGTTGTCAATTTCTTTTTGCTTCCACAAAGTACCAGATGCTGTTTAGAAAGAAAGGAGATTTATTTAGCTCAAAGTCTTGAACTCACAAGCACACAGTAACATCTGCTTAGCTCTGATGATGGATCCATGAAGGATGGACTAAGCATGCTGTGAACACACATAACACATATGGAAGACATCACAGTTTGAGACAGGAAACAGAGAGATCCATTGCCTGATTTGTCTTGTATAAAACTTTCCCTCATGGGAATTAAGTGATACCTCTACAGAGCTACAAAATTCCTTTCTGATGGGTATGACGATTCCAGTAAACTAACAGCTCCTCCTCCTCATCTTTCCAAACTTCTACTACTTGCTGCCAGTGCAGGGACACTTAGAATAATTCTAGGACCTGAAAACCTGGAAGACACACTCAAACCATATACAAAAAAAGTGCAGTGCAAGGAAACAGGAAGCAACTTTTAGTGTAAACTGTGAATTTAGGTGATATTTTATCCTTTAAAGAATATATATTTTGAATTATTACCAAATTACTCTTTTTCCATTCATGTGTTTGACTGAATTTTCTCTAACGTTATTAATTTTATTTGAAGGGCCAAAAATTAGGCAATTTAATTATTATATTAAGTAATATCTTCTAAATGTTATGATTCGTGGAAATAATTATTTTAATAATACAGTCACATTCCATTCACTACCTAAATTTGAAATACCTCTATGAACAAATGAGAGAAATTGTCTTGAACATTTTGGAAAGAAAAAGTGAGGGAAATAGAGTCGTCTATGAACTGTGCTTCAGATTATCACTCTATGAAATAACTGTTCACTGATTACTATTTTAGAATATGCTTCCTCCTCCTCCTCCTCCTCCTCCTCCTCCTCCTCCTCTTCCTCCTCCTCCTCCTGTTTCAAATCTTGGAAATTAACCTAAAGGCATACAGTGGGGTAGACATATTTATGAAATTCTTCTAAATACAGCAATTGAATTCTCTAATTCAAGGACCCCTCCATTCTTCCTTAAAAGGCAGGAAAAATGCCCAAAGAGCAGGAGGATAACACTGGGTTCTGAGGTTGGTACTTCTGCATGACAATGTTTTCAGGAGGTCTGAAGAGATAAACTAAGGTAAGCCAAGGTGAACAGCTTTTGTCTTCACTGGAGTGGCTATTAGAGAGCTGAGATGTGGAGGTACTGTCTGCACTTCTGTGGGTAAGTTCATCCTGAAGGTGCTATTGACAGTTACACAGATGATGGTGTTGAGGAGGGCACTGTCTGCACTTGTGTGGGTAAGTTCATCCTGAAGTGTGCTGTTGACAGTTACACAGATGATTGTGTTGAGGTGGTTGTTAGCAACATGAGATTTGTGCTAATTTCCAGTGGTAACCCAGAGGGGAGTCCCAGAGAGAGAATGAGGGAGACCCTTCAAAGAGCTTTCAAGTGACAGATACCAGAAACACTGTTCCCAATGTGTAATGTAACATGGCTGCTTGAAAGTTAAGTTTAATGCATGCAGAAAAACAAAATTAATACAAAATGAGCTTTTTGAGCCCATGAAATCTCATTATGAATCATTTGAATATATTTGCAATTTAAACGATAGCCTTATAAATAAGTAAATAGAATATGTTCAAACTAACTGTACAATAAAGTACAACATACCCAAGTTTATGGTATTCATTAAAAGTAGTGATTATCAGAGATCTTGAAACTGAAAATATTTTACCAATAAAATAAAAGTCAACAATATTATATTTCATTATAAAAAAGTTAGAAATTCCCCTAAAGGTACTCACAAAGAAATAAAAAATATATAGAGTAAGTTGTAATAAAGTAGAGAAAAGAAAAATAATATAAAAAATTAATACAACTAAAATCCAGCTATTTCAAGTAAATCTAATGATAAAATCATAAGACACAGAACTAAAATTACCAATGAAATTTTAGCACTCACTACTGATTTAGTAATAAAAACAATACAAAGAGATATTAATATGTGTATTATCCTAATAAATATATGTGTCCCTAGATTATCGGTTTGTTCAAAAACTTTATTTTTAAATTTTTTCCTTAGCTTTGATAATTTCACATATGTAGACAAGGAAATGCCATCAAATTTATCACTGGGTTAGCTCCTACATTTCATTCAATATTCCCTTCTACGAGTCCCCTTTAAACATCATATCATTCCTGCTAATGTAGCCCAGAAGCATAGGTGGGGAGCCATCCAGGGGACATAGGAATCCTACCATTGACCGTATGACTCTGCTTGACTCTGCTCTCTCATGCAGATCCCAAGACCTCTGTACTTTCATAAGACAGTATATGAAGAACATTTTATTCTAATGAGACAACGCTTGTGGAGGGCATGTTGCTCCTAGATGAGCATGGTCTCCAGAGACACCAAGCAGTAGCAAATTCCATTACACTCCATAACATTGTCCAATCTACAGAAAAAAAGAGAGGGCCTTGTGATTGAGTTAATAATCAATTGTGCCCATAATAAAGTCCCCAGAATATAATCCACAGAGTACAAGGTTCCAAGCACTTCTGAAGTACAAGGTCTCCAATGACAGGAAGAAGGTGCAGTCAACTTCATAGGCACAGAATCCACCATGCTCAGGACCCTCATATCAATGACTTGTCTATCCCTTCATCTGTAGGGTAATATACATCTTTTATCATATTTCAGTAATATAACAGGCTAGTCAGCATAACAATACTGGTTTTCTAAGAAGTGCTTTAACTCATCATACCAAGTTAATTGAACTAGGAGAATATATGGGAACCTCAATTTATTGATGGTTAGTCAGAAGTACATGGGGAAACATTATGTGTGATTTCTATCTGAAGTGCTTGTTTGTGGGACTGACTGAGCTTTAACAATGTAAGATCTGACTCAATATATGTAATATCAGAACTGAGATTTGAGTTCCATTATATAAAATACTCTGTTGGTGTCTCCTGGAGAATTTCTTCATATTATTGGAAGTCTGCACACACACACACACACACACACACACACACACACACACACACACACGGAATCATGCACATGTTATTCTTGAAAATGTTCTTCCTTGAATGGAGATTGTGAAAGTAAGAAAACTAATTCAGATTTTCTAATTTCATATATAGGCAAATTAAATAGATAAATTTCTAGAAAGACTATTTGAATTCATTGTAAAAGAAAGAAATGGACATTACAACTACATATGATCATTGACTGATTTTTCTCTCTTGGTAGTGTACACAGTGTGTGCTGATACTATGAGAGAGGGTCTTCATGGAGGAGGCTTCCAGGTCAGTTCTGGACTATATTAATTTTGGAGGTCTGTTGCATGTACTACACTGACTAACAACTCAAAGGCAGGAAGGTTCATTTCCGTTTCCTGCCACTGTGATTTTTGTTGTATAACCTTCAGTTATTAGCATCTATGTGCATTTTTAGTAGGCATATTAAATATTACATCTCCCTTGGGATTTTCAAAGATCCTAAACAGATGTGAAATCTATGAACCAGAAAAATGATGTGCCCAATAACTATCTTTATTGGGGAAATAGAGGTACTTTTATCTAGCGGCTAATCAACAGCTGTCTAACTGGATTGTAGGCCCACACAATGAGAAAGAAGGAAAGCAGATGTGGTATGAGCAACACAGTCGTTATATATTAATATAAATATATTAAAATACAGTATATATATACAAACAAATATGCCTCTCACCACTTATTAGTGAAGCTTCTTTAGATAAAATGAAGACCATTAAAAAGTTTCACTACTGACCAAACAAAGGGAATTAGTGTTTGTGAGGTATGCAGGCTTAAGTGGCATATGTACAATGCAACCTCGACAACTAAGGCAAAGGGAACATCTCAGAAATGAGAGCAAACTATGAAAGACCCAGAGGTCAAGACACTTGCTTCTAGTCGATACATTCTGGACATGATGCACTGATCAAATCTCCGCAGTTTTGTAGTCAATAATGAGATCAATCAACATGTCAAAGTAGATACAGGAATGTCATGGGGCTCCACTTCAGTATGAGGAATGACAACCCATCAATGGATGCTGAAGGAGGGAGATTCTGCTTACTCCAAAGACTAGCTCAATGAGAGGCAGTCTAACCCCACAAGGAGAGCTGAAACACTGGTGCATGGGAGTCCCCAAAATGGACTCGATGCATGTATGTGTGTAGAAGCGTATATGTATATTTATAAATGTATGCATATACATGTACTAGTAACAAAGAGGACAAGAAATTGAGAGGAAGTGGCGTACAGGTGAGGGGTTGCTGGAGCAGTGAGAGAGATGGAAATTATGCAAAGATAATACTCATGTATGAAGCTCTCAGACATAAAAGTAATTGAAAGAAATGACCTGAAAAAGCTATAGTAAGCAAAAATACTGAATCAGTACTTAAACAAATGAAAAAAGAGTTCTACACTGAGAGTTAAAAGAATAGTGAAAACATGGGAATGATTTAGAGCTGGAGATGGGTGGATGGACACATTTTGATTTACCTAATATATATATATATATATATATAATATAAATTAGAGAGAGAGAGAGAGAGAGAGAGAGAGAGAGAGAAAGAAAGAAAGAGAGAGACAGACAGAGAGAAAGATGCTTTAGAATTTAGAATTTACTCGTGTTTATGGGATGGAAAGGTGGCTTAGTGCTTAATAATACTGACTACTCTTGCAGAGGACCTGGGTTTGGATCCAAGCACCACTCACATGGAGGATAAATCATCTGTAACTTCAGTTGTGGGGTATCTAACAGACTCTTCTGTCCTCTGTGGGCATTGAATGTAAGTTTTACACTTGCATAAGTCCAGGAAAAATAAGCATAACACATTAAGTAAGAAAGTAAATACATACAAACATAAATACATATATACATACATACATAAGTTTTGACTTGTCCTTTTGGAACAGGGTCTGCCTATAGCCCCAGCTTGCCTGGATTTCACTATGTAGACCAGGTTGGCCTTGATCCCACAGATATCTGCCTGCCTCTGCCTCCTGAGTGCTGGGATTAAAGGCATGTGTCACTATACCCAGCTAATAAATAAATATTTTAAAAATAATGTGTTCATATATAGTCTTGTATTGTCATTTGAGAAGGCTTAGAAAAAAAAAATGAAACCTTGGAATCAACAAGTACTCATGGCCCAGACTTGGTTTCTAATATTCATTCAACAAAAGTAACTGAGATCATGTTAGAAAATTCTGACTATCTAAAGTGCACAACTCAAGGAATGTTCGCTTTTTGAATAGTGAAACCTGTTCAAAGGCAATCATGGTAATTTCACCATGAAAAATCTGTGTGATACATTGATTTGATAAAAACACAAAAATCTCAATAGATGAAACCAATAATATTATTAAACAGTATTAGCTTTCATAATGAACAGACATAACTTTTGTCCAAATAACTTATAGAAAGACCAGTAGATCTAAGTGCATGGCATTATTGTCATGTCACCTTAACACTTAGAAGCACAGGAGCAAGTAAAAATCTGTTAAAGTCCTTTCTTTAGAAATGCTTTCCCAGTGTGTCCATTATGCCAATAGGATACAATTTTGTGGATATAAGCTCAATCATCTGTCCCTTCTCACAGATGTTAAGTATCCTTCTTCACTAAAGATCATGAGAAGATGAGAACATCTGAATCTATCACATGAATCAAGATATAAATGCACTGGCAAGTGTGACATCTACAACTGTCTCAGAAACATTGGCCTTTGTGCCCCTACTAATAATTTGGTCTCCCTATAAAGTGAGGCTTAAATTTGACAGCCAGAGTTTTAGGATCCCTAGCTGAAACCCAAGGCTGCTGAATGCAGCTTTATTCTGAAGCCAAGTGTCTACAAAACACCTTGTAGATAATACAAGAATAAAATTAAACTCACTTATCCAGTTTATTTTTCTTTCTGTCTTATTCAAGGTCACTCGAATGTTACCTACTGACGTGTTTACACATCATATCCAATGATGAATTTTCACATTAAATACCTAAAATTTTTCAAAACTACAATTTTTCTCCATAAAGGAAACGCTATATCAGTGGTGTGTGTGTGTGTGTGTGTGTGTGTGTGTGTGTGTGTTTCTCCCAGCCTGAACAAATGGAGGCAACAGGAGGATGTTCAATATCCTTACTCTAGCACTATCTAACTTCATTTATGAGATAAGTTCTTTCAATGAACTGACAAAATCCATGTCTGCCTAGCCTCACTGGAAAATGAGCTCTCTCTGTCTTGACCCTCTTCTGCTGGAGTTACAGACATACAGCCATGCCTAGTTGGGGCTTTAGACTCAGGTCCACTTGTTTGCCAGAGGAAGTGTTCTTACTCATCTCCCTAGTCCCAATTTTGTTTTTAAATTTTTAATCTTTTGCTAACACATAGCTAGGTTGCTTGCATAATTACATCACTTGCATTACCATTCAAATGATAACCACATGCATACTAGGGCCCTGTTTTAATTTATCTCTAGGTGCTGAGTGAAATGCAACTGATTCTCTATAATAATGAATTTACCTGGTGTCTTCAGGTTGTCATTTTGCTTCACTCCACTGAAAACACTATGTTCAGGAGAATGCTTGGCTGCAATCTGGAAACAGTCTGAATTATGCTGTAATAATATCCTCTGACAACCTATGGAAAGAGACACTTCTCAAAAAATGCATTAGGAACCTAGAACAAATTAAGTGTGAACAGGCTCATTCATGTATTATTTATTTGTACCTGCTTCATTCCCTAAAAGGGATTCATGCTTGCTCATAAAGAGCATGTGGCTGGAGGATGGCTTAGAGTTGGAAAGATGGCTGAGTTGTACGTATTTCACATACAAAAAGCAAACACTGATATTAAAGGTGTGGCATTTAGGACAGGTTGACTGCTGAACACAGACTTGATTCTATGTTCATATTGGAATATTGTTCTCAGTAGAGTTAAATCATTACTAAGGATCTGTGCTGGATAGCTTTAGTGTCAACTTACCTGGGTTGAGGGAGCCTCAATTGGGGAATTGGTTCCATTGGACTGGCCTGTGGCCATGTGTGTGGAGTATTGTCTTGATTGTTGGGCAATGCGTGAGGGCTCTGCCCACTATGGGTGGTGCCACCTATGGGCAGGTGGTTGTGTACCATATAAGAGGGCAGGCTGGGCATGGGCCAGAGGAGCAAGACAGTAAGTAGCATTCCTCCACAGCCTGTACCTCAGCTCCTGCCTCCAGGTTCCTGTCCTGAGTTCCTACCTTGTGCTCCCTGAGTGATGAACTACTGAATCCAGGAGATGTGAGTTGAATAAACCCTTTCCTCCCCAAGTTGGTGTTGGTCAGAGTGTTTTGTCACAGCAATGGAAGAGAAACTAGAACAGGATCCCTTAGGCAGATTAGGTGGTAGTGACAGCATTCAGCAACACCTCCCCAGCCCTGTAAGTCCTTATTTTCTTCAGTCATGGATGGAATGGATCCTGTCAGCACTTAACTTTTGGCTCTATCACTTCAAATATACTGCCGGAATTGGTCATGTTGCTTTAAACGCAACAGCGACAGAACTCCATTCTAGACCTTGATACCTTGACCTCGAATGTGGAACCCTTACATTATTTTCCAGCCATGCTAAAAAATACTTCAGTGATCTGAACCTTTTTTTTTTTTTTTTGGTCTTTTCGAGACAGGGTCTCCCTGTAGCCCCAGCTGTCCTGGAACTTACTGTAGACCAGGCTGGCCTTGAACTCACAAAGATCCGCCTGCCTCTGAACCATTTTCTGATATCTCAACACCTTATGATTTATTTTTGCCCCTTCAAAAATAGTAACTTGAGGCCAGGCGTGGTGGTGCACTCCTTTAATCCTAGCACTTGGGAGGCAGAGGCAGGCAGATGTTTGTGAGTTCAAGGCCAGCCTGGTCTACAAAGTGAGTTCCAGGACAGCTGGGGCTACAGGGAGATCCTGTCTCCAAAAGACCAAAAAAAAAAAAAAAAAAAAGTAACGCTATCTGTTACACCCAACAATGTTAGAGTTGATATAACAATGTATATTTGCATTTTTATATTTGTGATCAAGTAAGGCAAACTGAGTAACATTAATGTCATATTTTTCTTTATCTAAAAGCCACTGTGCTCTTAGAATGTGAATCCCTTAATGGGCTCTAGAATTAATCTACTATCTATTTTCAGACTTTCTAATTTTGGTACAAGGGTGGAGGGTATGTTTGCATATTTTAGAGCAATATAAAATTAAAAGGGAAAAATATGGATCTCAAAATATGAAAAAATGCAAATATATAAACAGGTTAAATGAATAGTATATTTATATATATATATATATAATATATATTCCAAATAATTTACTTTCAAATCTGATTTCTGTAACCCCTCAAAAACAGTTCTGGGGGGATGGAGAGATGGCTCAGTGGTTAAGAGCGCTGACTGCTTTTGCAGAGGACCTGGGTTCAATCCCCAGCACCCACATGGCGGCTGAGAACCATCTTTAACTCCAGTTCCAGGGGAATCTGACACCCTCTTCTGACCTCGGCAGCATTGCACAACACGGGTGCACAAACCGACATGCAGACAGTACATTCATACACGTAAAAAAATAAATAAGGGGGCTGGAGAGATGGCCTAGCGGTTAAGAGTGCTGACTGCTCTTGCAGAGGACCCGGGTTCGATCCCCAGCACCCACATGGTAGCTGAGAACCATCTCTAACTCCAATTCCAGGAGAATCTGTCACCCTCTTCTGACCTCCGCAGCATTGCACAACACAGGTATAGAAACTGACATGCAGACATTCAAACTGACATTCATACACATAAAAAAAATTAAAAATTAAAAGAATGTTTAAAATAAATAAAATTAAAAAAATTTAAAAAAACAGGTATGGGAATATTAATGGAAAGATTAGTTAGTTACAAATTTTGTCATGCTCTATATGGTCAGAGAACAAAATATAGAGAAAGGGACCTATTGAAAACTTAATTAAAATTCTAGGACTGGGGCTGGAGAGATGGCCTAGCAGTTAAGAGCGCCGACCGCTCTTACAGAGGACCCGGGTTCGATCCCCAGCACCCACATGGCGGCCGAGAACCATCTGAAACTCCAATTCCAGGAGAACTCCAGTTCCAGGGGAATCTGACACCCTCTTCTGACCTCCGTGGCATTGCACGACACGGGTGCACAAACCTGCATGCAGACAGTACATTCATCACATACAGAAATAAATAAAATTAAAAAAAAATTCTAGGACTGTAAAGACTGTAAAGCATTTTATATGCACATAATCTTATTTATTTTCTCACTAATACAGAGAGACCATTCTACACCCATGATCAAATAATGAGAAAGACGTATCATCTGTATTTATGAACAGGCATCCATCTGAGCCTTGCACATATGTAGATTTTGACTGTTTCTACTATTATAACCTCTCAAAGAGCTAGTATACTCTAGTTGTTACTAATTTCAGAGGATGAAATTAAAGAAAAATAAAGATGATTAAAATAACCTAGCAGTAAGTGGAAAATATTAATTGATGTATCAATAATTATTAATTTATCAGAGAATAATTTTCTCAAAGACAAAACTCATCATAGTTTTTTAGATAACATTTTTATTGAATGTGTGATAATCTAATAAAATATATTTCAGTCATATTAAGACTCCCTCTACCACTGCCTTTCAGATCCCCCTCCACCTATGCCCTCCTTACTTTTTGTCCCCTGTATTCTTTTTAAGGCTTATGGAGTCACCAAATGCACTTAGATGTAGGTCCATATCCTACATCCTGGTCAATCTTCCCAGCATTCCAAGCTTAAAGAAAGTTGACAATCATATGCATTTTCTCTGTGGTATCCTGAAACACAGTTCCCTTGTATTTATCTACCACCTCTGCTTCTCACAGTCTTTCTGCTTACTCTTCAGCAAACATCCCTGAGCCTCAGAAGGTGAGGGTGTGATATAGGTGACTTACTTAAAGCAAACATACTGCAGTCTGGGTCTCTATGTTAATTGACCAGATGCAGGTGTTTACCTTAATTACCATCTGCTGCAAGAAGGAGCTTTTCTTCCTGGTCATGCCACATTAATGGGAAACTGTACTCTTGGAGCAATTTCACTATAGGAGTGTAGACCAGATTTTGTTTTGAGGCATCCTGGTTCCTTTCAGGGATGAACTGCATTTTAATCTTCTCTATTCCATTCATTTCTAACCTATCCTTACCCTTCTCTTCTTCATCTAATCTACTCTCTTCTTTTCTCTACTGTTCTATGTCTCCCTAACAAAGGTCTCCTCTCTTATTTATTGAAAAATCATGTGAGCTCACATCTTTGTTCTGCTCTTAATTCAGAAACCTCCTGCCACCATGGCTCCCTGCTATAATGAACTCTAATTCCCCTGGAAACATAAACTCAAATACACTCTTACATTTTTAAGTTCCCTTGGTAATGGTGTTTCTATCACAGCAATAAAAAAAAGTGACTAACGTAATTGGTAACAGAAAGTGAGCAGTTGACTATGAAAACTCTGACCATGTGGGTGTTTGGAGAAATGTGGAAGACTTTAGAAGTTTGGGCTAGAAAAGCATTTGACTGCTGTAAGCACAGAATAATGGGTCATTCTAGTAGGAGCCTGGAAGAAAATAGTTTTGAGACAAATGTAGTTCCAGAGGAAAAATAAGGACTTAAGCAGTAATTGGGATATTTTGGCAGAGAGTCTGGATGGAGTCTGCCCACAGCCCAAACGCTTGCCTGAGGCTAAGTTGAAGAGCAATGAACTAATTTCTTTGGCAAAGGATATTTGAAGACAGCCTAATGTAGAAATGTTGATGTGGCTATTAATGGTGAATATTATACATATCTACAGATCTACGAAATATTACACAAATCTACAAAAGAGCAAATGTGGGAGAAAGAAATGCAGAATGTAGAGCTTGAATTAAAAAAAAAAAAGCACTAGGAAGATTAATGTTGAAGCCAATGCTTTTGCCCTGAGGTGAAGATCCCTTTGATAAGGAAATTAAAGTGATTAAGAAGAATCTAGATTTTTACAAGTAAACAATGGAAAAAAATACCTTCTGGGCAAGACCACATACAACTGAGCCTCCAATTTGTGAAAGGAAAATGCTACAAGGGTTTTCTACTCCAAGATATCAACAGCAACAAAAAACTTCAAATGTGTTTAAAGCAGACTGGATTCCATCCCAAACTTGCAGTCAAAATTGGCAGTGTCAGGCTGGAGAGATGGCCTAGCGGTTAAGAGCACCAACTGCTCTTGCAGAGGACCCGGGTTTGATCCCCAGCACCCACATGGCGGCTGAGAACCATCTTTAGTCTTTAACTACAGTTCCAGGGGAATCCGATGCCCTCTTCTGACCTCCGCAGCATGGCACGACACTGGTGCACAAACCTGCATGCAGACAGTACATTCATACACATAAAAATAAATAAATAAAATAAAATAAAATAATAAAATAAAATAAAAATTTGGCAGTGTCATCCACATGGTGGTGCTGGCTTTAGAGGCATGAAAGATGCTACAGTGAAGGAGACCTCAATTCTTCCTCCACCTTTTCAGAGAGCCACTGAGGCCAGGCAGAGTAGCTCTGGAGCTTCCCTGCATAAAGAAGGCCCTGATAGGCCATTGGGTGAAGATGTGAAGGTGAAGCCTGGTTGGCAGTAGAGACCCCAAGAAGACATTCGAGATGCCAGAGCTGTGAGATATTTGCCAAGGAGAGCTGCATGCAGGGTACCAGCCCAAGAAAGAGATGTATATAAGATGCAAAGCTTCTGGACTTCCTGTTTGCCCTGCTGGATTTTTGGCTTTTATTTTTTTTTCTAGTATGTCCTCACTGTGCCTTTATTCCTCCCTTTTTGTATGGAAATGTGTATTTTGTTTCACTGTATGTTAGGACTGTGTTATTTGTCTTTTGATTTTACAGGAGCTTACAATTAAAAGATTGGCCTGAGTCTCAGAAAAGACTTTAGACTTTAGACTTTTTAATAGATTGGTAAAGACTATGGGAACTTTTAAAGTTGTACTGAATGCATTTTGATGTATAAGGTCATGAGTCTATTGGGGAAACAGAATAGAATGTAGTGATTTGAATGACATTGTACACCATAGGCTCCAAGTATTCAGGGGTTTTGTCCCCAGTAATTCCTGCTGGTTTGGGAAGTCTTAGAAGTTGTGGTCATGCTGAAGGTAGCACATCATTGGGGGCAGGCTTAGAGAGTTCTTTAGCCTAGCAGGAACTCCGTTTACTCTCTGCGTTTCATGCCCCCAAGACTCCCAGCCATGAGAGACCCTAATTGTTCTGGAACTATAAGCTCAAATAAACTCTTCCTTTTATAAGTTCCCTTGGTCATGGTGTTTGAAAAGTGATTAATCAGCTCTGTTCTCAGTTCAAGAATTATAGGCAGCTGATTACTCCTGGAAGAGGAAGAGCTGAACTTCTTAAAAGGTTGCTATTCCCCTATTGATAAACCTGCCTTGAAGAATGTCTTGGGGCACTAACTTGACACTATAGGTCTTAACACAAATGATAGAATGCATGAATGATGGGGGCAGCAGTGGGGCAGGGGGTATAATGATGGTTAAGATTGATTGAGATGTGCTCTTTGAAATACACAAAAAATCAATAGTTATAAAAAAGAAAATATATAGAAAGAATTAACATAAAGCAGCAGAAATGTGTCATCAGCCTATACCTCTAAGCTTCTTGTAACATCTGTAAACAGAGGTGTTATTTGTAATATCCTCACTGTCATATATCATGCATATATCCATCATTCTGTGTTGGGGCATAATTCCATCACAGGTAGGAAACATGGTGGTTGATTAAATACATAGTTTTAGCTTAGCTTGTAACAGTTATGCTAGGATTCCTAATCCCTGTAGGACATATTGCATCGTTTTTCTTTTTTTTTATTTTAAATTTTATTTATTTATTTTTATGTGTATGAGTGTACTGTCTGCATGTAGGTTTGTGCACCCGTGTCGTGCAATGCCACAGAAGTCAGAAGAGGGCTTTGGATTCCCTTGGAACTGGAGCCAAAGACGGTTCTCAGCTGCCATGTGGGTGCTGGGGATCGAACCCGGGTCCTCTGCAAGAGTGGTTGGTGCTCTTAACCACTAGGCCATCTCTCCAGCCCCTGCATTGTTTTTCTTAGAAGGAGCACATACTTCTAAATGATCTCAAACATATGATTAACTTGATTTATAGGGTTACCTAAAGTTTTAGCTTGTAAAGGATTTTTACAAAGACTTTTCCTATTAAAGTCATTCTCACACATTGATGAGAAATTATAGAGCTGATATTCTATGGGTAAAACAATAAGCCATTAAGATATGGTTTAATTCTATGTCCATTTAGTAGGATAATAGTAGTATGTTTTCCCATATAGACTATGACCTATTTTGCCATAGATTATTGGATTCAATAGCATTCCCATCTATAGACACCCTTCATGATGCTGACCTTAAATCCAGTCAGAAGTTAGTTGGGTACAACCATACCAATGTGCCATTCTTACACCAATGGCATATCTTGGGTAGCAAGGCATTCTTGTAGCTCTCAGGATTCACAGCTGGGTAAGGTTTATGATTACTTTTATCTTCTGGTAATATTCATAGTACCCATTATGAAGGCTAGGTAAAGGGATGAAGCTTCAAGGTCAGTATCAGCTTCAGTTCTCTCTGTTTTTCTACATCTTAGGTACATAGTGTTTTTAGCTCAGGTGCATAGTGTTTTTAGCTCAGGTGCATAGTGTTTTTAGCTTTAGGGTCTCATTGTCAGGATTGCGAGGGCAGCTAAGAGCTTTAGGAAGGGACAGACAGCATTGTTTGAGGATCTCTAGGATGCCTATGGCCAACAACTCAAAAAAAGGAGCCCATTTTTGACAATAGGGTTTTTTATTTGTTAGTTTCTACATGACTTTCTCAAACGGACTTCTTTTTATAAGAAGTAGAAAAGTAAGTCTCTTAGACTCCTTCAGAAGTGAATTAAAAATATCGGTCATTTTTGCTCTGAATTCTTCGAAAATAGTAAAGATAATGCCATCAAAAAATGTGAATTATTCAGAAGTGGAATGACTGCATTGACATGATCAAACTGAAAATGAAATATAGTATTTACATTTATAGAAGGTACCATTATAAAGGGATATGTTGTTCCCTTAATGCAATGCTAAAGCATATTGAAAATATTATTAAATCTACATTTCCTAGGAAACATAATATTTTATGTTTAGTTTATGCTAGTTAACAACTTTATTACAACCATTTTTTTTTCTTTTTTGTAAACATAATTCACTTTGTGTTAGAGATGTTGGTAGAGACTTTACCTAACATGCATGA
The DNA here is from genome assembly GCA_009823505.1 of Rhizomys pruinosus. Lineage (NCBI taxonomy): Eukaryota > Metazoa > Chordata > Mammalia > Rodentia > Spalacidae > Rhizomys > Rhizomys pruinosus. Next base: position 553,880 of record VZQC01001486.1, read on the forward strand.
ACGCCTGGATTTGATGCCCAGTACCACATTAAACAGGTATGGTGACCAATTACTTGTGATCCAATCATTCAGGAGGAAAACAATGAAGATCAGTAGTTCAAGGGTATCTTTTTACATATCCAGTTTGAAATCTGCCTAAGCTATATAAGAATCTACTTCAACATATAAAATAAATAAGAAAATGCTAGCATTTTAAAAATAAATAATAGCTTCCATATTTTTATAAAAATATTCTGGGGCTGGAGAGATGGCCTAGTGGTTAAGAGCGCTGACCGCTCTTACAGAGGACCCGGGTTCGATCTCCAGCACCCACATGGCAGCTGAGAACCGTCTGAAGCTCCAATTTCAGGAGAACTCCAGTTCCAGGGGAATCCGAGACCCTCTTCTGACCTCCGCGGCGTTGCACGACATGGGTGCACAGACTTGCATGCAGACAGTACATTCATACACATATGGAAATGAATAAAATTAATAAAAAAATATTCTTGCTTATACATATTGGCTCAACAGAAGATACCTTTATAATATGAGGTTGTACTTAATTTATTTTTTAAAAAGTGGTAAATAATCTTAGCACAAGAAGAATTCTTATCAAATTTCAATACCATTAATTAAAGTAGTTTTAAATTTCAGACAAGTACCTGATCCAATATGTATCCATATATGAGAATATGATGATATTAATTTAGAAATAAATAAGTGTAGGGAATATTCTTGGAAGCAATTTTAGTATATCACTTGAGGAATGTTCCACTTAAAATTCAGTTTCACCCACTTGGTTGATTTAATCCTACTTTATATTCAGATAAACTAGCTGTTATATATTGCCTGCAAACTAGGTCTTCCACAAGCAGTTTCAATTTATTTCTTTACTTTTCCTCCTGTTGGTTAGTACATGTTTAGTAAAAAGTCAGGAACGGAAACCCAGGAAAATCTAAATGAAGATAGTATTGTCTAGATTAAAATTTGTAACTCATTTAATAAAGTGGTGAACAATAGCTACCACAGCAGTGCCAGTGGGGAAAGCACAGGCACTCTGAACATAGTGCTGTGACCGAACACATCTTTTCTGTTTGGACTATTTTCCACCAGTGTGTAAGTGGCTAACAGAGCACAGGTCACTATCCCACAAGGATATCATTAGCTTGTAGAACAAAGTCCTCAAGAATGCAAACATTGATTTCCAAGGAAGATGTCAATGGTATCATACCAATCTTGGTATGGATGGAAATTTAAATAAAAGAATACTCAGTAATCCCAGGTTGAATTTCCATTAATCATAGGGCTTATCAATGGACACTGTCAGTTCTCTATGGGAAACTAGGTGTAAAATGCACTAGAATCTAGAAAATAAATGAAAACTTCTTCTTCATCACTATAATAATATAGAAAAAAAATGTTGTTTCTATTTGAAGGATTGAGAAAGGAGGCCAGAAAAGCAAGTGAGACCAGGCCCACCCTTCCTGCTTCTCCCGAGTACCTACTTTAGATCCATATGCACCCTCTGCAAATACTCCTTGAAATCATATCTGACAAATGCTGCTTTAGGAGTGAAAATACAAGACTGACATTAATTTTGATACCCCTGAGTTTGGGAAAGGTACACTCAAAAATACACGGGATGATACCAAGTCTCTCTTAATTCAAAGCCCTCTTCCTGGAAGGAATGCTGTCTCCAGGATGAATCTTTCATGAGGAAGGATCCAAGACCTTCTTGTGTGGCCAGACTAATAACATTGAAATGTACTACACCAGCACTGTGGTGTAGCTATGTCCTCTAATCAGAAACATTCCCTTGTGGTGGACTTTGGTGGCTTAGGAGCCTCAGGGAGCTTCTGAAACTTATAAGGCCAAGAGGTCTCAAAAAAAAATATTGGCGTCAGGAAATTCAAAGGTTGTAAGGCTTGTGAGCCCCCCCCCACCCGCCCCAGAAGGTTATATAAGCCATGAATAGTTGCTGTGATGGAGGAAATTTATTGAGAGCTGCCTTAAGGTGGATCATGGGGTTTCAGAAATGTGGCTTTTGTGAATCCTCACTGACACCTAAGCAGGTTTTTCAGTAACAAAGCCCTGTCAGTAGTGGTTGATCTATTGTTGGTGCCCTGTGTCTGTGGGCAAAATAGATGTTTGTCCATGTCTCCTAGGAAAAATCATGAAATGACTGCTTTCATTGTCTAAAACAAATTTAACTTGTGCTTCAAGACTTTTGTTTAGATGTGGTGTATTGAACAGTGTTTCCCAAAAGTCTGTGTCCACTGATAACCTTAGAGTGGAACATTAAAGGAAGTTAATGAATGTGAAACTGTATTGGAGTGGAGACCTAAGCTTAATCCAGTGGCACGAGTGGATGAACCAAGAAAGCCATGTAAGGCAGACATGGTGGTGCACACCTTTAATCCTAGCACTTGGGAGGCAGAGGAAGGTGGATCTTTGTGAGTTCAAGGCCAGCCTGGTCTACAGAGTGAGTTCCAGGAGAACTGGGGCTACAGGGAGACCATGTCTTGAAAAGACTAAAAACAAAACAAAACAAAAAAAGCCATGTTAAACCATGTTAAATATAGGAAAACAACCACAAATTAAGAATTCCCATGTACTGCTGGGAGACAACAGAGCAGGAAAGGTAAGGGAAAAATTGCCATTCAGTCAGATGGAGCAAGCACTTTTCACACTTGATTTGAGGCTTCTTTACTCCCAAGCAGATGGAATATTTTCTTTTGCTTAAAGCTGCTTTATCTTAATTTATTATTGTCACCCAAGGAAAGTAGAATGGCATATCCTTTTCCTGACTGGTCTTCTCTGACAGTGCCACATCATACCACAAAAGACTGCTCCATCGTACTCACAACAGACTAGGCTTCATCATACCTACAAAAGAGACTGCTCCTCCATACCCACAACAGACAGTGCTCCATCATAACCACAGCAAGCTGTGCTCTATCATACCTACAACAGACTATGTTCCATCATATTCACAACAGACTGTGCTCCATCATACCTACAACAGACAATGCTCCATCATACCCACAACAGCCTGTGCTCCATAATACCCACAACAGACAATGCTCCATCATACCCACAACAGACTGTGCTCCATCATACCCACAACAGACAATGCTCCATCATACCCACAACAGTCTGTGCTCCATAATACCCACAACAGACTGAGATGTTCTTCCATGTAATTGAATGGTCTTCACAAAATTCTCCCTTTATTTGCTACTTATCCAATAATAAAGGAAGATGTTTTTATTTATTTTATTTTTTATTGATGGTTTGTGTATTTCATACATCATTTTCCAATTCAGTTCAGGCATATTTCCCTTTCCCTTCCCCCCACCCCACCCCACCTCATCCCAGATCAGGCATTCTGCCATAACTGTCCTGCAACTTTCTCTCAGTTTTTAAGGTAAGGAATGTTTTTCTTCTTTATGTTTATATCCCCAGAGCTTAGGTTGGGAACAGAAAGCAGCTATATCTGCTTATAATATAAGTAGCTAACTTGTTATAATGGAACCATAACTTTATTATTCTGATTATTTGTAGTATAAATCCATGGAGACTGGCATTCTTTTTTAAAAATATATTTTATTTTATTATTTTTATTCTATGTGTATGTAAGTGCACCCCTGTCATGCAATACCTGCAGAGGTCAAAAGAAGGTGTCTGATCCTCTGGAAATGGAGTTACAGTTGGCTCTCAGGTACCGTGTGGGTGCTAGGAACCAAACCCAGGCCCTCTGCAAGAGCCCTCAGTGCTCTTAAGTGCTGACCCATCTCTCCAGCCTGAGATCAGCATTGTTATACTAATTGAAAAAAAAAAAACCTTCTATTTACTGGAATTTTAATTTTGTGAGTAATTTAGTGTATGTGTGTGTGTGTGTGTGTGTGTGTGTGTGTGTGTATACATGAGACAATACAGTTCTAGGAGAGAGAGAGAGAGAGAGAGAGAGAGAGAGATAAAGAGAGAGAGAGAGAGAGAGAGATATTACATGTAGAGGCCAAATGGTTGCCATCAGAAACTTTCCATTATCACTCTCTACCTTATTTTTTAATGATAAATAATGATGGTATATTATGACAAAAAAGAATACACATGTTGGTTGGGACAGATGCTGCAGAAGCACTTGGTAATTTAAATAATGAAAAGATATTGTCTCACAGTTTGGGAAGCTAGAAGTATAATATCAAGTTCCTAGAAAGATCAGTTATTCTTTGAGATTGTGAAGACTAATCTGTTAACTCCTCTCCTACTTCCTTATGAATTGGCTGTTGGTTTGGTTAGAGTTAGTTGTTAACTTGACAGGAACTGGTAGCACTCTTGAGACAAGCCTCCAGGAATGCCTGTGAGGAATTATTTCACTTCTGGGATATTTTTTGAAACAGAATTTCTCACTAAACTGAGAACCCATCAGTTGTCTAGACTTGCTGGTCAACAAGCTCCGCTTCTGCCTGGCTGTTCGTTCTTTCTTTCCAGACCAACAGATATAAGTGACCACACCTTGGCACATATGTGAGTTCTTGGGCTCCCAAATCAGTTCCCCATGCTTGCAGGGCAATCACCTTACCAACTGAGCCATGTCTCCAGCCAGGTCTTCACATTTAAATATTCTGGATGTAATATTTTGTAATGCTGGTACAATTACTGAATCATTTTTAAAAAGGACTGCTTTGCAGGCTGCTTGTGAAGAATTCTGTATCCCCAAGACTTCTCTAAGCATTCTTTCCTACCTACAGAATCCATATGAACTAATGAAACCCTTTCTTAGTACAGTTTTTGATATGCATATGCAGTAGGAACTTTCTCAGCACATATAGTTATGTTACCTGGGTTTAATAGCCTCCTCAGGCAAAATAATATGCGTGCATATTACATTTTCCAGGAAAAAAAATGAATCAGGCACAGTGCTAATTATAATGTTTTACAATTTCTGTATTTCTATATTTTTCATTAGAATACTGTCTATAAACCAGCATCCTGTGCATATACTAAGAAAAATAATATTAGAATAGTGGGTTGCAGAGGTATGTGTAGTAGCTAAACTTATTTACTTGTGGTCTTTTATTATTAACTTGAATACACATTTATTTTAAGTAAAGTATCTAGTTTCACCTGTATGCTCACAAGGTACTTGGTCATCTGAACAGAAGCAAAACTATGGTCAAAATAATGAAGTCGAATAAAATAGAAATTGAATTGTAGGTTTGGCTCAGGCAAAGTAAAAATAATTAGCATAGCGTGAAGTGGTTAAGGCACTTTGGGAGGCAGTAGGATGAATCTGAGCATCCTTTAGAGTAGATGTGGCAAACTGGCAGCATATCTCACAGAAGAGAAGATGGTGAAACTGTAGCTCTTCCAACACACATCATTCATCCCTTCAGGAGTGGCTGTACCAGGCCAAATACAGTTTTCCTCAAAGACAGATGAAACTGAAATCTTCTGGCAGGACTGTTCAAAAAGCATGTTGGATGCAGTCCAGGATAGATCCAGTGTCTCTGATGATCAGCCTGAATGAAACCCCACTGCTGGAACACTCCAACTAGTGCTCATTTCTAAACACGAGGAAAAGCTACAGAAGACCATCTCTCCTCATTAGGGAAACACACTATGTCTCAGTGTTAGAAGAAAAAGAAAACATGAGACTCCATCAGACCTTCATTAGAATTGTAAATTGAGGCTACCTCTACTCTTGAAGCTCTTGTTCGCTTTTGCTTTTGATCCATTTCATTGGTTGAAGGCAAGAATCACTTCCATTTTTGAGCACAGTGTTCCCATCATCTAATTTTATAGCAATAACTTACACACACCACAAAGAGTGAAGAGAGAAGAGGAGAGAGCAGAGATGGGAGAGAGAGAGAGAGAGAACTGTCTTTGCAAACACACATAAATGTGGAGTCCATAGAAAACAACAGACATAGAAATGAAGGAATGACCACAAATTTTACTTAACTATTTATGCTATTTGCTATTTATTTTGTATCTCCTCTCCCAGTCAGTCCTCTGGAGTGTGGACAGAAAAGCTGATTTTCAATTTTCATTTTTAATACAAATAACGTTCTCCTTCATCTCTTCCCATTCCCAAGGGAAGAACCCCACCTGGTGTGCTGGAGCAACTTATTCAACCAGACCACCTAGAACTGAGTCTATCCTTCCTTCTTGACCCAGCAGAGGCAGTCTTAGATCCACAGTCCTTGATATTTAAACTCTTCAGAGACGGAACCCCTAGTTGGAAATAAATAGCTGCTCATTCTTGTCAAGCTCAGTTGCCTTTTTGGATAAGGGCAGTGCATGATGGTGACACCATGGCCACTCAGGTCTTAGTGGAAGAAACTGATGGATTGATCTTGCTCAGAATGTCAGAGGAAAAACTCAAAGAGCACAGACATAGGCTGCGGTGGACTCCTGGGTTGTATTTGTGGTGAGATTTTTAAATCCCCAGTCAAGAGGAAAACAGGACAGTTGTGAAGATAAGTGTCTCTGCCAGGTAGCTCCTTCAATTGGAAGCAGATCATACAAAAAAGCCCCCTGAAACCACATTGCTCAGGTAAAGGAATTGTTGCCAGGTCACTCACAGAACATTTCTGAAGAGATTTCTTCAGGAAGAATACTGTCTTCAACACAAGTCATGCTTCTTTTCTGAAAGGTATCAGTCTAACTTTTTTAAATTGCTTGTACATTATTCATTTATTAAAGATTTGTGAAAGTCAGCAACTTAAAATGGCTCAAAAACAACAGACGTTGTGCTAAATAATTCTGACTATTGAAAGAGGTGCACAATGCAAGTAGAATGTGAAAAATGAATATGCTTAAGGTTGCTTTTCCCCCATAGTCACTCTGAATTCTTTTTTTCATATAAATTTATTTATTTATTTATTTATTTATTTATTTATTTATTTCTGTATGTGTATGAATGTATTGTCTGTAGCAAGTTTGTGCACCCGTGACCTGCAATGCCGCGGCGGTCAGAAGAGGGTGTCAGTTCCCCTGGAACTGGGAGCTCTCCTGGAATTGGAGCCTCAGACGGTTCTCGACCGCCATGTGGGTGCGGGGATCGAACCGGCTCCTCTGCAAGAGGGCGGCATGCGAACCCGAGAAGCCACATCCAGCCCCATATTTTTTTAATCAAATCTAGACCTGTCCCCCCCATTCCCCATCCCACCAGAGCTCATGCATTCTGCCAAACATGCTTTTTATCTCTTTCTCAGTCTTTCTCAATATTCTCCATGAGGAAGTTGACTGTTTTGAGCAGAAGTTCACTCTTTCAGTCAGTTCTCTCGATGCAGTCTTCCTTGTTGTTGTTGTTGTTGTTTCCAATATGCATCATCCCAACTGCTTTGGGCAAAAGCTCAAGGGGCCATGCACAGGAAAATACTTACAACTGGGTAATTGCACTAGCATCCACAGATGAGGTTTTTATTTTTCTGGGACTGTGTTACTTCACTCAGTATGATGTCCTCTAGCTCCAGCCATTTTCCTGCAACGTCATGATGTTGTCTTTCTTTACTGCTGCATAGAACTCCATTGTGTAGATGTACCACATTTTCTCTCTCCACTCATCAGTTGAGGGGCATTTGGGTTGTTCTCAGCTCCTTGCATTTTGAAGAGAGCTGAAATAAACATGGCCAGCATGTATCTCTGCGTGGGGTGAGTCTAGGGGTACATGCCCTAGGGGTGGTATGGCTGGGTGGTGACAAGTTCATTCCAGTCTTCAAGCGGTTCTCCACACTGCTTTCCATAGTGGCTGCATGAGTTTACATTCCTACCAGCAGTGGATGAGTGTTCCCCTTTCCCCACAACCTCTCCAGCACTTGGTATCATTTGTTTTCTTGATCCTAGCCAGTCTTATTGGAGTAAGATGATATCTTAAAGTGGTTTTGATTTGCATTTCCTTAATGATTAGTGGTGTTTAACACTTCTTAAGGTGTTTCTCAGCCATCTCTAATTCCTCACTTGTGAAGTCTCTGTTCAGTTCTTTGCTCTATTTATTGAGTGGGTCATCGTTTTCTTTTTTCTTTGTTTTTTGAGTAGTTCATATATTCTGGAAATCAATGCTTTGTCAGATGTTTCTGAGGTGAAGGTTTCCTCCCACTCTGTGGGATATCGCTTCACTTCCTTGATTTTTTCTTTTGATGTACAGAAGCTTTTGAGATTAATGAGGTCCCATTTGTCAATTGTTGACCTTAATTCTTGTGCAGCTGCTGTCTGATTTAGGAAGTCTTTTCCTATGCCTATGTCTTGTAGTCTGCTGCCAACTTTTTCTTCTATCACGTTCAGAGTTTGGGGTTTCACATTGGATCAAAGACCTCAACATGAAACCCCAAACTCTGAAGGCGATAGAAGAAAAAGTTGGCAGCAGACTACAATTCACTCTGAATTCTAAAAGTTTTAAAGTTTCATACTTCTGTTTTTACTTTGCTAATTACCCATATGCATACAATGCATTTAGTGATTGTCATGTCCTGCTATCCTCTCTCATGTCCTTTCCCTTATCTCCTATTACTTATCATTGTTTGCAAAGTATGGATGGATGTTATTTGCTGGAGCAAAGGAAATTTCCCACTGGATACACCACTGTGGAAAATGGCTCCTCATTTCTAGCAACTATTAACTGCCAAAATTTCCTTAGGAAGGACTGGAGACTCATAAGCCCTTCTCTCAGCAGCCATGATTTTTGACAGGCTTCTTCTTTTCCAGGTCTCGTGCAGGTAAATTCAAATGCTAAGAGTTGGTGAATGCAGTGGTTACATGCTGTCCACAATGCAGATTCACAGCAATCCTCCTCATCTGCCACTTCTGGAATCTTTCTGCACCCTACTCCCCAATATTCTGTGGACTACAGAGAGGATGAAATACATGTCCCATTCAATGCTAAGCTCTCAGAGTCCTTTGTTCTCAGCATCTAGCAGGTATGAATCTATATGTGATCTCTAGCCCACTCCCAGCCAAAGCTCTCTGACCCATGCTAAGAGGAGCAATAATCTATAGATACAAACTTAAGTACTTGAAGGACTTTTGACACCCTGTCAATTTAGCCAAACAACAAGAGTATAAACAAATTTTAAAATGTATTTTTTATTTCTTCTTAGAAAAAAAAAAATATATATATATATATATACTTTTGACACCCTGTCAATTTAGCCAAACAACAAGAGTATAAACAAATTTTAAAATGTATTTTTTATTTCTTCTTAGAAAAAAAAAAATATATATATATATATATATCTTTACCTCCCTCTAACTTCCCTTAGCACCCCCCATCTCCTCACATTCTCGAATTCCTGTTCTCTTTTTCAGTTTTAATAACTCCTTGAGCCTGATTAGTGCAATCCATATACAGCAGTATGAGAGGCCATTTATTCAGACCTGGCAAACCTACCAGCAACCAAAGGCACAAAAGACATTGGCTAGTCCCTCCTCAGCAACCATCGCCTGTCAATAGCTCTTCTGGAAGATGAGGATCTTGCCATCTGGAATTTTAACAACTTGATCTTCAGGTCTTGTGCACAATGAGCACAGATGCTATGAGCAGATTTGTGCGGGAGCCATGTCATGTCCTTAAGTCTATATTTCATTGTTTCCCTTTCATCTTTCAACACTTACATTCTTCCTGCTCATTCTTCTGTAATGTTCTCTGAGTCTTACATGGGGAAGGGTTAATATAGATGATTTATCCACAAATGAGCCTTCCTTGACACTTGCACTTATAATTTTGACTAGATATGAATTTATCCATTAGCTAGCATCCACTGAAAAATGAAGCTTCTCTGGACATTTAGAAAGCAGTCTAATAACATGATCATTTAAGAAAATAAATGCAGCCCCCGCATTGTCTATGATCCACCTGCAATCTTGGACTTCTGACCAGGTTCACAGTACCATACCACCCATGAAATCCCTCCAGTGGAATGTCTCATATCCTATCAGGAAGAGGTTGGATAGTGCATAATTGGCATGTTACTGTTGCACCAGTAGGCACATCATACCAGGCGAGTATGCAGAGTTCAGCCTTGGATGAGAGCATTGATGCCTTTTCTCCATAGGCAGCCTGAAGAGCACCTTCTGCCACTATATAAGCTAGCCATCAGAAGAGAGTTTTCCACTCAGTTCAATATTGATTTTTCAAAAATAAGCATCCAAAGTGAGTGGCACCTTCAGCAATAGACTTTTATCATATAGTTATCACAGGCAATCAGAAATAATGCAAATGCTCAGTGTAGTTTTGAGTATCTTTGGAGCATCCCTGAATGGTAACTGGAAGGGAATTATGTTGTGCCTGGCACTGAAGTTTTCATTTAGCAACCCATATTGATTCACTCAAAATCTAAAAAGCAAATGCAAACCAGAGCTTGTGCAGCATAGTAAACAAGGCGTAACATCCTCCCATGAAGAGTGAACAATGTACGAAGACAGACTGAATAAGGTTTCATGAGCTGTAATGCTGATAGGGGAAGGTTGCTTCAGGAACAAGTGTACAGGAAACTCTAGTGCTTCCTACCTGTGAGAACAGACCTCCTTAAGTGTCCTCTCACACAAAAAGAGTCCTCTCACAAACGCCAGGAGTATGGTACTAGGGCAAATATTTTCTTTCATAGAAGAATAATGGCTGTTCTACATTCATGGTCTAATGTACTGTAAATCACAGTACCTTTACTGAATTAATTTGTTTCAAATTAGGCCTCATAATTTTTCTAAGAACCTAATTTATACTTGGTATTAATAAGATGTTTCCTTTAAAAGCCTTTCTTTATGGAAAGTAAAACTTTTTTCTTCTGTTAAAATGGAGTAAGTAATTAGACTACAGGACAGGAAAAGTTTTTTTAGATATAATCTTTAAATATTTAACACTTCTCACAGATAGGTAAATATTACAGGGAGCAAGAAAGATTATAAGATAAAGACCCTGTCCTTGGAATTTTATGGCACTGCAGTGAGATGAGATTGCTAATAAGTAAATAAATAATAAAAACTCAAAGCTTATGTAACTCAAGAGTTATAAATTATAAAAAGCAAGAATATAATGAGATGTTTTTGCTGTCAAAGCCTACAGAAACAGCATATTGAAGAATGACTGAATTTGCTCTGTTATGGAATCTCAGTGTCCAATCAAGGTGCTTGCTAGCTTGATTTCTTCTGAGACCACTTTTCCTGGCTTACAGATGTCTACTTTTTCACTGGACCCTCACATGCTCTTTCCTGAGTAGGGAGAATCTTCTGGTCACCCTGTCTTTTAATATCTTCAATTCATGAAAACTTCAGTCAGACAACTGAGTTAGGGTCACCCTATTATACCAGTTTTAACTGAGAATGACTTCTTTAAATTTCCCATCTATAAGTGAATTCATAATTTAAGGAACTTTAGATTATGATATTAATGTGTAAGTTCTACATGGATAAACAGAAAAAATATCATTAGAAGCTTGGAAATTGAGAAAACTACAAAAAACAGTAATTATGATAAAAAGAAATATGATAATTTCCCTTGAATATCTTGACCATCAAACTTTCACAAATAATCAACATTGTGAAGTACGGAATCAGGATCAGGCCACATCCTCATTTGAAACTTTCAGAGCTATTAAATAGCACAGAAGTTTTCTAAGCAACTAAGATGGACCAGAAGGTCCTTTACCTTATAAAATCTCTGACCCTTTCTGACATGTTTAATCTTTACAGTTTGAGTTTCAGACCTGAACATTACCAAGCTATCAATACTATATGTTTTCCATGTCATGTTGCTGCAGGTTATTACCATTAATGCTTATTATTTTAACAGGAGAGTATTTTTGCATGTTTGATGGAATACTATCTCATTCATCATGTTTTCCTATGAAATACTCACTAAATCCCTCAAATACATGTATCAATTTGTTTTCCATGTTTCATCTTCAAATGGTCATTCACTATTAATGATGTAACAAATTTTTCATCTATTTACACACAGTTGTTTGAAGATTTAGTGGAAGATACATATGTTAATTTATATGAATTTTTAAGCACTAAATCAATGGTGCATAACTGGGTTATTTACAGACATGCACAGGAGGGTAAAAATATTAAGTGCTTTAATGTACGCCTTTGCAGCTGAGGTCTGCCTGGTGGCTTCATTTCTTGTTTTATAACAAGGTGTACTTTTGGGTCTATTTGGTTCCACATATTTCCCTTGGATAAAGTGATTTAGTATTTGCTAATTTGTTGTTCAACATAACTCTATGGAACATAACAGCTTCAAATAATGAGAATGCAGCATTGTGTCTTGATTATTGTGCTGTCATCTTCTGAAGTGTAGTTCCATGCTTGTTCATCTTACTATTTGCAGGACTGAATGCAATGCTTAATACTAGAGAAGTTAATTAGAGATATTTGTCAAATGCTTGTTTAATATAACAAGGATAAATCTATTATCATTGATCAGAAGATGACAGCAGAACTTCTTTCTACACAAAAGTACAAGTTTTTGTGCTAGCTATGTGCATGAATAAAGATCTACTTAAGGATGATAGCTATAGAATCACTTTAGAATCATATTGGAGTGAAAAATAATGGAGACCAAGTTAAATGGGAAAAATGCTAGAAAGACAAATTATAAAGTTTCAGAGTAGCTAGAGACTGTATAGATTTTCCATGAAATCTCATGCCATGCCGGGAGGCAGATTTTTCTGCATGGTAGTCAAATTTCTTTTTTATCAAGGACAATTTAGGATAAAATGGACAAAAGAACTAAAACCATTATAGGCCGAACTATGTAAAAAATTATGCTTTTTAATATATAATTGAATCTCTGGGTGGTAAGTAGGATGGATGCAAAATTATATGACTTTAGAATAATTTTGTTAACATGTCTCTCTCTCTCTCTCTCTCTCTCTCTCTCTCTCTCTCTCTCTCTCTCTCTCTCTCTCTCCTAATCATGCTTTGAATTATCAAATATACATATTCCCAGAACAGAAATCAGCACTTCTGGTAATTTTTCTTTCTTCTTGCTTTTCCCTGTATGTACTTTCCTTGGGAATATAGTACACTTGAATTTCAATAGCAGAACTTGTTTGAAATTATACTTCAGCATTCACTAATTGCTGTTTGTCACAGTAATCAATCTGTTATCATTCAAACAACTAGAATATTGTTCTGTGTCTTGCACTATGCACCTATACAAGTAGACAGTGATAAAAGATTAATTCCCAGATGTCTTTATATTTTAGTGAGTTCAAATTAAGTTTTCTGACATTTTTCAAATCAGTAAGAAAAATAAAATGTCTTGTGCCATATAAAGGCAACATACAATTTTGTGTATATAAGTATGTGCATATATGTGTGTGGTGCAATTAAATGTGTGTAGGCATGCATTCATGTGGAGGCCAGAGGATAACCTCTGATGTTGTTCCTTGGTAGTATGTACACTTGTTTGAGAAAATTCCCACATTGGCTTAGAATTTTGCTGGTAGTCTAGTCTGGCTGGCCACCAAGTGCCAGATATTCACCCATGTCTGTTTGCTGAGGACTGAAATTATAAGACCTTGCCACCGTGCCTGCTATTTTTTGTCACCAATTTAATACACCTTAATCAAATTTACCCTCATTCCCTTCCCTGTCCATCATAGTTCTCCCACCAGAGTTCAGGTATTATGTCATGTTTGTTAAATCATATCCATTCAAGCATTTGTATCCAGATGTCTGTTAGTGCAAGTTCACGCACTGGCATGTAGTTATCCTATCTCAAATCACTCCCTAAAAGAAGATCTATTCTTACTTACCCCAAGTAATTATTTGCCAGTAGGAAAGGAGCCTGCTACCCATTTGCCCACACATCCCTCAAGAGACTCTAGAGTCCATGTCTCTGGATAGGACTTTTAAATTAAACCTTACCCACTCAACTCTCAGGGATCTTTGCAGAAGAGGAGGTGGGTCTATTGTCAAAACCAGGGTTGGTGCATAAGCAAAAGGAAAGAGACTTTCAGGCATCTGAAAACCTGCTCAGGAGCCTGCTAATTTTTATGTAGCTTCTACTTCAGGTCCCCAGGCCATTATAAACAAATACTTTATAAACTGAAATATCTTCCCAGTCCAGGCGATATTTTTTATAAACATGAGTGATACTAATTCATTTGTTCATTGAAGGGAAAAAACCATCACTTTTTTAAAGAGCTTAGAACTTGGATATTTGTATCACAGTAGTTGTCTCTTATATTGAGTATCACTCAAATAAGGAGCCAAATAATTTCAGCATGTGTAATTCATTTGAAAAGATAAAAAATGCATTATTAACGGTTGCAATACAGAAAGCATGTGGCATTTGGAGAATCTAGAGAGAGGAATTTTATTCAGAATTGAGAGTAGTTATTACCAAATAATATTCTTCAGAGGTAGTAATTGAAGCTACTTTCTAAAATATTTAAAGAAAAACACAACGAAACCCTCAAATAAATGAATAGAATTAAAATCAAGTGGATGGAATCATCATGTTTTCAAACCTGGACTGGAAGAATCTCTGACTGAGGAAATGGGATTGATCCCCATTTTCCCATATGAATTACTGTAGGCTGGATGCTCTGAGGACCAGCAGTTCTTTCATGAATACACATTTGTATTAGATTTCTGGCAATGATGCTATTAAGCACCATGAACTGCATGGCTCCAATATGGATCTGAGAGTTTATGAAAACTAAAAGAGCAAGATGACAGAACACAGTGCTTGCTTCCAATAGTTACAATGCATAATATGCCCCATGCTTCTGCTTAGCTTATAGTTGTTTCCTGCCATTCATTAGCATTCTTCAGTTTATAGAAGCACCACACCAATCTCTGCATTCACACTGATATGATATTTGCTCTGTGTCTCTATTATTCAAAGTAGTTCTCCTTATAGACAAGGCATCATGTTAAATAAAATCTTCTGTAAACCAGGCATGGTAGAACATGCCTTTAATCCTGTACTCAAGAGACAAAGGCTTATGGATCTCTGTGAGAATGAGGAAAGCCTGGTCTACATAGAGAGTTTTAGGCCAGCAAGGGCTAGAGGGAGATCCTGTCAAAAAGAAACAAAGGACTGAATGAATTAATGAATAAATAAATAAATAAAGTCAAATTAAAGAAAATAAAGAAGCCAGATATTAGTCATAGGAACATTGAAAATTGTTAAAAAAATTATTCTGTGGGAGCTGAGGTTTGAACTCAGAGGTGGTGGGCAACTGTGCCTGAGTAGGGGTGGAGGCTGTGCAGACCAGCGTTTTGGTCCAGAGGATTCTGGGAGCTGGGAGCTGGGAGCTGAGGTTCAAACCCAGAGGCTGTGGGCAACTGGTGCCCAAGCAGGGGCGGAGGCTGTGCGGACCAGCGTTTTGGCCCAGAGGATTCTGTGAGTTGGGAGCTGAGGTTTGAACTCAACTGGTGCTGAATGAGGATGGAGTTTGTGAGGACCAGCATTTCAGCCCAGAGGATTCTGGGAGTTAAGCAAGCAACTCAACCAACTCCCTCACCCCCCACCAGCTGGAAAACCAGAGAGAGTGGCTGGCAACAGAGGGAATACAGTGCTCAGAAGGTGTTATCTCGGTTGTTACCCACTCATTTCTTATGGAACTGAAAAGGAAGAGTGAACTATACCTTCCAATATATAACCAAAATTGAAAGCCTGAAACCTAGCCAAGCTGACACTCCATACATAAGGAGAGCAGAATGAAGGTACCTGAAGGAATCAAGGAAAGCAATCCTTCAACAAGGTGAAGAGGCATTCAATATTCACATCAGAATACAGGCAAAAGGTGAACCACATGCCAAGAACACAATGAAAGAACAATATGGGAAAAGTGCAGAATAACTCCACACCAAACTCTACAGAGCCTAGGGAGGACTCCTACAATAGGATCTCCCTAGAGGTAAGCCAGGATACAGATCGTAGAATAACAATCACAGATATATTCAAAGAAATCATAGAACTAAGGAGAGAGAATTAAAAACTCAGAAAGGACCTAGAGGGAGACAATGACAAACTTCAGAATGAACTAGCCAGGCGTGGTGGCACACGCCTTTAATCCCAGCACTCGGGAGGCAGAGATAGGTGGATCTCTGTGGGTGCAAGGCTGGCCTGGTCTACAGAGTGAGCTCCAGGACACCTGGTACTAAAGGAAGACCCTGTCTCAAAAATACCAAAAAAAGTGTAAAACCACAAAGGAAAATAAAAATAACAACAGAATGAACCAAAAGGAGAAAATGATAGACTCCAGAAAGAGCTAGAGGGAGAAAATGGCAAACTCTGGAAGGAAGTAGAAACACTGAAAAGATCCCAATGCTGAAATGAAAAGGAAACCAATGAGTGAAACAAGGAGCTATAAGAAAAGATTGAGAAGCTCCAAAAAGAAGTGGAAATAGTAAAGAATACAAGGAAGAAATGAAAAAGGAAATCGAACAATCATCCAATCAAGAGGAAAGAAATGTTAGGTCAGCACTAGAACCTGTTTAGGGATTCACAATGCAAGAGCACAGTTGTCTTTAGATCATGAGGAATATAACATTAACATTGCTCAGTTTGTCTTACAACTAGGTACTTGTTACTAGCATCCACAGATGAGGGATACCATTTGTCTTTTGTTTTTCTGGGATCCTGTTACTTCACTTAGCATAAAATCTTCTAATTCCGTCCATTTACCTACAAATTTCGATGTCATCTTTCTTTACCACTGCATAGAACACCATTGTGTAGATGTACCACATTTTCTCTATTCACTCTTTGGTTGAGGGACACTTGGGTTGGTTCCAGCTCTTCCTTGTTGTGAAGAGAGCTGCAATAAACATGGCTGTACATGTATTTCTGTGGTAGGAAGAGTCTGATGGATATATTCCCAGAAGTGGTATGGCTGGGTCAGGTGGTAGGCTCATTTCGAGTCTTTTAAGGGTTCTCCATAGTGGCTGTACAAATTTGCATTCCCACCAGCAGTGGATGAGTGTTCCCCTTTCCACACACCCTCTCCAACATTTGGTATCATTTGTTATCTTGATCCTTGCCACCCTTATTGGGATGAGTCCTTTGGACAGATCAACCAGACACAACAAAACCTATGGGACACTTTAAAAGTAGTCCTAAGAAGGAAGTTTATACTCCTGGGTGCCTACATTAAAAAAAATAAGAGAGAGAGAGAGCACAGATAAATGAGCTAACACTGCAGCTAAAAACACTTGAGAGGCAAAAACAAATAAACCCTAAACACAACAGACAGGAAGAAATAACAAAAATCACAGCAGAAATTAATGAAATAAAAACAAAGAAAACAATACAAAAAAAATCAATGAATTCAAAAGTTGATTCTTTGAGAGAATAAACAAGATAGGCAGACCCTTAGCCCAGTTAACCAAAAGAAAGAAAGAGCAATTCCAAATTAATAGAATCTATGATGAAAGGGGAAAGATCATAACAGACAATGAAAAGATCGAGACAATCATATGGGAATACTTCAAAACCTATACTCTACTAAATTTGAAAACCTAAGAGAAATGGATGAATATCTGCAATCCAGGGAATCGCCAAAGCTAAATCAAGAAGAGATTGACAGCTTAAATAGACTTATAATATATGAAGAAATTGAAAATGTAATAAGAGACCTCCCAACTAAAAAAGCCCAGGTCCAGATGCTTTCACAGCACAATTCTATAAAACATTTAAAGAGACCTTACAACCATTATTACTCAAACTTTTCAGAAGGATACAAGCAGAGGGAAATCTCCCAAATTCCTTCTATGAAGCCAGCATCACTCGAATACTAAAACCAGGCAAAGATGCAACCAAAAAAAGAGAACTACAGGCCCAACTCATTAATGAACTCAGATGCAAAATAATCTCAACAAAATACTTACAAACCATATAGAGACCCACATCAAAAAGATCTTTCAACATGGTCAAGTTGGATTCATACCAGAGATGCAAGGATGGTTCAAAACACAAAAATCAGTAAATATCATAAAACGCATAAATGCACTGAAGGACAAAAACCACATGATCAACTCAACTGATGCAGAAAAGGCCTTTGACAAAATCCAGCATCCCTTCACGATAAAAATACTAGAGGGAACTGGACTGGAAGGATCATTCCTCAACATAATCGCCTGGGAAATCGCCAAAGCTAAACCAAGAAGAGATTGACTGATTAACAGACTCAATGGAGGAAAGACAGCATCTTCAACATATGATGTTGGCAAAACTGGATCACCACCACCTTGTAGAGGAATAAAATTAAACCCCTACCTCTCACACTATATAAAAATCAACTCCAAATGGAGCAAAGACCTCATTGTGAAACCCAAGACTCTGAAGGTGATAGAAGAAAAAGTTGGCAGCAACTTACAAGACATAGGCATAGGAAAAGACTTTCTAAATCAGACAGCAGCTGCACAGGAAATAAGGTCAACAATTGACAAGTGGGACATTATTAAACTCAGTATTGAAAAAGAATCAGGGAAGTTAAAAGAAATTTCCAGAATATATAAACTACTCAAAAAAACAAAGAAGAAAACAAATGACTCACTCAAAAGATGGAGTAAGAGCTGAAGAGAGACTTCACAAGGGAGGAAATAGAGATGGCTGAGAAACATCTTTAAAAGAGTTCAACATTGCTAACAATTAAGGAAATGCAAATTAAAACAACTTTAAGATGTTTTAAACATCTTACCTCATCTCACCCCAATAAGGGTGGCAAGGATCAAGATAACAAATGATACCAAATGTTGGATGATGAATATATAGAGTGGTTGCCCTTACTATCTTCCAGTGAATTTGGGCATTCTTCATGGGCTTCTGGGTAAGGAACAGACCAGAATCAGCTACTCTTCCTCCAGGAGATAATTATTCAGCCTGATACCACTTTTATACTGTATTTATATTGAATTTTTGTATAAATTGTGCACAATATCTTAATCATCTTAATATCCCTGTGCCCATTGGCACCCCATCATACATCTTTCCGGATTTCATTTATTTTCAGGCCTATCAAGTCAAGTTAATATCTCCTGACATCCTTCAGTGTATGTTCATGCACTGGGGTCTAATCAGCCCATCTAGAGTCCTTTAAAGAAGGTCAGCTTTTCCTCATCCAGCAGTAATCATCTGCCCAGTAGTTCTCCAGCTAATATTGGAGCCTGCTGCCCATTTCCTGGGTTTTGTTTGCTTGAATTTGCATGGGTTTGTGCACGATGTCACCATTGTTGTAAATTCATATCCACAAGGTCGCAAGGCCTGTATAAGTCTGTATCCATGTGGTCATGTACCTCTCTCCTGGCTCTAACAAACTTCCCCTCTCTTTCTTCTGAAGTTGTCCCTGGACCTTGGATGGGTGAAGTTTGATATGATAGTCATGCTGCAGAACCTACACTCTGTAGACACTTATTTTCTATGTATTGGCGATTTTTGCCCCTTTATGTTCATTGCACTCTGTTGCATGAGAGTTGAAAGATGCATTGGTATTCTCTCTACCATTTGTTTCACTATGTTCCATGAGCGTTAGGTGTAGAGATTTCACTGTAGATGTGTCACTTAGAGTTGGGCATGTCACAGACTCTTAATCTCTGTGTGTGATCAGTTGTGGAGTTTTATAAATGTCCCTGTCATTGCAAAAGAAGTTTCTTTGATGCATGTTGACTGGCATACTTGTCTCCAAGTATAGCAATCCATATTTAGCAGATACTAAGAAATTAATTTGTTTATGGATGTGACAGCCTTGGGGTTTTCTTTCAGAGCTATGACCTCAATTTTCATTAAGCTGTCAAGAAGTGGACTTCCTTAAAATGTTCTTTCAAAGATCTAGAACCCAAGATCATAGAGTGACACAAGTTTGCCATATATTCTCCAGTTGGTGAGATAGCTTTCTTGGGGCTCAATGGGCATTCAGCTCTGACCCCTTGCCCCTTTCATAATTTGCTTTATGATGAAATAAAAGAGCAAAGGTAAGTTCCTTATGTCAGTGCTTGAATACCTTTCTAAGCACTTTCTAGAACTACTCTACCTCAGTACCACCCACTGTATACTTGAACAACATGAAAATTCAAGTTGGAATATGTAAGTGTGAGAGCAAATTGTAGGCAGGTGAAGATTCTAGATAAATGTGTCCCAAAACAGCCTTGTTGATTTTGGTAGGTGCTTGATATTTGAGGGCATGTCTCTCTTTGTGGCCGAGATTAGATTTTGATAAATTCACTTGTGTTATGGAACTAGAGAACACTTCAGCAGCTTCATTCTAACTTCAGTCCCTGTAAAACAGTATTTCCAAATTAGCTCCCATTCATATGGGGATGAGGAAGCTAACATTTGGAAGGATACCATTCAATCCATAATAATCTGAATACTAGATGACCTGGTCAATTTTGCCTTCTAACACTAATGAGCTAGTGTTAATTAAAAGAAAACCGGGCTTAGAAGAACAATAAACATTGAATCTATTCCAAATTATTTTCTGTCTTGAGATGGAAAGTTAAATTTAGATATCTGCTAGGATTTGGCCCTCTGGTGTTATAGATGAAAATATCTTTTAGTTCCTGTGTGAGGTTCAGTGACATTGTTAGTTTGCATCAATGTTTACATGTGGAGAAAATATACATGATTTCTGCACCTATAGAGCTAACCAAACCCAAATTAATAATGTTCTCATCTGCATTGAATATGTATACATTTTGGTTCCTATTTGTAAAAAAAATATATAAGAACTTGTGCATAATTTTCATTCTAGTTGACAGTGTAAATGATTGAGACATGATTTAAAATGAAAGGATGCACAACGATTATGTGTAAATTATTGCACTATTTTGTAAAAAGGACTTTAGCATCCATTGCCTGGGTGCACTTTGGGATTTGGGAAGGTTTATTGTAACCTCTGAACTGAATAGATAGAAGGACAGGAGTATCATAGTCACTGTAAGTGTTCAGAGAAGAAGCATGAGTAAAACACATGACCTTGATTCCCAAAGTATCCCCAGTTTGGTAAGGAACAGAGTTATAAAGAAATTATGATAAGTACAGCTGAAGTATATTAAAAAACAGCTTTAATATAGAGTTAAATAGAGGCTTTAAGATGAAGAGAGGAGTGGAAGACATGGTTCTGAGATAGGAAGATGGGAGGCAAGCTGAAGGGACAAGAGGGGAGGGGAGGGCATGAGAGGAGAGCAGTGCAAGTGAGATGAGGGGTGAGAGAAGGAAGGCAGGGAAAAGGAAGAGAGGAGAACAGGAGAAGGGGAGGAGGGAAGGGCAAGAAAGGAGAAGGAAAGGGAAGGGGAGAGAAGAGCAGTGGTCCGTACTTGTGATTGTGTAGAGTTTCTAAGTCTCTTGTGGTAAGTATAGTTGCTTAATGTAATTATGAAATAATTACATTGGAATAAATAATTAAAATAATTAGTGGAAGTACATATGATAAATTTTAAGCTTATCTGAGATAATGAACAAAGTTCAGCAAATAATATGAAAAAAAGACTTTCATGCACAGCTCTGTATGATAAATACAACCCTATTTCACACAGAACATAATGATAGTACTTGTACAGATAAAGAACAGTAACAATTGGGTAATTGTGATTATTATAGTCTTTCTAAAATCCCTAAACCTAGTATGATACTTTGATATAAATGTCCCTAAATATGTCTTTTGATTTGATTTAATTAGATATTTTATCTTGGTTCTGCCATAACAAGAAAAATAAAACATCCTGACAGCTCTATTCCATGTCCTTGGTTCTACCATAACAAGAAAAAAGAAAAAAAAACCAACATCCTGACAGTCCTATTCCATGCCCTTACCCTGTATGTTGAAATGTCCTTTGTCAGCCTTTGATAACTGACTCACAACTCTTGAATTTTTCAAGGTTTCTGCCATGTAGAATCACACTAACAATGTGGTAAGCTTCCTTTAACCTCTCCCATTTTCACCTCAACATTTCTGCTAGTTAGATATGGACTTTTATATTGACAAAAGTAAATATCCATATTATCATTCATAACCATAATCAAACTTCCACTCCTTTGTCCACAGGTGTTCTCCAAATGCTCAAAAATGCATAAATATAGTTTACATTATTACAACTATGTGATTATTATTCATTTCAGAGGGAAATATTTCAATATGTATGTATTACGCTCTAAATTTCTAATGCCTTAAGCCATCTGCTACTAGAATGGAATGTTCAAATGCATTCTCTCCACTTCACTAATTGCTCAAATCCATGCCAATTTAATTTGCTTCATATTTGGATATTGCTTTTCTTACATTGTTTTTGTAAGACTTTTACATTAAAATTATTTCAGACTTACAAATATTGAAGATTATGGGCCAAGAGTTCAATCTACTGTCCAGCCTTCTTTATTAACATGAACTTATACAATAATAATACAGTTGTCCAACTGTCAGAAAAGGGATATTGAGATTGTTACAAAAGTGTCATCTAACCTGTAGACCTCATGTGGTGTTTGAAAATCTCCTTTGATTCCAAGATGTGAAATCGAATCCACATTTCATTTATCTGTCTTTCACTCTCTTCAACCTGTGCCAGTTGTTTAGTTATTCCCTCACCCCTCATGACCTGAGAATTCTGGAAGAGTGCTGGCCAATTACTTTCAGAATATCTCTGTTTCAAAGTCTGGTCTTTTCTCTCAGGAAAACTGTGTTTATGCATTTTGGGTAAGAATAACAGCAACCTAAGGTTCAATCTCATCAATTTTCTTCCACTGGAGCTTGATACTGGGGTGCTTTCTTATCCCTCATCCCTGCTTTTAAACTTTTAAAAATTTTTTNGGATATAGGCATGTTTGAGGACCACTACCTACCAAAAGGACACACAAAATACCACCTAATTTAAATGTTACACTATTTTTTCAAAATTTTGTGATATTTGTTACTCATCTTTTCTAATACTTATAATTTATCATCTCTTTTTAAATATTTTATTATTTTTATGTATATGAGAGTATTTCCTGTGTGTGTATATAAGTTCACCTGCATCATGCAATGCCCAAAGAGGGCATCATGCAATGCCCGAAGAGGGCATTAGATTCCCTGGAACTGGAGTTATGGATGGTTGTTAGCTGCCATATAGGTGCTGAGAACCAAACTAGGATCCTCTGCAAGAGCAGCCAATGCTCTGAACTGCTGAGGCATCTCTCCAGCCCCTCATTTAGTTTCTTATTCTTTCTTTTTTTTTCTTTTTTTGGTCTTTTTGAGACAGGGTTTCTCTTTAGTCCCAGCTGGCCTCTAGCTTGCTATGTAGACCATGAACTCACAGAGATCCACCTGCCTCTGCCTCCTGAGTGCTAGGATTAAGGCGTGTGCCACCACACCCAGCCCTCTTATTCTTTCTTATAAACATATATTCTCTTTGGTACCTGGTATTTATAATTTTGGATTCTTTCCCCTATTTGTTTACTTATGTATTTGAGAGGGGTTTTGTGTGTTTGTTTGTTTGTTTGTGACAGAGTCTTTCTCTTATACAGCCTAGGGCTCCCTGGAACTCTCTGTATAGTCTGGGCTAGCCTACAACCCATAACCCTCTTGCTTCAGCCTTTTCAGACCTGGGATTACAGAATTACAGTTTGATATTTTTGTTGTTTTGCTTGTTTTTCGAGGAAGGGTCTTGAACTCAGAGATTTGCCTGCCTCTGCCTTCCAAAAGCTGGGACTACAGGTCCCCACACTGTGTCAACTTCATCCCCTACATAAGCTGTTTGAGGGCCCATTAATTAAGCTGAGCACTCTATGAAATTTCTCACCCAAATACCATTAGCTTGGAAGTCCACTTGTGGCTGAGGTTGAGTAGCGTGCAGGGGAGGCAGGGGAGGGTAGTAGTGGAGTCTCTGTGTCTCATCTCCTGTGTGTGATCCCAGAGAGCCCTTACCTGGGCAGACAGGCTGTGAGGGGTGCCCTGATAAAAGACCCTGGTCAGGCGGCCTAGCCTTCATGTGCTTAGTGGCTGAGGAAAGGCAGAAGGGGGATGTAGGAGCCTTTGATGATTATACTGTGAGCATAGGCCTCCTGCTTTGCGGGGAGGGTGGGGGGGCTGGCTCGCTCTGGCTACCCAGGTAGCTAGTTCTCCCTCTTTTATCATGCCCAAACTGCAGCTTGGCAACCTTTCTTCCTGATTCTTCCCTGTTTCTACACAAATCAGCCACCTCTCTTCTTTTTCTCCTATTCCTTTAAGGAATCCATCACCCCGATTTCTCCTGGGCCCCATTTCTGTGCCCCTTTATCTGTTAACACCATCTCCTCAATCTCAGTGCTAAGGTCCTGAACAATCCCTGTTCTTACTCTCTCAGTTTCCTTTCTCTCTACTTCTCAAGCTCCGCCCCCTCATCAGGGACCAGCCTGCTCCCCCACTAGTCATTTCTTATCTAGGATTTCACTCTTCCCAATCTATGGAGAAGGAATATGTTTTCCACCCACCCCCATGATAAACCTCCCAGAGTAATAGACAGCATCTTGTATCTTCTACTGAATGTCTTGTTCTTTCTTGCTTCAAAGACCTGACTTCCTAAGGCTGTCTGGGATCCTGTGTGTTGGCAGCACGGCTCACCTTTGTGCCACGGTTTCTAAATATTTGGCTCCGAAGGTCACTAGAGGATCTCTTGCTCCCAGGCCTTCACTTTCCCCAGGGCTCAGTCTCTTCCAGCACCTTCCTTTGGGCCTTCCTCTCTACATGTCCCTCTGCAGGAACTGCTTTTCTTCCTTCCTTCCTTCCTTCCTTCCTTCCTTCCTTCCTTCCTTCCTTCCTTCCTTCCTTTCTTTCTTTCTTTCTTTCTTTCTTTCTTTCTTTCTTTCTTTCTTTCTTTCATTTCTCTTCCTTTTTGAGACAGGGTTTCCCTATATCCCCAGCTGGCCTGGAACTCACTCTATAGACCAGGCTGGCCTGGAACTCACAGAGATCCACCTGCCTCTGCTTCCAGTGCTTAATTAGATTAAAGGTGTGTACCACCACACCTTGCTTAAAGACAGTTCTTAGCCGCCATGTGGGTGCTGGGAATAAAACCCAAGCCCACTGCAAGAGCAGTAGGCGCTCTTAACCATTGAGCCATCTCTTCAGGCCCTCTTCTCTTATTTCAATCTGAAATTATAACATTCATCTGTGATTTTGCTGCAATATGAAGCTTATATTCCACTGTTCCTATGGTTCTTGCATTCATTGTACAATATCTAGATCAAGTTGTCTATATGGAAGAGCTACCTTTTCATGATAGCATTATATTAAATTATTTGTTATATTATTTGACTGTAAGGTATTTATTATTTCTATGGCTTAAAATACCATGACAGCATTATTGAATTTGTTGCTTAAACTTTTCCATTTTTGGCCATCGCATTACTCTTTTAGTAAAGTTGCCTTTTCTTTAAAATGTGGTCCATCATTTCTCAAGCAATTGATTTTCTAGGGGATAATGAATTGTTTCAGAGTGTTTCTATACAAGTAAATCAGGATTATTTAAATAGAATATGATACTCAACAAACTAGGCATAGGGCACTAGGTTTCTTGTTTTTTACATTGTATAATTTTTATTTTTATTAAACTTTTTCCGTAAGTCATACATCATTTCTCAATCTAATCTAGAGTTGCTTCTCTTTCCATGTCCCCTACCCCACCTGAGTCCCTGCACTCTGCCATACATGTCCTGCATCTTTTTCTGAGTCTTTCTGGAGTTTATTTTTTTTGGGGGGATTACCAAGGAGGAAACTTCAAGCTCTTCCTTAAGGAAAACATGATATCTTTTCAGAAAAAAAATCCTCCAAGTGATATGTATATGTATGTATATGTATATTTATTCATATATAACTATCTATATATAACTATCTATATATAACTATCTGAATATAACTATCTGTATCTTTCTATCTATCTATCATCTACCATCTATCTATCTATCTATATTGCAGCACCACAAGTTGGAGAGAACAACAACAAATAACTGAAATAAAACACTCTGGAAAGACTCAGGGCACTAGGTTTCTATATTGGCTGTAACATCATGTCTCCCATATCTTCCATCATTTTGAAAGATAAAAGGATAGGATATATGTTTATTAAGATGTTGGTTAACCTTGGTGGTCAACTTGATTAGGTCACAATATGTCAAGAAAACTTGTTAAAGGCCAATTCTTTTTCTGTCAGTATTCTAGATGCAGATAAAGTGTGGGTCATAGAAATGATGGAGCAGGAACAATAGAATGATTGTAGCACTCTTGGATAGGCTAGGAGGCCAATTGGAAGAGAGGAGTGTGTGTGCATGTGTGAGTGTATGAGCCTTATGGTAGATGTGGTCATTATAGTGGTACTTAGTATATTAAAGTATTGTTTTGAAAACATCCTAGTTGTTTTAGTGCCTATCTCCTTCTGTGTAGTTAAAAGCTCCAACTCTCCCTGCTTCTCTGTAATAAGACCCAATGCTGCAAGAGCCAGAGGGGTTGGATGACCATAAAGAATCAGTTGTCCACACAGGTGGTCAGTTATTCATGTGAGCTCACAAAAATTGTTACAGCATGCACAAGTACCATGCAAGTTCGAACCAGATAAAATCCCAGCATAGACATGGGGAAGTGGGTAAGAAATCCCAACACAACATAAAGAATTATTGGCAACTGATTGTGAGAGAGGGAAAGACAGTGTCTTATATGGATGAGATTCTTGGTGGGCACAGTGGGCAGATCCACACTGAGGGACATTTGTGAGCACCAGTAAAACACTATAGGCCATAAAACACACACACACACACACACACATATATATATAATAAAACTATATTGTATGAAAATTGCAAAAATCCAATAAAAAGTTACATTTTCTTCGTTTGTTACAGAGTTAGATTTGCAATCTTCATTGATTTCTCTCCATATTTTAATTAGTTTCTTTATTTATATTTATCAGTTACTAGAATGATTACAATGTTTATCAGTATCAGAAGTGCAAAAAGGTATATTTTTTAAAAAAGCACATCCTTCTTTGATCAGGTAATTTGTTCTGAATCCCTGAGGTCTTAATCTATTGCAATGTCAGTAACAAAACACCTCAAATGGATAACTTGTAAGTGACATAAATTCATTATTCATTGCTATAAAAGCTGTGAATTTTAAGTTTATGTTATTAGTAATTTTAATGTCTGGTGAATGTTTCCTCTTTGTGCAAAGATTATACCTTCTTGCTACAGTGCCATATGGTAGAAAGGTGAAGTTACCTCAGCCATATTTTGTAAGGGAAATAATCCCATCATGTATGAGGTCCTCAAGACTATCTTCCTTAGGAAGCATGCAGCACTTGGTACTGTCACAGTGGGGATTCAGTTTCAGCATATGAATTTGAAAAAGACACAAACATTCAGAACACATTAATCTACTCCAGATGTCAAAAATGTATGTTTTTCTCCCAGGCAAAATACAGTCACTGCTTTCTAACAGTCTCACATGTTTTTATCAAATTCTAGCATTAAGTCTAACATCTAATGTCCATAATCTCATCCAAATGTTATCCTATCAGACATGGTTCAAAATAAGGTACAATTCATTCCAAGGAAACTAATTGCTAGAGGCAAAGCTGTAAAAATCAGAGTTATACACTTCCAAAATACAAGAATGAGAAAAAAATTTTAATAGATAAGCCTACTTAAGAAAAATTAATAAAAAAAAGGAAAATGGTCTGGTTAGATAGCTCAGTCAGTAAATTGCCAACCAAACAAACATGGGACTCCAAGTTCAGAAGCCACATAACATTAGATATTGTAATGCTTCTGTAACCACAGTGCTGTGAGGAAAGTGGGAAAGGTGGGGAGGGTAGAGATAGGAGGGCTCTAGTATCCCACTGACCAGCCAGTTTAATCAAATTCCTGAGTTTATAGCTCAAGGGAAGACAAATTCTCCCAGAACCATAGGTGGAGAGCAACCTAGGAAGACACCTGATGTCAACTTGTGGCACACACACACACACACACACACACACACACACACACTTTTTTTCCAAAAAGAAGAAAGGTTAATGGGTTCAAATAAGTCCCGAATACAGCAGGCTAAACACAATAAATTTTAAAGACATAAATTAAACTTGTAGCCTAGGTTCCATGTTCTGAGAACAGTGGAATAGGAACTGGTCTTCCAAGACTCAGTTGGAACATCCTGTTCTTTATTGAGTGACCGTGAGGCTAGAATGCTATGGTTAGAATGGTGGACCTGTAAATTCCCAAGGTTGGCAGGCTCCAGTATGTATTACAGTAGTAGGTGCTCATGTGAAGAGTCTGTAGCAGTGCTCTGGGCTGCAAGGATATTAAACTTTCTCTCCTTTTCTGCTGTTTGCCATCATCATTCAATCCTGGAAGTGACCTCTTACTGTTTGGGTTAGTATTTGCTGTTTGTGTCCCCAGACAGTATTGTAAAGCATCTTCTGGGACCTAGTCTTGTACCTGTGGTTCTTTAATGACTCTCAATGTAGCTTCTTTTTTGGAATATATCAAAACAGCTCCAAAAACAGGGTTCTAGTATTTCACTATCAAGATCTAATATGGTTGTTTCAAATCATGCATTGAACTTTTGCCAGCTCTTCACTTGTCTTCATTATAGGTTATTAGTTTTTGGGTTTTTTTATTTATTTTTTATTTATTTATTTATTTATTATTTTTGTATGTGTATGAGTGTACTGTCTGCATGCAGGTTTGTGCACCCGTGTCGTGCAATGCCGCGGAGATCAGAAGAGGGCGTCGGATTCCCCTGGAACTGGAGTTCTCCTGGAATTGGAGTTACAGACGGTTCTTAGCTGCCATGTGGGTGCTGGGGATCGAACCCGGGTCCTCTGCAAGAGCAGTCGGTGCTCTTAACCGCTAGGCTATCCCTCCAGCCCCAGGTTATTAGTTTTTGATTGTTTGGTTGCTTGCTTTTTTCCCCTAATTCTGCCTGAAGTCATCAGAATACAGTGAGCCTGACTGGGCTCAGACCTATAACTCCTTTTCACTACCAGAAAAAAGGACAGCATCTTAGTTAACAAGTGTACTTTGGAGAACTAAAGATACATGGTACAGTTATTTTCTCACTTTTTCTTCAGATCTGATATATTATAGAGTGAAACCGACAAGTAAATCCTTTGTGAGGGATATTTAATTGAGGAGAGATATTTAAGTTGTTACTAGATCCAAAAGTGCCTGAAGTCCTGTAGTATCTGACAAAAGACACCAAACTCCAGAACATACAAACATGCCCATAACAGGAAGCAAGCCAACATTGACACATTTAGAGGAAGATTTCCACTGCTCCAGCTGGAGAATTCCCTGATTTTTTTCCCATAGAAACATGGAATTCATATCATGCAAGCCTAACACAAAGGAGAAAATACCAGCACAAACTAGTTCAGATATCTTTAAATGACATTCTAGATTGTGGTATTTCTTATTTATATGATGTAGCCTCTTCTGTAAAATGATTATCTCCTATAATTCACATGTTAAGTTATACAACCCCAAGATTATTGCACAGAAGGTAAGCCCTTTGGGACAGGAATATGTCATGAAGCAGAGTACTTATGACCAGAATTAGTGCTGTTCAGTAGATCAGAGCTGGCTAGCCCCTCCGACCATTTGAAGGCTCAGCTTGAAGGCACTGCCCATGAAGCAGAAGTCTCTTGGCTCCTCTGTAGATTTTCCAGTCCTCAGAACTTTGAGAAATAAATCCCTGTTGGTTATAACCCTTTCTAGTTTATGCCATTAGCTATGATGGCTACAAAGTCTAGGACCTTAAGAAATTTAAAATTAAATGCTGTAAGCAAGGTAGGGTGTTGCACACTTGTAATTCCAGCCTTTGGGAGGTGAATGTACAAAGCTCAAGGGCGTCCTCAGCTATGCAGTGAGTTCAAAGTCAGCATGAAAACCCATCTCAAAAAGTTAAAAATGGAAACAACTGAAACCATTTAAAATATAAAGTGTATTCCAAGTAGAATTTTAACAATATTAAATTATTCCTTGGCACTTGATAATAATTGGGTTTCATTTTAAATTAAGGGCATGTTTGTTTGTCATTTTGTATTTCAATGTAACTTACTGAGCCATAGACAAACTATATGGAACAACACAGCTGCCCATAATTTGAGGTGGAAAATGGTTTTCAGCCCAAGATATAGAGCAGGCTTGAAATGTCTCAAGCATTCATTTGAGTCAGATCCTTTTACAAGTTCAAAGCCAAATATTCACCTGTGGCAATTTGGAGTGGTCAGTCCTGGACGGCTGACGTTGGGAGGACAGGAACACCATCCTGAGAAGCTGCTGACATCCAAGGATGAGAATTCAGGTACCTTCTTACTACATCATAGGCTTCATGGTTAGACTGATGAGAGAAATGAATACATCTAGGAGAAAATTGGAATATGATATTGAGAACCCTCCTTCTCCTTGTTTTTGGGTCTTCAAATTCCAGCCACCCAGTCTCAAACATCACTTGACTGTTAGAAATCTATGGTGTTTTGACACTGACAATGTAAAATTCTTCCCATAATGCAAATAAATACATAGTTTCCATGATACTATTCTATCTACCAGTAATATTCAAGTTATCAACAATCATCCAATACATTTGTGCTGACTGATAAGTCTGTAATACCCTCCCAGAATCTTGGTGAACTCTAGGAATGTGTTAGGCTGTAGGAAGAAAATTGTCAGGCTGCATAACATAGCATGCAATACCTTGTACACACAGTTAGAGGGCTATATTGAAAGTTTGTGCTAAAACATTCAGATCTTATTCTAAAAATATTGATGTGAATTAATAAAATGATTTTTCATAGCAACGTCATAATTTGACTCATGTATTAAAACCTTGAAGAACTGATAGCAAAGCAATCAAGCAATGAAAATGGAGCCAGAGAAACTGCACTTTTCTTCTCAGTTGCCTCCACATTTTGCCAGTTTCTTAGCATTCTTTTTGGCTCTATCAGTAAGATCTGCATATTCTCTTAGGTGTTCTCAGCTCAGAGGCATCTAATTTTACCAAAATGCACAAAACATGAGTATTTCCATATTTAATGGCACACAGCAGGAAAACCCTGGAGCAAGGAAGTCTTGAAGGTTTGGCAGGGTTCAAGTAGGAAGGCTTACTGAAAAACAAATAAACAAACGAACAAACCAACAAACCAAGCAAAATGCCAGAGCTGAATTCCTGTTCAAAGAAGAGCAAGATAGTAAAGAGGCTTGCTCAGGTCTAGAGTGCCAATTGGAGAATCTTGGTGGAGTGAGAAGTTGGCCAGATTAACCACAGTAAGGAGCTCAAGGTGATAGATTCACCATACCTTGTCACCTTTGGTAGTTGTCTCCTGAGAGCATGGGGATTCAGGTATGTGCTATAAACACACAAAACCTGTCTTCAGAGAGAAATCATCACCTTGCACTCCAAACAATGGATAGAAAACTCTGTAGTTTCCTCTTTGCTTTTGAATGCTTTATGCAACAAGTTGTCTTCCATGTGACAAACTGCTTACAGTTTCAAAACAGTGAATTATTTTTATGTCAGTTATCAGATTGTTCTAGGCAAAAGACGTTTTTTTGAATCAGTAATCCTGTAAAATAAATACTAAATCAAAGGTTCAAGAACTAAGGAAAATCTCTATGACATTCACATTTTAAGATAAACTTCAAATGCATATAGTTGATACCGATTAAAATAAATGTGCCTTGAAGATATCAAGTTTTAATTTTAATATTTATTTAATAGTTTTTATTTATTTTGAGCAAGGCACTTTCTATGTAGTCTAGAAAGAGATCCATCCAAGATTGTGTGTCTCATCCTCTTAAGTCGTGGAATTACAGATGTGCTCCATCATGCTAACTAGGAAGACTTTGTAGTTAAAGAAAATCTTTGGAATGACTGAATTGATCTGTTCTGTTCATAACTGGATAAAATACAGATGACGACCAATTTCTAGAAGACAAGATTTATCGTGGGATAGAATCTCCAAGGCTCTGGTCCAAGGTCACCCTGTGCCTCTGTTTCTTCTGGATCTGTCTGTGATGAAAGCAGGACATCATGGTATTATAAGAGGTAGTGCAGAGGGGCTGGAGAGATGGCCTAGCGGTTAAGAGCACCGACTGCTCTTGCAGAGGACCCAGGTTTGATCCCCAGCACCCACATGGCGGCTGAGAACCGTCTGTAACTCCAATTCCAGTAGAACTCCAGTTCCAGGGGAATCTGAGAACCTCTTCTGACCCCTGCGACATTGCACAACATGGGTGCACAAACCTACATGCAGACAGTACATTCATACACATAAATAAATAAAATAAAATAAAATAAAATAAATGTTTCATTAAAAAATCATAATAATTAAAAAAATAAAAGAGTGCAGAGTGAACTGCATCATGGTGGACAATGGTCAGGGAGTGAAAAGAGGGACTAGAGAAAAAACGTGTTAACCAAGCCCCACCTACAAGACATACATATTAAAATCAAGCAAAAATCCAAATTTCCATCACTTCTTAGTAACAAATTTGGTGGAATTTGTGGTCAACCAATGAATTAACCAATTCACCATGTCAGAAATCTCATGGTCTTAACAGCTATATAAAAGGTCCCTAACTCTTAGGCACACTTTCATCATATGAACCTATTGGGACTTTTTATACCAAAACCATAACAATCAATGACTTCCATTGCAAACTCCAGAAAACTGCTGGGTTCTGTTGGTTTTGGTACAGTGAAGCTGTGATGAAAATTTAGAAGAAAGTTCCTCTTCAACCTGGATCTTGATTTTTTTTTCTCCACTGACATTAGACTTATTTGTCACAAGACTGCGAATGTAATAATTTTAAGGGAATAATTAATTGAAGGGCCACCTCCATTGCTATCTCTAGCTTGGATTATTCTGATCCTTCTATATTGCCTATATTTTGGTAGATTTTAATTTTAATTATCATTAAGCTTCAATAGCATGTTTTCATCTTATAATATGCATCCATTCCCTAATAATATGCTTTCATAAATATAGGTACCCAGCACCTAAAACAAGTACAGGAATATTGGCAGCAGCTATCCCTTCCATATTTTTACTCACTGGTATTACATCATCATGCACCATGGCAGACTAGAACGTCTGAGTCTGTGAATCTGTCACTGTAGGGAAATCTCCCAAGACAGTACTTTTTTTTTAATTAGTTTTTTATTGATGCTTTGTGAATTTCATACATTTTTTCCAATTCAGTTCAGGCTTATTTCCCTTCCCCCCCCCAACCCCACCCCATCCCAGATCATGCATTCTGCCATAACTGTCCTGCATCTTTCTCTCAGTTTTTTTTTTNTTAGCACAATATCGTTCAAGAAAACTTTGTTAAAGGCCAAATTCTTTTTCTGTTCAGTATTCTAGGATGAGAAGTGTGGGTCATAGAGAATGATGGAGCAGGAACAATAGAATGATTGTAGCACTCTTGGATAGGCTAGGAGGCCAATTGGAAGAGAGGAGTGTGCGTGCAGTGTGAGTGTATGAGCCTTATGGTAGATGTGGTCATTATAGTGGTACTTAGTATATTAAAGTATTGCTTTGAAAACATCCTAGTTGTTTTAGTGCCTATCTCCTTCAGTGTAGTTAAAAGCTCCAACTCTCCCTGCTTCTCTGTAATAAGACCCAATGCTGCAAGAGCCGAGGGTTGGATGACCATAAAGAATCAGTTGTCCACACAGGTGGTCAGTTACTCATACGAAGTCAGCAAAAATTGTTATCAGCATGCACAAGTACCATGCAAGTTCGAACCAGATAAAATCCCAGCATTAGGACCATGGGGAAGGCTGGGTAAACGAAATCCCAAGCAAACATAAAGATTATTTTTCAAAAGGCATAAAACTGATTGTTTCACATCCGACCAAGGAACGAAAGGATGGAAGAAGCTCGCAAGCATGTTTACTGTTCATTTCCAATTGTTTGGCACTGAATGCACTTAGCTGTGCATGGAGACGACTATGCAGATGCCTATCCACTCTTGCATGTGCCAGATCAGTATGTGACTGTGGTGATACGACTGCATGCCCAAGTAATCAGATCCATCCAGCTACTTTCGGTGCCACTCTTTAAAACCAAGGACACACCATCAGCACACCAACACAGACTGGTATATTCATTAATATTAAATATTAATAATAAAAATTCATTTAGGCCCTCCATTGTGTTAGTTGAAGAATATTTAGACTCCTAGAAAACATCTCATGATAAAGAAGTATAACATCTATGGTGCTCTTTCGGCTTGTGTACGCAGTGTATTAGGATTCTTTGTTTACCATATGATTTTCTCCTGCCAATTTTTAATTCCTAAGCTCATCTGTTATTTTATTGGATAGTTGTGACTTCAGGTGTACAAATTCGTATCGAATTACCCACAAGGTAGATTTATCTCTGCCCAGTTACTTCCGAATCCACACCGTCAAGGCAACAATGAAAAAAGGGTATATCATTTATTTCTATAAAAACGACCTCACAATGCTCTCCTCAATTTTTACTTCATGGTAAAATTTGATTGCTGGGTAAATCCCCTGAGGTTCTCCAACTATAGCTAGTTGCCAATGGTCAAGTACAAAAACGAACCTTCAATTTCGGATAGTAGATACTTTGTGAGAAGTGTCATAGCTATAAATCTATGCATCCTACTATATTTGTATCATGATAAGAAAGCTGGGAATAATTTCATAAGCTTATTATGATTACATAGAAGTAAACAATAATAGGGCGCCAAACCCGTGTGCGCGTGGGGTCGATGAAAAACATGTCAGTCAGCTTGAAAGTACAACCCCTCAAACCAAAGCTCAGAACAAGTCGAGAGTGCAGCAACAAGCCAAAGAATAAATATGAGAATACACTATGCAAATAAAGTCTCACTAAAAGAGAATGTGACCGCAAAATAGTGCGTGTGTGGCGCGAATAGAAAGGCGTGATATAGTTACACACTCAAGGCGCATAACTTTGTGTAAGAGGTGACATGGAAATCCCTCTCCGACCAATCGAGTAGCTGACGAGCGCCGTGAGTCAGAAGTCGATTTCACTAAACCCTCTCTCAAACCAACTTAGCAAGAGCACAGAGGGTGACGATAGGTGAGACAGCGTGCTGCGTGGACTGCGATCGAGTAGCGTTGGAAAGTCGAAGCAGGCGCAGGTGAGCAAAGAAGTGAGTGAAGCCGGAAGAAAGTGGCGGACGGAAGCTGAAAGCCTCAGCAGACTAGTGCAAGCAGAGGTCGATCAGCGCAAAATTAATAGGAACCTACACAAGACATGCAAGACAATCCAGCAAAACAGCACGAGTAAAGTAACTATAGTCACTCCGCACCGACTGATCACCAAAACAAGTATGCTTCTCTCCAGGGCAAAATACCAGTCCCACGCTGTATCATCACAAACCAGGCTCATCTCATCCAGCTTTATTCACATCAAATTACTCAGCAAAAGGCCTCCACTACAAGTGAATCGCCTCCACAAAATCTCATCCAAAACGCATATATCCGCCTATCGCAGCACCATTGGTTTCCAACTAAGGTACAACCTTCACTCTCCAAAGACCCGCACAACCCTAAATTCGACTAACGAGAACGCAAAGCTCACTACACAAACATACACACCGCAACGCTTATAACAACATCAACCCAAAATAAAAGACATGACGAAAAAAAAAATAATTACTAGAGTAAGCCTACCCTCTAAAAGACCAAAAACTAATAAAAAAAAAAGGAAAACAACGTCCTAACCTGGTTAGATAGCTCAGCAGTTAAATTGCCAAACCCAAAACAAACCAACATCGGAGGAACTACAAGTTACAAGACAAAAGCACATACCATAAATGGAATAAAATGAACATTCTGTAAACCACAGTGCTGTCGGAAGGGAAAAGCCTGGAGAAAGATGGCGAAGAGGGCAGAGAAGGCAGCTCCTACGATATACACACACATGACCCCGCCAACCGAAGTGTACACCTACCCAAAAAATCCCTGATTTTTTAAGCACCTCAAAAGCGAAGAAGACAAATTCTCCCAGAACCATAGGTGGAGAGCAACCTAGGAAGACACCTGATGTTCAACTGCTGGCACACACCACACACACACAACACACACACACTTATTTTTCCAAAAGAAGACAAGGTCTAATGGGTTTCAAAGAAGTCCGAATTACAGCAGGCATAAAAACAATAAATTTAAAACATAAAATTAACAGTGTAGCCTCCATAGGCTTCCATGTTTCTAGAACAGTGGAATAGGAGACTGGTCTTCCAAGACTCAGTTGGAACATCCTGTTCTTTATTGAGTGACCGTGAGGCTAGAATGCTATGGTTAGAATGGTGGACCTGTAAATTCCCAAGGTTGGCAGGCTCCAGTATGTATTACAGTAGTAGGTGCTCATGTGAAGAGTCTGTAGCAGTGCTCTGGGCTGCAAGGATATTAAACTTTCTCTCCTTTTCTGCTGTTTGCCATCATCATTCAATCCTGGAAGTGACCTCTTACTGTTTGGGTTAGTATTTGCTGTTTGTGTCCCCAGACAGTATTGTAAAGCATCTTCTGGGACCTAGTCTTGTACCTGTGGTTCTTTAATGACTCTCAATGTAGCTTCTTTTTTGGAATATATCAAAACAGCTCCAAAAACAGGGTTCTAGTATTTCACTATCAAGATCTAATATGGTTGTTTCAAATCATGCATTGAACTTTTGCCAGCTCTTTCACTTTGTCTTCATTATAGTTATTAGTTTTTGGTTTTTTTATTTAATTTTTTATTTATTATTTATTTATTATTTTGTATAGTTATGAGTGTACTGTCTGCATGCAGGTTTGTTGCACCCGTGTCGTTGCAATGCCGCGGAGATCAGGAAAAGAGGGCGTCGATTCCCCTGGAACTGGAAGTTCTCCTTGGAAATTGGAGTTACAGACGTTCTTGCTGCCATGCTGGGGTGGCTGGGGATGGACCCGGGGTCCTCTGCAAGAGCCAGTCGTGCTCTTAACCGCAGAGGTATCCTCAGCCCCAGGGTTATTAGGTTTTTGATTGTTTGTTGCTTGCTTTTTCCTAATTCTGCCTTGAAGTCATCAGAATACAGTGAGCCTGACTGGGCTCAGACCTATAACTCCTCTTCACTACCAGAAAAAGGACAGCATCTTAGTTAACAAGTGTACTTTGGAGAACTAAAGATACATGGTACAGTTATTTTCTCACTTTTTCTTCAGATCTGATATATATAGAGTGATACCGACAAGATTAAATACCTTCTGTGAGGGATATTAGATTGAGGAGGAGATATCTCTCGTTGTCTACTAGATCAAAATAGTGCCTGAAGTCCTGCTAGTACTACATGACAAAAGAACACCAATAGCTCCAGAACATAACAAACATGCACCTAACAGGAAGACAAGGCCAAAACATTGACACATTTAGAGGAAGATTTCCACTGCTCCAGCTGGAGAATTCCCTGATTTTTTTCCCATAGAAACATGGAATTCATATCATGCAAGCCTAACACAAAGGAGAAAATACCAGCACAAACTAGTTCAGATATCTTTAAATGACATTCTAGATTGTGGTATTTCTTATTTATATGATGTAGCCTCTTCTGTAAAATGATTATCTCCTATAATTCACATGTTAAGTTATACAACCCCAAGATTATTGCACAGAAGGTAAGCCCTTTGGGACAGGAATATGTCATGAAGCAGAGTACTTATGACCAGAATTAGTGCTGTTCAGTAGATCAGAGCTGGCTAGCCCCTCCGACCATTTGAAGGCTCAGCTTGAAGGCACTGCCCATGAAGCAGAAGTCTCTTGGCTCCTCTGTAGATTTTCCAGTCCTCAGAACTTTGAGAAATAAATAGCTATTGTTTAAGTCATTCAGTCAACATTACTTTATCACAGCAACCTTGGGTTTTCTTTTGTTCAAAATATTTCATAAATAAAAAATAGGAAATAGAAATTGGGAAAGGAAACTGGAATTTTTTGGTGCTAAATCACAGATGCTGTGACTGCTGTTCTCTACCTCCATACAGTCCCACAGCCTTTCTCTCTCTTTCATATGTATCTCTCTCTTCCCCTTCTCCCCACCCCACCACACCCACAAATAGAATAAATTTAAAAAAATAAAAAAAAAAAAAAAAAAAAAAAAAAAAAAAAAAAAAAAAACACTGAAACATTCAAAATCAAAAGTGTGTATTCCCAAGTAGAATTTAACAATATTAAAATTCCTTGGCACTTGATAATAATTGGGTTTCATTTTAAATTAAGGATGTTTTTGTTTGTTCATTTGTATTCTCATACTTACTGAGCCATAGACAACTTATATGGAACAACACAGCTGCCCATAATTTGAGGTGGAAAATGGTTTTCAGCCCAAGATATAGAGCAGGCTTGAAATGTCTCAAGCATTCATTTGAGTCAGATCCTTTTACAAGTTCAAAGCCAAATATTCACCTGTGGCAATTTGGAGTGGTCAGTCCTGGACGGCTGACGTTGGGAGGACAGGAACACCATCCTGAGAAGCTGCTGACATCCAAGGATGAGAATTCAGGTACCTTCTTACTACATCATAGGCTTCATGGTTAGACTGATGAGAGAAAATGAAAATCTAGAGAAAATTTGAATATGATATCTTGAGAACCCTCCTTCCTCCTGTTTTGGGTCTTCAATTTTCCAGCCCACCCTAGTCCTCAAACATCCACTTGACTGTTAGAAATCCTAGTGTTTTGGACACTGACAATGTAAATCTCTTCCCATTATGCAAATAAATACATAGTTTCCATGATACTATTCTATCTACCAGTAATATTCAAGTTATCAACAATCATCCAATACATTTGTGCTGACTGATAAGTCTGTAATACCCTCCCAGAATCTTGGTGAACTCTAGGAATGTGTTAGGCTGTAGGAAGAAAATTGTCAGGCTGCATAACATAGCATGCAATACCTTGTACACACAGTTAGAGGGCTATATTGAAAGTTTGTGCTAAAACATTCAGATCTTATTCTAAAAATATTGATGTGAATTAATAAAAAATTCTGCCAACGTTCATAATTGACTCACTGTATTAAAACCTTTGAAGCACCTAGAAGATAACCAATCAAGCAATGAAAATGGAGCCAGAGAAACTGCACTTTTCTTCTCAGTTGCCTCCACATTTTGCCAGTTTCTTAGCATTCTTTTTGGCTCTATCAGTAAGATCTGCATATTCTCTTAGGTGTTCTCAGCTCAGAGTCATCTTAACTTTACCAACAATGCACAAACATGAGTATTTCCATATTTAATGGCACACAGCAGGAAAACCCTGGAGCAAGGAAGTCTTGAAGGTTTGGCAGGGTTCAAGTAGGAAGGCTTATTGAAAAAACAAAATAAACAAACGAAACCAAACAACAAACCAAGCAAAATGGCCAGCAGCTGAATTCCTGGTTCAAAGAAGAGCAAGATAGTAAAGAGGCTTGCTCAGGTCTAGAGTGCCAATTGGAGAATCTTGGTGGAGTGAGAAGTTGGCCAGATTAACCACAGTAAGGAACTCAAGGTGATAGATTCACCATACCTTGTCACCTTTGGTAGTTGTCTCCTGAGAGCATGGGGATTCAGGTATGTGCTATAAACACACAAAACCTGTCTTCAGAGAGAAATCATCACCTTGCACTCCAAACAATGGATAGAAAACTCTGTAGTTTCCTCTTTGCTTTTGAATGCTTTATGCAACAAGTTGTCTTCCATGTGACAAACTGCTTACAGTTTCAAAACAGTGAATTATTTTTATGTCAGTTATCAGATTGTTCTAGGCAAAAGACGTTTTTTTGAATCAGTAATCCTGTAAAATAAATACTAAATCAAAGGTTCAAGAACTAAGGAAAATCTCTATGACATTCACATTTTAAGATAAACTTCAAATGCATATAGTTGATACCGATTAAAATAAATGTGCCTTGAAGATATCAAGTTTGAATTTTAATATTTATTTAATAGTTTTTATTTATTTTGAGCAAGGCACTTTCTATGTAGTCTAGAAAGAGATCCATCCAAGATTGTGTGTCTCATCCTCTTAAGTCGTGGAATTACAGATGTGCTCCATCATGCTAACTAGGAAGACTTTGTAGTTAAAGAAAATCTTTGGAATGACTGAATTGATCTGTTCTGTTCATAACTGGATAAAATACAGATGACGACCAATTTCTAGAAGACAAGATTTATCGTGGGAAGAATCGCTCTCAAGGCTCTGGTCCAGTCACCCGTGCTCTGTTTCTTCTGGTTCTGTCTGTGATGAAAGCAGGACATCATGGTATTATAAGAGGTAGTGCAGAGGGGCTGGAGAGATATGGGCCTAGCGGTTAGAGCACCGACTGCTCTGCAGGAGGACCCGGGGTTTGATCCCAGCACCCACAATGGCGGCTGAGAACGTCTCTAACTCCAGTTCCAGTAGAACTCCAGTCCGGGATTCTGAGAACCTCTTCTGACCCCTCACATTGCACAACATTGGGTGCACAAACCTACATCAGAAGTACATCATACACATAAATAATAAAATTAAAATAAAATAAAATAAAGTTTCATTAAAACAATCATAATAATTAAAAAATAAGGAGTGCGACGTGAACTGCATCAGGTGGACAATGGTCAGGGAGTGAAAAGAGGGACTAGAGAAAAAACGTGTTAACCAAGCCCCACCTACAAGACATACATATTAAAATCAAGCAAAAATCCAAATTTCCATCACTTCTTAGTAACAAATTTGGTGGAATTTGTGGTCAACCAATGAATTAACCAATTCACCATGTCAGAAATCTCATGGTCTTAACAGCTATATAAAAGGTTTCCTAACTCGGGTTGGAGAGATGGCCCTAGCGGTTAAGACGCCGATCCGCTCTTGCAGAGGACTCCGGTTATCTGATCCCCAGCCCAACATGGCGGCGCGAGAGAACCGTCGAAAACTCCAATCAGGTAAACTCCATTCCAGGGGAATCCGAGACCCTCTTCTGACCCTCCGCGGCATCGCACACACGGGTGCACACACCTGCACACAACGTACATTCATACAAATACCGAAATAAAAAAAAAAAGAAAATTAAGAATAAAGTTAACAAAAAAATATAATAAAACAAAGGTCTCCCATTAACCTCGTTAGCACACTTTTGCAATGCATATTGCCACCTACTTGTCGATCGCCACTTTTGATTATTACCAAAACACATAACAAATCATTGTAACTCTCTACCATTGTGCGCAAATGTACCAGGAAAACTGCGGGTTTCTGTGGTTTTGGGTACAGGAAGCTCTCGTGAGTAAAACTTTAGATAGACCTAGTTTATCACTCTTCAAACCTGAATTCTTGATGTTTTTTTCTTCATATTGTCAAATTAGACTTTATTTTTGTCACAAGACTGCAATGTTAAATCAATTTATCAATTAATATAATTCATTTGAACGGCCACCTCCATATTGCTTATCTCTTTGCTATAGGTTTATTTCTTGTATTTCTCATCATGATTATATGCCGATATTTTGGCTCAGTATTGATGTATAATATCATTTGAAGACTTACCGTGGCATGTTTCATCTATTAATTAATCGCATCCATTCCTCTAATAAAATATGCTTTCAAAATATTAAAGCCTTCAGTACCTACATGACAATACAAGGAATCCATTGGCTCCAGCTATGCCCTTACCATATTTTATTTACTCACTCGTATCACTTCATCATCATTCCAACGCTTGGGCATGACTAAGTGAAACGTTCTAGAGACTCTAGTGACTCTCTCCACTGTAGCGGAATATCTCCAATGATAAATAAAAAAACAGTTATCAACTTTTTATTTTTAGATTTTAGATTATATATAATTAGATGCATTATGTATGGGAGAATCCTATCTGACACTCATTTTCCAATATCAGTCAGAGGTCTTTTTCCCTCTGTCCTCCCTTCCTCCCTCCCAACCTCCCCACCCCATCTCTCACACAGCTATCATTACAAATTCTGCGCATTAGACTTGTCCTCGCAACATGCGATTCTTCCTTAGTAATTTTTTTATTTTTCAAGTTTTGTATAGGCGTATAAGGTGACTAAGCTGATCGCAGTGCAAGTAGCAAGTGTATCGCATCAAAGGTGCAATACCCCATCTGCAGGACTTAGTTCGTATAGCCCATAACCCCAGCAGCTTTCCCACTCCATTTCCAGTAGAGGGACCAGTGCCGCGCTCATCACACGGTGACCCAGTTGTTTAGTTCGCATAGATTCAGTTCGATTCAAAGATGAGTACCTACCACGACTACCCAATGCTCGTTTCAGCACATCATAATCAAACCCATCAAGCCAGCTCCAATCGCTAGTCTGCACTTATACAATTTCATCCAATAGCCAGCGAGTGCACGCGGTATGTCGATGAGAACTGAGGGTGCTTCGGTTTTCAGCGCGCTCAGGGGACTTTGCTTTAGGATAAAAGCCAGTGGTCGCGTAATCACGCTGTACGGATTGAAGAGGTAACAAACAGGCACAAACCAGTGACTTGCACTTTCACATCGTCACTTCTTTTAGCGCGAAGTCTGTTGCCAGTTCGTACCTATAAGGATTACTAAGTTTTCTGGCTGTTTCCTTTATACAGGTGTAACGATTGTGTGTCCAGGTAATTAACCTTTTCGAATCCTTGACTAATGAAGGACACTAGTGTCTAGTATGTTTCGACATATGCTAATAATGGGGTGTTAATTTAATAGTCACAGAAAACTAGGAAACTTGCATCTTTATACGCTCTACTATTCACCTCAGCATTGTTGTGATTGGCGATTATCCCTTGTGTTAGCATAGAACATGTTTGGAAGTGTCAATTTGTTTAATCCCATGATGGATCTCTCTTTTCATA
Source organism: Rhizomys pruinosus (assembly GCA_009823505.1). Classification (NCBI taxonomy): domain Eukaryota; kingdom Metazoa; phylum Chordata; class Mammalia; order Rodentia; family Spalacidae; genus Rhizomys; species Rhizomys pruinosus. The sequence continues at coordinate 596,656 of VZQC01001486.1, forward strand.
TTTGCCCTCTACCCTGCTTTAAAAATAGTATGGATCAAGGGGTTTAGCTCTTACTCATGATGGTGTGGAGTCATTTTGAAGTATTAGGGAAAGATTCCTCACCCTCTAAACTACGTGGTGTGAGTGCAAGTGTAATCCTTTCATGAATTGGCTGGCTGCCTGTAATCAAGCCAATAGCGGATCCTATTATTGTCCCAAGAAAGAGCCAAGTGAGACCAATATCTATGCATGTTTGAGGGATACTTGTTACAGACATATATGCATCGAGATCGCAGCTCCTTGGCGCCTGTACTACTTCTCAAGGCAGCGTGAAGGTCGTCACTCGATCGTGGTACCGCGGTGTAGTGTGTCTGTGCAACATCTTCTGATAGCTCATAGTTTCAAAGGACGTTCTGAGAAACCATGTGACCAAATTTAATCAGCATACCTATCCTTCTGAGATATCACCCATTTACGTGCCACAATAAAAGTGCACGTGATACGGGCCAACTTGGTCAAAGAGAACAGCCGAAAGTCCTGATAGCATAGTATCCGTTGCAGGACATCGGTTATCGGGCAGGCTCCATCCGGGTGAGAGAACACATCTTCTCAGGTACCGGATCTCAGGGTTTACGTATGGTAGAGGATTATCTTCCAAGTTGAGCTCTTGTGTGTGACATGCTCGAACAGTACCACACAACTAGCTCACTGCAGGACGTGAACAGCGCTAGTGGCTTCACCCAGTGTAGAGTCTGCAAAAGGTGTAGTCCGTGCAATTAGAAGGACTCAAAGATGAAGGTCTGGATCCCATCATAGACCGCATTCGAGTCTCGAACCTAGCTTGAACATGGGATAAGATTACCCACAGACGACCACCCAACTATCCACTCCCATATACCCGTATTAATGTAACCTTATAGCAGCACTCCTCACCCAAATTGTCTAATTAGTATGCAAGCTCTCGTCCCAACAAAATTAGTGCAAATAAGCTAGTGAAAACCTCATGCTCCAGTAGTCGGCCTTACAACTGTCGACGGTAGATACGTAAACATGGTGGAGCATGGTAGAGTACAACGGTAAAGATATCGAAATGGCACGACGACAAAAGATACAGAGAGCGTACAAACCACTCATGAAGCTTATTGAAGTCAACACCGTCCTTGCATAATCATGACTCTCCAATCAGATGTAGCAACACAGTAACATGAGACTGCCAAAACATGAACTATCGAATTAGTTTAAAAAGATAAGATAACCAGTCCCATTAAAACAAACGACAAATGGTGCCCTTCATATGTGGATGCTAGCTACCAACAACCAGATATAAATATTTCTAGTGGAGCGGGATGCATACCGCTAAATAAGAACAAACCAGAAAACTGCATCAGAAAAATGGACTGAAATGTGAATATGCGAAGCGGTGAGGAATGGTGGGAGAGGGGACACGGGTGTATATTGATTAAAGCATTATTTAATTGACGTGAGAACTCATCGCAAATCTCGTACCCAGTTTCCTATAGACACCAAGTACTAAGGAAACCAACCATGGAGTTTTACTAGCACTGCTTATAGTAACAAGTTTAATACATCTGAAGTCTCTAAAAACACCATTTGAGTGCCGTTAACGACATTCGGTATATTTAAACAACAATGGGTTACAGATCTCAACGATTAAAAATGGCTAATGGCACTGAATTAAATGTGAGCATATAATTCACTGTTTGCCCACCTTGCTTTACATAAAAGTCTGCGTTAGAGCAAGAACTTGGGATTGGCACATACAATGTTCTCTATAATTTTCTCTGTTATACAGTATCACCTCTTTCATCACCCCGCCCAAGAAAACAATGTAGCATTTTCTTTAAGATGATTTAACGTAAAAAAATTAAGTTTGCTTCCCAAATAATCATATAATAGTCACCCAAAACAATCATTGGGTGAATTGATGAAATCTGTGCCTTTACTCCACCTCCCTTATATTCATGTAATACAACTGTCTCTGGAGACTCATGAACGCTAAAAAAAGGGGGTAGATACAGAAAGACATGAAACCTTTTTCATCAAACCCTATGCAATTCAAATCTTAAAACTAACTTATGGGAAAAGATTTGTTTGTTCCACAGATTAAAACGTCACCAATCTTAACGACTGAAGAAAGAAAAGGATACAGGTTTGCATTTGTTAGACTGTACCAAAAGTGGCAATGAAAGGCTTGGACCCGTACTGACACATTCATTGAAGTGAAGAAAAGCCTCAGATTGCGATAAACATCGAAACCTTCTGTGAATCCTACATAACAACTAGTTTATACATGAAAGTCCTAATGAAACTTACCTTTCTAGGTGGCCACACAAAGGTTCTGATATGAGGGACTTTCTTGCCTTACCCCCCCCCATGAACAAGGAGAAATATGACAATGATGAGGTCGTCCCCCAACTGTAAATTGGAGACAACTATTGTTGAGGTAATCTCTCTTATAAAACCGGTAAAACTGCTTTCTTTAATTGAACTGTAAAAAGGATTATTAACTATTCAGAACCAAATATAAAAGGATTATTCTCTATTCAGACCAAATATAATACTAAAGTCCTTAGGGCTATGCACTCAGGCAAAAATATATTAATGTACCAGGAGCTCTGACATCGAGCAATTGGATTGTTCTGACCTAGGATGATGTTGGCTCGGGGATCCAAATGGCCCCCACAAAGGTAAGGGCTCCTTGCCCCTAATTGGTTGGGATACCTACAGAAGAGAGGGAATAAGATCCTTGCTGCCGAAGACCTGACTTAACATGAGGGTGTATTTGAGACCGACATTGCAAGTGTACAGATGGCCTCTGGAATGCCAGGAGGAGGTACCAAAAGGCCACTAAACCAAATAAGCAAATAATGGTCTCCAAGACAGTACTCTTGAGAATTTCCAGATTCCTCAGGAAATTACCCAAGCATCTCTTCTGGGGAAGGAAACCTCTTATCTATCAGCATGCTGGGAGCACAACAAAACTTGTCGCCCACACTTTCTTACCTTTATTCTCACAGATGCCCAGTAACAAACTGTCTAGACTTATTTCCCCCTCCATAGAATAGACTTATTCTTCTTCCCTCTGTTGGAATGAGTCAGTGTTTGAGTCTACAAAATGAAAAAACGATATAGGATTTTTGTTGCTTTTAATCAGTCATTTAGAATACTCTCCTATTTGTATTATCCTTTAAAGTTTTTTTTATTTTTAATGTGCAACGGGTTAGTGTCTAGCAATTAGTTGGGCATTCCCTGTTTGACAATGCTGTGGAAGTTTCAGATAGGAGGGCGTGTGGATCCCCCCCTGGAACTGTAGTTAAAACGGTTCTTAAGCCCCATTGCGGTCCTGGGAATCAACCCGGTGTCCTGCAAGAGAGCAGTTAGCACTGCTTAACACTGTGAGCCATGACTTCTCCAGCCCTTATTTTTATTATTTTAATTTCATGTGTATGAGTGTATTACTTGCATGTGTGTAAGTGCACCCATGTTATGGAATGCCTGTGGAGGTCAGAAGAAGGCACCAGATCCCCCTGGAAATGGAGTTATAGACAGTTATTAGTCTCCACATGGATATCTGGAATTGAACTTGTGTCCTCTGCAAGAACAGTCAGCGTTCTTAACTGCTTAACCATCTCTCCAGGCCCCGCTCTCCGTAAATTCAGTGTTCCTTTATAATAACCCCCCCCCCCAAATTAGGAAACTTCAGGAAATCCATGGTGTGAATCTTAGATTTTCACTTATTTTTCAGGACTTAGTTTTATGTTTTGGTGCCCTGTCTAAGCTCTATGCTTTTACTGTTGTATCCCAGTCTAACAAAAACATTTACCTTGCTTTTGTTAGACTGGGCTTTGTATAGGAAGGAATTTAAATGTATATGTTCAATATTCCACATTTATACAGAATATATGTTCCCCTTCCTTAAGTTTTTATGCATCCATTGTTTATTTTCCATAGATAAACAATATTTTAACTTCTTTTACTTAATTTTAAAATTCTACTAGTTTTATTAGTTTGTATATGGGACTATACGTGTGTGTGTGTGTGTGTGTGTGTGTGTGTGTTGTTGTGTGTGTTGTGTGTACAGTGCATTCCAGAGCAAGCATGTGGAGTTCAGAGGACAAACATTCAGGAGTCAATGCTCTCTTTCAACCTTATTATCATAGGATAGTACTCAGGTTGCAAAGTTGGCATGCCGAAACTTTTTGTTCATTAAATCATATCATCAGGTATTGAAAAAGTTATTTATTTTTAAAACGAAATCTTTTTTAAATTGATTATTCATTAATTTCATGAAGAAAACCTCTTAAAGTTTAACTTTACAGTTAGAAGATTGTGCCGCAGTTTTCTGCTAAAAAGTTTTATTTATGTTATAGACACGTTATTCTGTTTGCGTGATAAAAACCATGACCAAGGGAACTTACTTAAAAAGAAGAGTTTATTTGAGCCTTAGAAATTGATGGTTTCCAGGGAATTTAGAGTCCAATGTGCAGGAGCATGGTGGCAGGAGCTGGAGCAGTGGACTGAGTTTCAACATCTTCCATGTGAATACAGAAGCAGAGAGAGGAGAGAGCCAACTGCGAGACGCAAGCTTGTTGGAACTCCACTCAAGCCTCCCCACCAAGTGATGCCCACTTTCTTCAGCCATGGGCACAACTTCCAACACTTCCCAAACACAGTGCCACTAACTGAAAAAAAAATTGTTCTGAATACTTGAAGCCCTATGGGACATTGCTCATTCCAAACCCACCCATACTTATGGTTCTAATGAGAGATTATTAATCTTTGCAGCTTGTTCATATATATATATATTATATATATAGTATATTATAATATATATATATTTCTTCTGCAATTGCTGCTCATTCAAGTTACACAGGAAAAGGATAGTAAATAGTCACGCTTTCAAATGCGTAGCAAAATGCAAATGTCCTACACTATCCAAATCAACTTTTGACTCCATTGCCTTCATGCTAACTTTTGTTTGTGTGGGCATAGTTTTGTTCCTCTGTATACCTATTTTTTGTATGTATATTTGATTGCATGCATACATACCTCTCAGTGTGTGTGCATGCACATGTGTGTTTGTGTCTCTGTGCATTTTCAACATACTATGAGAGCCCATTTATAATAATTTCTGCTCTAAGACATTCTCTGTAGAAAGATTTTGTATCATTTATTTGATAATATTGACAAAGTAACCCCTGTTGGTGGTAGAGTTTCTGTAAGTGCTACTAATTGAATGTTGATCCTCTTCAATGGACCTTAATGTTTATATTTTTGCCCTTTTTGTTTCTCATTCTTCATTTTTTTGTTTTATTTTGGAGTAATTATCCACCCTGTTGAATCTAGTATTGAACTGTTACATTGTTACTGAAAACTTTGGTTCTTATTCTCTAAGTATTCCTTTTACACATACTCATTTGTAGTCTTATTTTTATTTATTTTATTAACTGAATTATTGCAGGTATGATTGCTGGCTCTGTTCCTGGCATATATCTTTTGTTTTACTTAGATAAGAGATTATTCCAATTAATTTATTTTTCTTATTAAAGACTGAAAGTTTTGTGTTGTGCTAAATTCTTTACCCATATTTCAGGCCTAGACACTAAACAAGTGATCTAGTTGTTCTATGATTATGAAGCCCTTTGACTTTAAGTCTCCCTGTGGAATGATAGGTTGAATTGAGTTTATTCTTTTTCATTTTAATATTTAGCTCACTCTAAAGGATCTGCATATGAAGTCTTTTATATGAGACTATTCGAATATTCAAGAGAAAACAACAGAGTCTTGAATTCTCCCAGAAGTAGAACAAAGGAGTAGCTTAGGGGCTCATGAAATGCCATGTAGACATTAGTCACTGCAATGTGCAACTACAGTCTGCACTTCTACTCTTCCTTTCCCTCTGTGCAAGACACCACCTATGTGATAACATGGCAGGGCCTCATTTTAGTCCCTCCTCTACTGACTTTCTCTGTAAACCTTCCTGCAGATTTTCTCTGCAGATCCTCCTAAACACATTTCCCTGAAGATCTTACCAGCACACCTGTCCCTGTAGACATTTCCTGTAGACATTTCCTTGTATATCTTCCATGAAAACTTCCCTGGAGACCCTTTTCTATAAATCCTTTGTAATACAGTCTTGCCTATAGATATTTTCTGTAGATCTTTCCTGCAGATATTCCCTGTAATCCTTCTCTGAAGACCTTTCCCTACAAACATTTCCCTGTAGACATTCCCCAAGAACCTTCTCCATAGATCTGCCTCACACACCCCTTCCTGCAGACCTTAACTACAGACCCTTCCCTATGGCCCCTTTCCTACAGAGCTCTCTGCAGACCTACTCTGTAGACCCTTTCCTATAAACTCTTCCCTGTATTCCTTCCCTGTACACTCTTCCTTGTCTGTTTTAGCTTCTCTCACCTTTGCTATTGTTGCTCTAGACTTTAGACTCATCTTCCCAAGGCTTTGTGGTTTCATTTATTGAAGCTCTTAGAAAGTCAGGAAGCTGAATTCTCTTCCTATTTTAGCCAATGACTCATTAGGCATCTCTGTTTATCTTTCTCTACTTTGCAATATTATCACTTTTCCATTTGCATTTTTACCTAAATGCTTTGAACTACCCACTTTACTATTGCCCATAACTCTTCACTCTGTCCCCACACACCTTTTGGTATTCAGAAAAGAGTGAACGTTTTATTGCTTGCATAGTGTTTATCTTCGTTTTCTTCATCAATATTTAGGTTGAAATGGAGTAGAGACTTTAGAAGGTTTGTTATTCATTAAGGGACAGATTTTGAAATCATTATTTATTAAGCTAACACATAACTAAAAATATCAGTATTACAGACAAAAGTTATAATAAGATAAATGTATATCAGAATTAGACACCTTTTTCTCATCGGAATGTTTTTCGTCTTTTATTTTATTTTATTTTATTATTTATTTTTTATTTATTTATTTTTTGTCTTTTCAAGACAGGGTCTCCCTGTAGCCTCAGCTGTCCTGGAACTCACTCTGTAGACCAGGCTGGCCTTGAACTCACAAAGATCTGCCTGCCTCTGCCTCCCAAGTGCTAGTATTAAAGGCGTGTGCCACCACGCCCGGCTGTTTTTTGTCTTTTAGTCTATCCACAGATTTCTTATTGATTGGTCAAGATGCTTCCTCAATCAGTGGGGGTCAACACTAGGAACTACTCTCTTAGTCTACAGAGAATTAATCAATATGTATTGTACATATACCTATGACTGAGTGCAGTGAGTGATAGGGATTTGTTTTTATGTTATGGAGAACTGAGAAACCTAATATTATCTGTTATGGTTTTAATGTTTTATATTTATTTTTTATCCTTTCTGCGAAGAACCAACCTTGTGTCTCCTTCAATCATGCAAGACCCAAGGATCAAATTTACTGTGTTTGTTAGAAAGTACCTTTACCCACAGAGCCATACCACCAGATCTTAATCTCTGATTTTATTTCTAGGAACTAGTGCACTTGACTGGCCATGAGAACTCCACATATATTTAATAATAAGAAAATAACTCCAGGATTATAGGGATGAATAGAAGGACATATACTGGAATTGTTACCAGCTGATTTGAGACTTTTAAAAACTTAACTATAAAGTTCAGATAAAGTTCAGGTAATTTGTTTTATTCCAGAAAGGCCTTTTTCTGTTATTGCACAGAAGGAAAAGTGTACCGTTTTTTGTTGTTGTTTGTTTGTTTGTTTGTTTGTTTTTGAGGCAGGGTCTCCCTGTAGCTCCAGCTGTCCTGGTACTCACTCTGTAGACCAGGCTGGCCTTGAACTCACAGAGATCTACCTTCCTCTGCCTCCCAAGTGCTAGGATTAAAGGTGTGTGCCACCATGCCTGGCTAAAAAATGTACCTTTCTACAGTGCATCATAGCAAATGAACAAATAGTTCTTTCATAAAATTTTGAGACATATACCCAAATTGGGAATTGTACTTTGATTGGAATTACTTTCTGAGATTTAGATGGTCAACAGATGAAAGCCAGACTAGATTATGTGCTCAACCTGTTTGTGTATCAGTATTTTTCATTAAATATTTCATTTGTTAAGATTCATCAGTTTTATCAGTTTCTATAGGGTATTTCTAGCATGTGAGCACTTATGTGTGTGTGTGTGTGTGTGTGTGTGTGTGTGTGTGTATGTGTGTTGGGGGTATACCTTTCATTGTGTTCTGAGGTGATCCATTTTCCAGCAAATGACATAGTTTCATTCTTTTTTATTGCTGAATAAAACTACAACATGTATATATCACATTTTCTGTATGCCTTCCTCTGTTGTTAGAACTCAAGGCTGTTCCAATGTCATTCCTTAGAGAACTCAAGGCTGTTCCAATGTCATTCCTTAGTTCTAGCTAATCCAGCAATAAACCTGTATGTCCAAGTGCTCTGTGCTCTGCTGACTTAGAATCATTCAGGTATACACCCAGGTGGGATATTGTTGAGCCACATGGTAGTTCTATTTTTAGTTTTTTAAAGAGCATCCATATTGATTGCCATAGTGACTGTGGCACCTTACATTCCCACAGGAGCGTATAAGGATTGCTTTTTCCTCAAATCCTTGTCGGGGTTTCTTGTCCCTTGTACATACTTTTATAGAAAAAGATCTATCCAGTGTGATATTGTTTGTTTTTTATTTTGGATAGAGGGAAATGGGATATTGAAGGATAAATGACTTACTTTTCTGTCAACTTAACTTTTCTCTGGTCTAGTTGCCAATGAACTTTCTTTAGATTCGGGTCTATCAGAGACAGGCCAAAGTGCAGCTTCTTTTCTTTTCCTTCTTTGTTTCCTTTTTCTTTAAGTTGAAACTAATTAAATCAAACACTGCCATGCTGATGTGAAATGAGAAAGCCAACTTGACTGGTGGTGTGGACTTCTGTGTTTTCCTGCTATTGATTGTGGTAGTGACAATCTTGGTGGCTGAATTTTAAATGTGGCCTGATGCACCCAGATATGTGTGGTCATCTAAATACAGCTCCAGACATCTTAGCAATTAGGAAAAAGGCAATTGCTCTGAAGCTACTTATAAATACAAATTGCTTGTCAAATGAACAAAGTATGTTCTCTTTGTCAAGGAAAATATATGGTGTATGCTTGGGGAGATAGGAAGGGGACCCGATAATTAGCAGTGGAGTTGTATATTATCCTTTTTGCATTCAAATTCCTAACCTTTGTTCCATGATTACTGGGAAAATACAGGGTTACAATTGGATTTGAAAAGGGTTGACTTTTGGAGAAATGAATATTGCTAAAATACTATGATTAGGGAATATATATTTTTCATATATATCTGCATCAAATGTGTTGATTTCATATACTCTAATAATTTTTATAATTAATGGAATATATATTTATTCCACTCTCTTTACAGAGTCTCATTAATGTCTTTCTACATGAGCAGAAATTACATCTCTTCTAAGTATTCCTGATTTGAGCTAAATGAAAGAAGCAGCAGCGGGGTTGTCTGGTCACTAGGGGGCAGCCATCATCTGTTACAGTCCATCCTGGAGATCAGAGTCCTACTGCACATGCGAGGACAGAGAGCTGTTGTCAGTTACACTTATTTTAGAAAGAGGACACTATCGTCCATGTTTAGACATCTTATCAGAAATGATCTGATGAAAAGTCAAAGCAAACAGACATTTGCAACACGGTTTGAGTAAATTATATGTAAATATATATCCTAGTTATAGTCAAAAACCTAAGTGTAATGAAAACCCCAAAGAAGAAATACGTGAGTTTTCATGTACAGAGTCTGGTCTCCTGCATGATTGTATTTGTTTGCTGTTTTCCCCAGGAAACCCAAGTTCCACACAAGGAAAATAAGCCCTTGAACAATGACTGTGGAATGTCTTATGAGGCTGCTCATTCTTTCCAAATTCATCTTTTTGAAGAATGCAAGTAGGTTTCTTGTGGAAGGACTTAGCTGCCAAAAGCATGTAAAACATGTCATTTTAATAAAACTTACTAGAATTTTATTGAAGAAGTCAATGTACTCTGTGCCAAACCTGGTAAAATGCATTGTCCAGGAAGCTCATATATGGTAGTGCTGAAATCTCCTGCCTTTAAAGAGGTCTTGATGCTCAACCAATATGAATTAAAGATAGGTTAAAGATAGGCAGATTTACTGTGGTTCCAAGAACCAACTGACCTTTTCAAAACTCATTTGCAGGATCTTCTGGCTGCAGTAGAGTTCAGTAGTGAGCATATATTGTAGTCTACCATTTTCATTGTCTCCCATTTAGGATACGATACCAATAATCTATACTACCGTCTGTGAAGTGTACAAGAAAACACTCTAAAGAAGTCGTGCTTTCACGTTTAGCTTTTGTTGAAAAGCTCTACAGAGCGCAATAGAAAGAACATGCACACATAAATGTTACCATCCATAGAGTAGAAAAGTAACTCTAATGCTGTCCAGTGGCCACATTGAGATTAGATTTCCTTTAAAGAATGAAAGAATGTAAAATAAATTAAGTTAAGACTATCTTCACGCAAAGTTTCTATTTAAAAGATATATAGATAGAGCTGGGCGTGGTGGTGCAGGACTTTAATCCTAGCACTTGGGAGGCAGAGGCAGGTAGATATTTGTGAGTTCAAGGCCAGCCTGGTCTACAGATCAAGTTCCAGGACAGCTGGGGTACAGGGAGACCCTCTCTCAAAAAGACCAAAAAAAAAAGGTTTAGAGATATGGATTCATAAACACATACACTGCCTTTTCATATATTCATAGATTTATAATAAAATATAAGTGATTCAGATATGATGATCGGGCCTTGCTACTTTATTTGTCTAAATCAATATTCACTAACAGTGAAAGTACAAGAAGTGAAAGTCAATCAAGTCAAGGAAAAGATTTGCAACCACTGCTCTTATGACTCTCAGTTAAGTTCCAGAAACCTGTGTGCAACAGATATATTTTTATTTTCATGACCCATCTGTGGGGGCTTGTTTCTTTGCTCAACTGACATTTCTGAATTTTATAACCCTTTGTAAAAAGTATCAAAGTCATAAAATGATATTTACTGACCCAAATGCTTAATTACTTCCTTGCATTTTTCAGGGCTCAGAAGTGTATTTTGTATGCTCTTGCATTAAAGTTAAACATACCAATGTCCAAGAACAATTAATGTTATTTAAGCTCCCCCAACAGGGGTAGTGCATTTAAATTGAAAAGGACACCTAATTTGATCCTAAAAGATCTAACTTCCAGTCTTGGTGTGTTCTAATAGTCACCATGACCTTAAAGTACTCATTCACTCTTGATCTCATTTCCCTGCCTATAAAAAAGGCAGGTTGTATTGTATGGCCTGATTACATAGCTTCATTCTTGCTCTGAGTTGTACTTGGTTTTGGCCCTTCTTTCTTCCACCTTGGGAAAAAATCATTTGTGTATCTGTATAATCTTCAACATAGGACAAAAAGCTCCATCATGGCAAAGAACATGCACACTGACAATAGAGAACAGCTTATGTTTGTGGAAATGAAAGTGGAGCATAGGAGAACTCTCCTATGCAGGAGACAAAAGGCATGTCTCTGCTTCCTGCAATCATCCATCAATACAACCCTAGAAGTAACATTTGATGGGAACCAGCACTTCTAGTTCATTAAGGATAAAATTAAAATTTGCCAATAGAAAATATTTGATGTTGTACCCAGCATAACAAAACAATGCATACAGAAATTGAAATTACAGCCTCTATTTCATAATGTTTTTTTCTTTTTTATATTTGTTTATTTTTGTTTCAAAATAAAACAGAGCACATATTTTTCATTGTTTACATTCTGAATGAAAAGAAAGCATGACTTATAATTAACACCAATAACAAACAAATCAATAAACAAAAAAGTTCATAGGTTACCTTCAGAGCAAAAGTAAAATTTTAGAGTTAAGGCAGTTTGTCACTGGAAGTATTTGGTTCTTCTTTTTTTAAATGCAGTTTAAATAAGGGATTAATTCTTTCTCATAAATCTTAGTTCTTAGAGACATGAACATCAAGCTATGTCCTTCAGTAGCATAAGAGGCTGTGGAATTGTTTTTACTTAAAAATTACCCAGCTTGCCTTATATATAAGGGTATGATACTAGGATCAACAAATGAGAGACACCATACATTGTTTGTTTTTTTGCAACTGGCCAATTTTAGAGAAATATAATGTCAATCTAAGCCACACACTTCAAAGTATGTTTAAGCTAAATCATATATTTAGTTATCTTTTAAGGTGGTTATCAGTTTTTTAAAAAAGATGGTTATCAGTTATTGCTGCATATTACAGTTATTTGGTATATTTTAAATACTGAAGCCCTGGCCCTAAATCCTAAGATTGCTTTAATGTGTGGTTCAGAACATGGTAGGCCATTCTCATTTGGGGTATCATGGAATGTGTATCGATATGCACAGACCAAATAAGTTTCCAAATATCCCATTAAAAATAATATTGCAGTTCAGTAAAATGGAGGTTTGTTCTAAACATTTCTATTTTACTGACTTCCCTCATATAAGCTATATTTTTTGTGCATTTTAATCCTGTAATAGATTTATCTTCAACTAATAATTTTAGCACATATAATTTATTTAACGTTTGACTTTATTAGAAACAATACTAGTATATTTTATCTGTTCCATGTGTGTATGCCCTAGAGAATAAAATAATTAATATGATGAATTTAAATATATCATCATTTCCAGATGTTTCTTAGCATTTTTTCTTAACACATATTTTAAGGTAGTCCTTTTACATTTTTAGAAAGAGATATCCTTTATTTTACTGCATTGTATCTTTGAGAGTTAGCTCTTAATTAGTGATTGAAAGGAATGGTTAATACAAATGCCAGAATTGTTTTGTTTAAATTGTTCTAATTCCCATAAGTCCAAATAAAAATGGTTCATTAAAAAACTGATTTGAGACTATAATACACAAATTGAAAAGGGCAAAGAGAGAGGAATATAACAGGTCTTAAAATTTTAATTTGCTTCCATTTTCTTTTTAAATGTCTGAGAGTTTATATAAGAGATTAGGACTGTGCTTTTGTCTCTGCTCCTTGCTGGTGTATAAATGGATAACCAAACCTTCATGTATGCAATCCTCGAGGCTGCTAGAATCTGTCTGAGAAGATGACCTTCCCAAGGCCATTTTCTTGTCTCTAAAACTCTCTGCTGCTCTGGCCATAAGGTTGAAGAAACCACTCAAGATTCTGACGACCAACCACAGTGGCCCAGCTGTCTGCTAAATCATCCCTCACACCCTCCTTTGTGTTATTTCCCCTTATTTATCATGACACTCTGAAGGCCTTTTCATAACTCTCTGAGCATTCACACATAGACATAGGGGACTGTCCCTTGCCTGCCCTTATTTGATGTGGTTGGCTAGCTTGTCCTGGAGGAAATATTCATTCCCTGGGGACAGACAGTTGATAAGACCCTGCTGGGATTTGTCTCAAAGGAGAGAACACATCTCTGTAGTCTTAAATTGACTGGATACGGGTTAAATGATGAAGTGCTCTGGCACCTGGAGACATTGCACCCTTGACCTTCAAGCTGCTGGCCCAGTAAATGACTGCTGAGCGGCTGTGGGTGTTACTAGGACACTCAGTGGGGATGAGAATTTTTAATGATTTATGGAACTACACTCAATACTGAGAATACATTTTAGTTATAGTAGTTTTCAGAAATCATCACATTACTGAACTGTTAATTGCATTGTAGAAAGACATGCACAATGATGCTTATTATAACAATTTGCAGTCTGCATGGGTGCGCCTGATGCTTCCTGGGGATCCAGAGCATTCAACCGGCAGATATAGTTACCCTTCACCCTCACAATACTGCCTAACATTTACCAGTATTCATCACGTGTCACTTTGCCTGCTACAATCGTCTATGTGCTGCCTTATGGAATCCCTACTGCCATTCTTCATTATTCAACCCATGTTATAGTTCTAAATGGTGCCATCTTGGTTGCCTTTCTGTTGGAGGAGAAAATTATACCTGTACAGATTAAGGCCTAGCCCAAAGGCAGCATAGCTTATAATTGACAGAGAATTTCAAACCATCACCTCCCATAGCATGTATTCCTTCTGGGATTTTTGCTGAACTACTATTGTGTGCAAGATACTGTCAGAAAGAACATAATTAACATGGGAAGCAGCTTTTCAGAAACAGGCTCTGAGAGTCAAAGAAGCAGTCAGGGGCTCTCACCCTAGAGCACCTGTAGCTGTGATCCTCAGAACACCTGATGCTGTGCAGACACCTAATAAATGAAGAACAAAAATAGCACTGGAGCATACTGAAGGACAGGACGCAGTCACTAACGGTCACTCACTTGAACCTGCTAAATCTGATGCATTTTAAAATAAAAGTTTTATTCTATTTATGAGACATCAGGAAGGTTTGAGGCAAAGTATTATATGCCCTGAATTTCAGTCACATTACCAAGACTTAATGTATGTAAAACTAGGGCCAATATATGTGAAATTAAACCTTAGAAATAGTAAGATCTGTCCCCTACCATACCAGAGGGTGATTAATATTAAATAAGTTTATTCATACTTCAAAATTTAAAAAAATTAAGGGTATAATATAAACAATACTTTAATGATGATTTATGGTTATATAATAGCCAGGATGAAAAAAAGGCTATTAAAGGTGACTTGGCTCAACTGTCACTCAGTAGAAGATCTCTGACTACAAAGTATAGTTGCTACTTTTCTCATTGCTCTGACCCCCATTGCTCTGACAAAAGTAGCCTAAGTAAGGAAACCCTTGTTTGTCTGATTGCTGCATTGTGGTGGGGTGTAGTGGTAGTCTTTATGGTGGCAAGCGCTAGGCAGTTAGTCATGTTGTGTAAACATTAGGGAAGCAGAGAGATGAATACTGGTGACCTTTTTGTTTTTTTCCCCTTTTCAATGCAGTGACTCAGTCCCATAAGAAGGTACCAGCCATATTCAGGGGTGTCTTTCCTTCCCCCTCACTTAACCTTCTCTATAACAACTCTTAGAAATAGGCCCACAGGTGTGATTTCTAAGTGAATCACCATCCAGTCAAGTTGATCATGAATGTATTTCTCATGATGGCTGGATTTCCACCCATGTAAGATGCCGAGACAAGCCACTAATTGAGAAAATGCCTTTCATTTCAGGAATCTTCCAGATTCGAGAATTCTTACAGAGTCTTCTTGGTTGCTACCTTTGTAATAACTGTCCATGAATCTGCAAGGTCACAGACAGCATCATTTTTTGCATTAAAGACAGATTTTCAAGCATTCAGCTTCAAAATTATTTGTCAAGTTTTCATTCCCTTTTAAGGAGATACAGTCATATATTTTAGCCATTTCTCCCACGTTGTGTTTTGGAGATCTTTTTTCTTCTCAACCTTAGAGTTAAAATAGAATCTGGGGAGTGAGAGGTCATATTCCCTGTGGTGTCTGCTCTCTAAACAGTGATAAAGCACTAGTCAGGTGCTAGACACTGATATTGATGTAATCTACAATGTATCCCATGTCCATGACTGGGCAGAAATGCCTGCTTATGAAACTCTTGAGCACCTGCCTGGCCCCACCCCCTCACTGCTGGTGATCCAGCTACACACTCTCATTAATTTCTATTCTATTTTTGTCTTAGTTTTATTAAATAAACTTGTCAATGTAATTTCAAGGTACTACTCTGTCAGTGTTAGCTCATCTAAATTCTTCTATTTAATTAATATTTATTTTATCAGTATGATTTTTTAAATTTTTTTATTTTTTTGTATGTGTATGAATGTACTGTCTGCATGTAGGTTTGTGCACCTGTGTCTTGCAATGCCGTGGAGGGTCTCAGATTCCCCTGGAACTGGAGTTCTCCTGGAATTGGAGTTACAGACGGTTCTTAGCCATCATGTGGGTGCTGGGGATCGAACCGCGTCCTCTGAAAGAGCAGTCGGTGCTCTTAACCGCTAGGCTATCTCTCCAGCCCCCAGTATGATATTTTTACTTTAATATAAGAACTAAGTAAATGGAAACTAATATAAAACTGAGGCTTACATCTAGAGACTTTTTTATCAGTGGATATTGACTTGATACTCAGAAACATGCGACCACTGTGATTAACTCAGTCCCATATAGCTAATGACTTCTTGTATCATTTCAAGGCTTCCCTCATGGATAATTAAAATTACAAATGTACTAAACAATTCTAACAGTTCTAACATTGTGGATTTCCATATACAGTTAAGATTCAAGGTCTAAAGGTAATGAGAAACATACTTGAAAGTCTCTGAAATTGTAGATTCGTTCTCAGCACAGATAGATCCCCACATTCTAAAAGCTTCAAGAAAATTGGGATGGGATAATATAAACCATTGATTTAGATCATCAATATCATTCTCACACCTAGGCATTAATGTATGAGTAACACTGACAAAAGCCCACCAGGTAAAGGATAATTTATTTTTCTTGTTATCTCCTTTACAGTATAATAGCAAAACATGACATTTCTCTAAGGAATATTAGAGTGAAGTAGAATTTTATGAATTGATATGTGGACATAAATATATAAACATACACAGATACAGATGTGCAAGAACATTTGAACAAACATGATTCCCTCAGGTTACAAAGACTAGTATTTTAGAAACACAGACTTTAAGAATATAGTTCATATACTCTTAAAACTTTTTAATGTTTAATTTTTTATTATGGCAATATCTTTGTTATAAAAATTCTAGATATAACAGAAATCAAGAATACTAATTATATATTATTTCTTATAATTTTCAAAACATTTATCTAAATACTGAGTTGCTTATACATTTTACCCAGCAGGCATTTAACCTTGGCACTTAGGATTTAAATATGCTTAAATCATATTTGATTATTTGAGGAATAAACTATCTGATCAGGATAATTTGTAAAGTCCTCTAGAAAGATGAGGACATGCTCTAGCGTGTGGTTCTTTTAGGAGAGGTCATTATAGAGGTTATGTGGAGCGTGATCTCAGTGAAGTTAGAGGCTGGATCCAGGTAGAAATGATGAAGAATGTTGGAAATACTCAGAGAGTGGATGAGGGCTCAGAGGTCTCTTCAAGTGAGGCAGAGTCCAGCATCGTGGGATGTTTGTCCTGGGGGAGGTAATGCATCTGGGTTTGGTAATGTGACCTCCTTCCAGCAGCTAAGTGCTCTCTTACCAGCTCTTCTCATCAGGGTTGGATTCCCTTGTTTGTCCTGCTCCCTCCAGTTTGGGTATCATTTTTATCCTGATTGAGAAAACAGAAGCAAAATATCAGTTCATCCCTTCCAAAGTCATCTGCTAATATTACACCATCTGGATCAAGAAGCAGATTCTTCCCTGTTCCATCTTCCTTTGAAATTATATTTAAATTGTCCTTAGTGCTCTGCAAATGCTTTATCTCACCATGTGGCTTGGCCTTGTGGTACTGTTTCTGCTGGGTTTGGCTACTCTTTCAATTTTGTCCTTGGTGCTATATCTGTCTTCCTGGCTTCCATTTTCTCCTCAGAGTTTAGAAAAAGAATTGTCAACTTGCTGTCTACTAAAATGTCTTTATCTCTGATTTTTAGCGTTGTTCCGCCTCTTGTTAATGGACATTTGAATGTATCAGTATGAATTTGGACACACAGAAAAATCACATTTTGATACTCAAGTTCGTCCTCTTTAATCCATCATTCTATTCACCTCTCATTTTGACCTTTATTTTATAGATTCTTTCATTTTAAAGTTTAACTTTGGTTCTGTCTGCTTTGTGTCACTTTCTTTTTTTTTTCTTAATTTTATTTATTTTTGTATATGTATGAATGTACTGTCTGCATGTAGGTTTGTGCACCTGTGTCGTGCAATGCCGCGGAGGTCAGAAGACGGTGTCTGTTTCTCCTGGAACTGGAGTTCTCCAGGAATTGGAGTTACAGACGGTTCTTAGCTGCCATGTGAGTGCTGGGGATCGAACCTGCGTCCTCTAAAAGAGCAGTCGGATCTCTTAACCGCTAGGCTAACTCTCCAGCCCCAAACTTTCTTAATCCCAACGTTTTTCTTACCATGAACTTACCTTGATTTGTCCACATTTTTTTCTGGATTATCCAGTTTTTCCTCCTTTTCCCCTTTTCCCCCTGCCCTGTATTTCTACCACACTCACACACCCATAAACACTTCTGATTTTCCAAAGCAAGGAACATAGGACTCCCTATGGAAAACTTTATTTAATAGCATTAAATAGCAACTATTCCTTGTCTTAGATCACTTCAAAACTGTGTTTGTGTCTTCTGAATAACATGGATTTTAAAACTATTAAAGAGCTATGAACTTCTGGGGCTGGAGAAATGGCCTAGTGGTTAGGAGTGCCTACCTCTCTTGCAAAGGACCCTGGTTCAATCCCCAGCACCCACATGGCGCTGAGAATCGAGAATCGTCTTTAGCTCCAGTTCCAGGGGAATCCAACACCCTCTTTTGACTTCCGCGGCATTGCACAACATGGGTGCACAAACCTACATGCAGACAGTACATTCATACATATACAAAAATAAATAAAATTAAAAAACATAAAATGAACTAGTAGAGTTGCTCTATCTTTGTGAGGTCATTAAGGGGAAGACATTCTTGCTTGGTGAAAATAAACTTCGAATAGGAGCAAATGAGAACAGAAGCTCTGCTTTGGTATTGTATAACTGATTTGCCTAATTCAAAGTTTTCCTAAGGCATACATGTTCATTCTCTCATAAAATGAGAATGCTGATGTTTTCAATAAAAAAAACACAAACTTGGTAGTATTAAATAAAATAATATAATATGAACTGAATAAATATAAATCAGCATTTAAATTAAGCTCAAAGAAAAAAGTTTGTTACTAGCTTTTCTACATAATTCTATTCAAAATTCTGGTGAAACTAAATATGAATTATTCATGTGATTTTTTTTCTTGTACTTAGTGTTATGAAACCAAGCTATCCGTTTCTGATAGTTTTAGATTTAACTTAAATTACTTTGAAGTTAACAGTGCTCATTTAGTTTAATTTAGGTTTTAATCTCTTACTTTTTTCACTGAGTCTTTGGTAATCACATATGGATTATACAATTGACCAGTATCTCATTATATTTTCACTTAAAAATGTGATAAAAACATAAATTACTTTTGAAGTGTCCTTATATGACAAGAACTAAATATATTAAAAATGTTTCTAGGGATGAACACTTGAATTTGTGATTGTAAACTATTCTGCATTAAGGCTGGAAAGATAGGTGAACTGTTGAGAGCATTTCCTGTTTTTCCAGAGGAATCCTGTTGATGATGTCTCACTAGTATTTATATTTGTAGTCATAGGGAATTTGAAGCTTTCTTCTGGCTTCCATGGGCACTACCAGAGAGGTTTTTTTGAGTTTGTTAATACACACTCAGGCATAAAACATGTGCATAAAATAACAAAAATTAAACATCTTGCACACAAATTATCCATGATGATAAAACTAGGAATTCTCAAACTTTCAAGATTCCAATAACTAAAATTCAGAAGTAAGTATATTTTAATGTAATATTTATAATTTTTAGATCAATTGTTTTTAGTCTTCATCAGATCCACATCACCCACTAAAAGGTTTATGAGTGAACTCCATTGGATGTTTAAGAAGTTCAGAAAGGCCGGGCATGGTGGTGCATGCCTTTAGTCCTAGCACTTGGGAGGCAGAGGCAGGGAGATCTTTGTGAGCTCAAGGGCAGTCTGGTCTACAGAGTGAGTTCCAGGACAGATGGAGCTACAGGGAGACCCTGTCTTGAAAAGACCAAAAAAAAAAAAAAAAGTTCAGAAAGAATGATGGTAATGTCTGATGCAAGTATTGTAGCATTTTTGAAGGAGGATCACAGATGTCTGATGTAATGTCAGTGGCCATGGCCACACACTTCTTATTGTTAACCAGGCTCAGGACCACACAGGAGAGGCATAGGAGGGTATGGATTCAGGACCACATGTATGGTTTTCCTGCAGAGGTTGTGCATATCATCCTTAATTAGCCCCTATCCCTTGTGTTTAAAGTAAACACAAATTCCCATATGCTACCTATCCTTTTAGAAAAGAAATAGCATAGTTCTTCCACTAACTGATGGAATTCTTAGCAGAGTAAAATCTGCCCACCTGATAAACCAGCACTCTGATGCTCAGGTAAGCTGGAAAGCATGGGTGTAAGTCAGGGTGAGAGGCTGCCCTGTTTGGATCAGGTGCACTGCATTTGTTCAGCAGGGCAGAAAACAATGACTTTGCATAATTTTTCTTCTTTTTTGACTTAGTCAATATTGGGCATTCTATTGCTACTAACTAAATTCAACTTAGAATTCAGCATTTTATTATGATTTACTCTTTATTCTGCCTTATTCATTTAACCTAAGCATCCTCCCTTTAACCTAAAGAAAGAGAAGACTTTGAAGATGCCATACTTTGACATTTCCCCCTCCTAACACACATAGGTCTGGGATCTACAATGGCCTCCTGAGTTCACAATTCCAAGACTCTTGACTGATTTTATGCCAGTGAAATAGAACTTGTCTTAATAGACATTAGTATAGGGAAGCAAAATATACAGTACATCATTATCGTGTTGATTTCTCTGACTTTTAAAATGGTCAGCCATGCTACTGAACCATTAGCAATCATTACAGAATTAAATGGGGCTCTGTGTCTGTAACTGATTGACAAGATCAATAATTTTAAGATCAAATAGGAACAGCAGTCTTTCTTTTTCTTTAACTGCGGCCTCTTTGTTTTATAGGTATGCCTACAGCTGGATCCTGTTTTCTTTCTGTAGACAGTGAATCCTGCTGTGGATTGTTGAGAAAATGAGAAGACAGAACGGAGAATCAATTTGAAGAAAAAAGCTTTAGTTGACAAAGCTTTACAGTAGATCAATGACATCTAGCTAGTTAAGATATTCTCAGTAGCTGAGATCAAATTTATAATTTCTTTGAATATTTCTGCATTTTTGTCTTCCTCAGCTCAGTAGATGAAAAAAATGTTCATATGTTAACAATTTTAAAACATTTGAATATTACACATAACCAAACAAAACAATAGCTCAGAGATAATATAAATCTAAGAACATCCACAGATGTTTATTTAGCATGCATCTCCTTACAATGTAACTTTCTGCAAGAATTGAAAAGTTGAAATATAGTTTCAAGATGGAATTAATTGTTATATTCCTTTATTAATCAGTACTTAAGGGATTAGTAATTTTTTTTTTGGCTTTTTCGAGACAGGGTCTCCCTGTAGCCCCAGCTGTTCTGGAACTCACTCTGTAGACCAGGCTGGCCTTGAACTCACAAAGATCCACCTGCCTCTGCCTCCCGAGTGCTAGGATTAAAGGCGTGAGCCACCAAGCCAGGCAGGGATTAGTAATTTTTAAGTTGTTCTTTTATCACACATGTTTAAATTGCCTTCCTCATAAACACTGGCTATGTACTACAGATTTAAAGCAGAGACATTTGTTTAGTAGGTGGATTCATAGATAATATTTTATATAATCATATTGCACTAATTTTATATACCAGAAGTCACTAATTAATTGGAAATTGTAATAATATTCAGTGAAGCATTTTGTGAACTATTTTAGTCATCTGTGTTTATTAAAAAATAAAGTAATGACCATCATTTAAACTGGATCATATTCCTATGAAAATAATACTGGAAATGGTTCTTAACCAGGAGATGGGAAAGTAAATTATTTAGAAACTAATTTAAAGCCCATTTCTAGTTTATACAATAAACAGTATTATACATACCACTCACCTAAAAATGCTGCAGATGGAGATCTTTGTTTTGAAAATAGGGTTATAGTTACTATAACAACATAATTTTTAGATTAACCTATTGCTCTTGTGTGTAGAGTGTAGTGGTTCCTCTGCACATCTATTAACACTCTAGCATCATGCAACTTTGAAACATTCTGATTGCTACAACCAATACTCCATCAAATTGACTGCTCTGAACACACTCAAGTATGCATTAGTTACTCATTAGTAAAATGCAGCTTCTGAGCTTGTGCAAAAAGAGAAGATACACACACTCAACATCCACACCTACACATTACCCTTTAGAAAGCAAGTGGCCCTATACCATAGAGCCCACACTGACTCACAGCACTTAAGAGGGGTAATTAGTCTAATCTTTTCCTTTTGCATATACCATTTTCATTTATGTGGATTGAAAAGATGCTACCATGTAATAAACTGTGATTATTGAAAGGGAGGAATTTAACCAATTTATCTATCAAAAAGATGTTTTTATCATACTTACCTTAGAGAAAATATTAGGAGCAGTCAGGGAATTGTCAATATTCAAGCTTTTCATTTATTGATTAGATTATTTTATTGTTTGTGAGATGGGGCTTCACTATGTAACTCCAGCTGGCCTTGAACTTGCTATCTAGGCAGTCTGGCCTTCATCCCACAGGGATCTGTCTCCCTCTGCCCTACAAGTGCTGGTATTAATGCCTTGGGCCACCACATCTGACCAAACTCTTCAGTTATACATAACATAAGGACAAAATGCCATTTGGTTTGTCAAGAATCCCATAGTTAACTAATGGATGTGATATTCTAAATCCTGCTTTATTGCAATCTCCACCAATTTGATTTTCTAAACGGAGAATCAAAACAGGTGATCAAAGATCCATGTACTAGTGGACTCAGGAAGGAAAATGTAAAGCATTTTGGATGGTATATAGATCAACCACTACTATTTGTATCTTTTATATGACTTTAGGAAAAATGTATGTTTCTTACAATGGGGTGAATGTAGCTGTGCATTACTGATGAGAGGACATGGATAGGGTAATCTTAAAGGGGAGGCATCTAGTAAGGAGTTTTACTGGAAGAAAATTGATCAATGCCTACCTGAGTGATCACAGTTCTCTTGAAGAAACTTGAGCTATGAAAAGAATTCAGGTATTATGCTATAGCACCTTTATTGTGGTAGAATGGATCATAAAGGTTCCAATTAACTACTGGACTTAGAAGTAATTGCGGCTTCAGTAATCTAACTTATTTTGTATCAGTCCGTCACATGGCAGAAAATATAGATTTATATAAAACTTAGAGTGAATAGAACTGGTAAATGAAAAGCCGAAATGAGCCAGGGGCTTCCACCCCCCCCCCAAAAAAAATCCCAAGTGACCCCTGTGGACCAGATCTTCAACTGACCTTGAGAAAACAAAGTCCTTGGTTAATCTGGGCTACCTGTGTGGACTTAAGCATTCAAAAGGAAAGTATAACCAGAAATAAATAATCAGTAATGCCTGAGAATTTGTACCTCAGATATAAAACTAGAGATCTTAGTAAATAGACAAGAGAGAGAGAGAGAGAGAGAGAGAGAGAGAGAGAGAGAGAGAGAACCTGCCTTCAATTCTTACTGGCAAGTTCATCTATGCTGTGGCTGCCTCTGTTCTTGGAATTCTTCGAAGACATGAGACACAGGTTTTTAACCCTCCAATATGGACTGAAGATGCATGTCTCTCCAAGAATCCTCCAAACCTTCAATGCCAGATGGGGACTACTGAGATATCTAGCCCACAGACTGAGTGGCTGCTGGGATTTCAGCCTTTTCAGAGTGTGGACTGCCATTGTTGGACTACCCAGGCTGTGTCATGGAGGCCAGTGCAGGGGGATCAGGATAGGACTCATGCTTGCTGGACCTCATTTGGGTGACCATGGGGGGAAGGGACCCCAGTGTGGAGCACGGGTGCATGATGGATGGTTATTTGAGCTTGCCAGGGAGGAGCCTTTAAACACTTCCTTAAGGAAAACATGACATCTTTTTTTTTTTTTATGTGTATGAATGTACTGCCTGCATGTAGATAGGTGCACCTGTGTTGTACAATGCTTAGGAGGTCAAAAGAGGGTGTCGGATTCCCCTGGACCTGGGGTTAAAGATGGTTCTTATCTTCCACGTAGGTGCAGGGAATCGAACCCTGGTCCTCTGCAAGAGCAGTTGGTGCTCTTAACTGCTGAGCCATCTCTCCAGCCCCCAAAACATGACATGTTTTAGCAAAAAGAAAAAGAAAGAAAGAAAGGCCTCCAACTCAGGTGATATGTGTATGTACATTCATATATATTTATGTCTGTATATATTTATGTATGTGTATAAATTGAAGCAAAAATATTTTATTGAAAAAAATCTGTTGTGTGTGAGCCTACAACTTTACGTGAAATACTGTTGTATCCAGAGTAGTTTTGGAATTGCTGAAATAGATCTAGCAAAATAAATGGAACCAAAATCCTGTGGCTCCAACAGTAGCACTATGAGGAGAGAGTCATTGCAGAGGTCAAGAATATCCATACATAAAGCCAGATGTGTTGGTACACAAGTTTAATCCCAGGACTCTGCAGGCAGAGGGAAACAGATGTATGTGAGCGCCAGGCCAGCCTGGTCTACATATGCTAGTCCAGCTGAGGATCCAGTAAGACCATCTACCCAAAGAACCAAAAATTAATGTGAGCAGGGACTGCAGAGATAGCCTAATGGTTAAGAACAGTTCAGAGCGCTGGCTGCTCTAAAGACAGTGCTCACATGGGACAACACATACATAGCCTACTGTAACTTCACCTCCGGGGCACTCCGCACCATGGAAAGGCATTACAAAACAGATTAAGGAAGCAGTTTTGCCAGTGAAGTCTGCATTTCCAAATAATGTGATCTCATCCTATCTAGTCTGAAATACAGTTCATGGTTTTGTTCACTGTGGTTACATAAAAGAGCTGTGCTCCTACAAATTTCTGGAAGATAATGATATACTTACCTATGATGGATGCATAGGGGACAAGGAATCTTTATGATCATATGGGCAATATAGTTAGTTTTGTCATGGTACTCTTGGCAAAGAAAATCCATTTTAGAAAAACCACTGTTACACTTGGGCAAGACTATTTTCTGTTTCTGTACTATATCCGATTTCATTCAGGATTTTTCTGTGGCATGAAAAGATAATTTTATGTAATGCTCAAATTTCATAATGTGCATCGAGTCCAATTTGCATGTTCCAAAGGCAAATTGTATGTGATTAGATCAGGGCTTGAATTTTCCTCCACTTTTTAAGTATCAGATGGCATGGAGTAAATTGCTTTATTTAGAACTTGGCTTTCTAATTTTTGATAGATAATAAAACCTAACATTGTATTATAAAACATTTGTGGATATGAGTATATTTAATATATTCTAAAAGCATATGCTTTTGTACCTTATTATTTTTCTGAAATTTAAAGTTCCTATTAATCTGCTGGCATCAAAAGTCTTTCCTCCCTCCATCTATCCCTTCCCCTCCTCCTCTCTTCCTTCTTTCCTTCCTTGATTCCTTTTTTCCTCCTTATCAACTTCTTTCTTTCATCTTTCCCCTTTCACTTATAGCTTCCTCTGACTCTTTATTCAAAACACACTTACTCTTCACTGAGTGCCTTTCAGGATTTGAACTGGCCACTAAGGTGGATTAGTCACTCTCATACAATGATTTACTGTTCACTGGTGGAAACACTATGGTGAGAGTAGAAATAACTATTGACAATGGAGTTAGAGACCCTGAATTGTAATTTTGTTTGTTACCTATTGGTGACTGGATCACTTTAACTGTATTTATTTCCTTTTGCTTGTATATAATGCCAAGGGTGATATAGCATATAAGCTTTGAGTATAATCGATCTATCTCTGTCTCTCCATCTCTGCTCCCTTTATATTTCTCATTCTTTCTGTACATACACGCCCAAAAACATGTAAATATGACATACTGAACAATGAAAACTGAGATTAAAGTTATAACTTCGCTTTGTTGATAATGATTTTTTACTATAATGTTTTTATTTCCTTCCATCTTCTATGAATAACATAAACTACTTCTTCATGCATGAGTAAAAATAACCATGTTTTCATATGGTCACATGTTTTTTCATAAATTGGCTATATTGAATACTGATTTTGAATTTCCATGCTAGTAATAGCTTTAAGTTTTCTGATAGTTCTTGCATATTTGTAAATTTTATATATCAACAATTACTAAACCTTATGACTGCATTTACTATTATTCCTTGAAAAAAGAGATCCTTATTCTGTGTTGTCTGTGATGTCCAAATAAATAGCTTAAAGAAATACATATTGCACTGAGACTTGGATTCATTGTCGTGTGTGTGTGTGTGTCTATAATATGTGAACTATATTTAAGTGACAGAATGCCATTTGTAGATGTGTAATGGACAAACTTTAAGATACCCCAGAAGTCTGTATTCTAGAATTCCCTTCCTGTACCTATGAGTGAGATTTATGGCCTGGGTCTGTCTAATGGGACATAGGAACATGGATGGGATGTTGTTGCCATGACTATACTACATCACACGAGACACTGCAGGACACTGAGAAAGAAAGCTAACATAAATCCTTCCCTGTACAGAACAGAATTTTGCCAACAATTTAAGAGAGCTTATAAATCACATTTCTCTCAATACCAACTTGAAAACATGCTTTTGGTCAATACATTGCTTGTAACTTTACAGAGAACATCCTATGTTATGACCAGAGTCACGTCTCACACAAACTTTTGAAAGAAAATATGTATTTCCTGTGGACAGTATATAGATCGATTCTGTTTTTAATCTATTCTCCCAGTTTATGTCTTTTGATTGGGGAAATAAGCCAATTAATATTTGAGGTTATTATTGAGAGTTGTATGTTGTTTCTCTTCATCCTACTTTCTGTTTGCAATCTTGGTCTAGATAATGTAAATCCCTTAATAGGCTCTAGAATTCACCCACCACTTATTTTTAGGCTTTGTAATCTTGGTATATGGGTTGAGGATATGTCATCATATTTTAGAGTAATAGAAATTTAGAAAAGGAGAAATTTGAATCCTGAAATATGATATTGAAATGACAAACATTTTGTGTACAGATGATATATCTTAGTATAGGAGATATATATACAGATTGTAGGGAACAACAGTATAGGAACTGAACTGGGACAGGGAACTTACTGAAATAGTAAAGTTCCCCCCAGGACAATAGTCCTTTGCTTTGAAAAAAAAAAAAAACTTTGAAAAGAATCAGACAAAGATACAGGGCAGGGATGGCAGGGTTCATGAACTCAAGTTGGGTGGGGGGCATGGAAGACAGAATGAGTCTAGTGTAGACTGGACTCAGAAATGATGTATGGAATGCACATAACTTCAATAAAAATGTTTAAAAAATCGTATGTGCCAACTTTCAGCACTCTGAAAGCCTCTGCTTCTCCCTACATTTGTAATTCAGCCCTGGCTCTTAAAGTCTTTCAGAACCCATTTGCACAATGATCCCTGAGCTGTGGATGGGTGAGGTTTAATATAGGAGTCCTAAGCAGGGTCAAACACTCTGGAGGATCCATTTCTTCATTGTGGCCATCCGTGTGCATCACACTGTTCTGTTAGGAAGCTTCACTGGTGAGAATGGAGGGATGCACTCACTTACCTCTCTGTCCCTCACGCCTATATTCCATGAGACTTAGGTGTAGATGTGTCACCTAGGAAAGGGCATCTTTCAGATGTATGTTCTCTTTGTCTGACCAGTGGAGGGATTCTTCAGTAGCCTCCAAAGAGAAGCTTCTTTCATGATTGGTGTAGTGCACGCTAGTCTTTAAATACAAGTTTCCATTATTAGTGTATCATAAGAAATTTCATTTTTCTAGAGGTATGGCAGATATAGGGTTTTCTCTAGGATCTGTGTCTTCTCCAGTCATGTATATTTAGCTGAGCTCAGAGTGCCATCATTTAGTTCATTCCCACTGAGAGAGCTTTGCATCCAATTAAGTACTTGTTGATTATCCCACAGATAACAGTGCCAATACTTCACCAATAAAGGTAGTTTGCTCCGCAGGTCATTGTGGTTCTTAGGATTTAAGGCTGGGTTGGACGATTGATTGGTTTTCTCCCTTATGAGCATGCATATTATCTAGCATTATGAGAGCTAAACTTCAGGTAGAAGACTTCCAGGTCAGTTCATACTCCACTGCTCCAAGCCCTGTTTATGAAGTAGGGTCTAGATTTGGGATATACAGATATATGGCTGCCAATGCTGCACAGTATTTCCAGGCAGATGAGGTGTAGCTGGTGCTGATGGAGGAGTCTTGCTTGACTCAAGGAGACCTATATTTGCTTTATTGGTTTAGTGGCCTTTGGTAACACTCTCTGGCATTCCAGAGACCATCTGTATACTTGCAAGTGCGGTCTCCATACATCTTTCCCATGTTTATATCAGGTCTTCAACAGCAGGGCCTTATCGCCTCTCTTCCTGCAGATATCCCAGTTTGGAGGCAAGGAGCCTTTACCTTTTGTGGGGGCTTGGATCCCCTGGCCAACATCTCCTTGGTAGAATAATCCATTGTTGATGTCAGAGCTCCTGTATTAATATATTTTGCTTAAGTGCATAGCTTAAGGAGACTTTAGCATTATATTTGGTTCTGAATAGAGAATAATCCTTTTCACAGTTTCTATGTCCATTAGTCAATTAAAGAAGGCAGTTTTACTGATTTTACAAGAGAATACCTCTATAACAGCTGGCTCCAATCTACAGCTGGAGAACGACCTCATCATCATCATATTTCTCCTTATTCTATGGGGGGGAGTTAAGAAAGTCTCTTGTATTAAAACCTTTGCAGCACCTAGAAGGTAAGCTTCNAAAAAAAAAACTGAAAAACTGGAAGCATTCACATTAAATAAGGAGCCAGACAGGGTTGCCCTGGCTCTCCACTCCTTTTAAAACCCTTGAAAGAACAGTAAGACAAAAGAAGAGAATTAAAGAGTACTAATTGAAAGAGAAGAAGTCAAAGTACCACTATTTGCAGATGATATGATATTATACACAAGAGATACAAAAAGTAAACTACTGTTGGTGGGAAAGGAGACTAGTGCAACCAATATGGAAAGCAGTGTGGGGAACTCTCAAAAAAACTAAAAATGAACCTAATATATGACTCAGTTATACCACTCCTTAGCATATATGCTAAGGAGTGGTATAACTGAGTCGTATATTAGGTATATGGACTCATCATACTGTAATAAAGGACTCATCATACTGTAATGACACCCATACATCCATGTTTGTTGCTGCTCTTAGCAAAATAGCTAAGAAATGGAAACAGCCTAAATGTCTGTCCCTCAGCTAATAAATGGAAAATGAAAATGTGGTACATCCACACAATGGAATACTACTCAGCAGTAATAAAAGCTGAAATTATGAAATTCACAGGTAAATGGATGGAGCTAGAGAGTGTTATTTTAAGTGACATAACACAAAGGTAGAAAAGCAAGCAAAGTATATTCTCCCTCATTTTTGGACAGTAGCACCAATCCCCTATACATTGTATAAACAGGAAATTAGAATCCATCATGGTGGGAGGCATGGCGGCTGGATCTGGAGCAGCAAGCCAAGGGTCACATCTCACAGAGAGCACAGGAAGCAGAGAGAGCAACTGTAGACCACGAGGTTTGTTAAAACTCACTAAGCCTGCCCCCAACAATGCACTTCCTCCAGCACAGCTACACCTTCTAAGACCTCCAAAAACAGCGCCACCAACTGGAGACAAATGTCTGAATACTTATAGCCTATGGGGGACACTCATTCAAACCACCACATTCCACTCCCTGGCCCCCATAGACTCCTGACCAGATAAAATGCAAAATGCATTTAGTCCAACCTTAAAAGTCCTCACAGTCTTTACCAGTCTTAATGCCATTCAAAAGTCCACAGTCCAAAGTCTCCTCTGAGACTCAGGCCAATCTCCCAAACTGTAAGCTCCTGTAAAATCAAAAGACAAATTACATACTCCCAATATACAGTGGAACCAAATACACATTCCCATCCCAAAAGGGAGGAATAGAGGCATAGTGTGGAAATACTGGACCAAAACAAGACCGAAAACTAGCAGGTCAAACTCCCAAGTCCAGTAGTTCCACATGAAACCTCTGGGACTTGACTTCCAAAGGGCTTAGATGGCTCAGCTCTTTCAGCTTTGCTTGCAACATACATCCCTTTCTTAGGCCAGTACCACTCCCTGTATGCAGCTCTCCTTGGCAAATATCTCACAGGTCTGGCATCTTGAATGTCTTCTTGCCAACCAAGTCTCCACTGCCAACCAGGCTTCACATTCACAGCTTCATGCAATGACCTATCAGGGCCTACTTTATGCAGGGACACCCCTGCTGTGCTCTGCCTGACCTTGGCAGCTCTGTGAAACTGTGGAGGAAGAACTGATGACCCCTTCACTCTTGCAAACTTCATGCCTCTAAAGCCAGCACCACGTAAATGAAACTGCTGAGTTTGGCTGCAATTGTGGGATGGACCTTGGCTCATTTCAACCACATTTGTAACTTTTCTCTGTCCTGGACTTGTTGGAGGATTAGCTGGGTGTGGTCTTGCCCTGAAGGTACTGATTCTTTTGTTTACTTGTAAATCTCCGGGCCTCTCCTTAATCACTTTAGTCTCCTTATGAAAGGGAGTCTCTCCTTCACATGCCTTGGCCCCACCTTTAATCTTCCTATTGCAGTTATCAGGTCCAAACTGTACATTCTGCATTTCTTTCTGCCCCATCTGCTCTCCTTCACTGTAGATCTGCACAATATTCACCATTAAAAGCCACGCCACCATTTCTACGTTAGGCTGTCTTGAAATATCCTCCACCGGGGCTGGAGAGATAGCCTAGCGGTTAAGAGCACCGACTGCTCTTGCAGAGGACCTGGGTTCGATCCCCAGCACCCACATGGCGGCTAAGAACCGTCTGTAACTCCAGTTTCAGGAGAACTCCAGTTCCAGGGAAATCTGAGACCCTCTTCTGACCTCCATGGCATTGCATGACACGGGTGCACAAACTTACATGCAGACAGTACATTCATCCACATACAAATTTAAATAAATAAATAAATAAAAATTAAAAAAAAAAGAAAGAAATATCCTCCACCAAAGACATCAGTCAATTGCTTTTCAACTTAGCATCAGGCAAGCATTTGGGCTGCGGGCAAACTGCTGCCAGACTCTTTATCAAAATATCCCGGTTGCTGCCTAAGTCTTTATTTTCCCCTGGAACCACATCTTTTGCAGCCATGCTTTCTTCCAGGCCTCCGCTAGAACGGCCCTTTAAGCTCTGCTTACAGTAGTCAACAGCTTTTCTAGCCCAAAGTTCCAAAGTCTTCCACATTTCTCCAAACATCCATTTGGTCAGGTTCTTCACAGCCAACATCCCACTCTCTGGTACCAAATTACTGTATTAGTCACTTTTCTGTTGCTGTGATAAAGCACCATGACCAAGGAACTTATAAAAGGAAGACTTAATTTGAGCTTACGATTGACAGTTCCAGGGAATTAGAGTCCATTGTGGCAGGAGGCATGGCGACTGGATCTGGAGCAGCAAGCCAAGGGTCACATCTTGCAAAGAGCACAGGAAGCCGAGAGAGCAACTGTAGACCATGAGGCTTGTTAAAACTCACTAAGCCTGCCCTCAACAACACACTTCCTCCAGCATGGCCACACCTTCTAAGACCTCCAAAAACAGTGCCACCAACTGGAGACAAATGTCTGAATACTTACAGCCTATGGGGGACACTCATTCAAACCACCACACCCACTATTGCTGAATTGGGGTTATTCTGAGTTTTATAGTCCTGGAGTAATGTTTTTTTATGAAATTGGGTGCACCAGAATATGGTGCATATATGTTCATGATTGTAAAATCATCTTGACCAAATTTTTCCTTTGATTAGAATGAAGTTATCCTCTATATCTCTTCTGATTAATTTTAATCTTGCATCTGTTTTGTCAGCTATTAGAATTGTAACATATGCTTGCTTCTAAGAGCCATTGGCTTGGAATATGCTTTCCATCTTTTCAGCCTAAAGTAATGCCTAACCTTGAAGTTGAGATAAGTTTCTGGAAGACAACAATAAGATGGATTTTCTTTCTTGAACCACTCTGCCAACCTGTGTTTTTGACTAGAGAGTTGAGGCCATTGATATTTAATGTTATTACTGAAAGGTGTGTACCTGATACTGCTGTTTTCATTTCTTTGTGTTTGAAGCCATATTTTGCATTTCTATTATTATATCATTCTTTGTTTTCTATCTGTAGCTTCTGGGGTATACTCATTCCATTCTTTGGTACTTTGTATTGCTTTAAACATTCTCTGTAGTGCTGGTTTGTTGGAGATGAATTTTTTCATCCTGTTTGCCTTATGAAAAATTTTCCATTCCCCTTACAACATGATAGATAGTTTTGCTGGGTAAAATATTCAAGGCTGGCAACCATGATCATGTAGAACTGTGAATTGGTTGGTACAGTATCTTCTGGCTTTCATAGTTTGCATTGAAAAATCAGCTGTAATTCTGAAGGGTTTTCCTTTATATGTAACTTGTTGGTTTTCTCTGTCAGCTTTCGTTTTCTTCTCTTTTCTCTGTACATTTAATATTTTTACTATGATATGATATGAGAAGTTTCTTCTCCTGTCATGTATAGTTGGTTTTCCATGTGCTTCTTGAATCTCTATATGTTAAGTCCTTCCTTAATTTAGGCAAGTTTTCATTATATTATTTTTAAAACTGTAATATTAATTTAGTTATTGCAAATTTTTATTGAATCTTTGTGTATTTCACCCGGAATATCCTGATCATCACTAAACCCTTTCCTCCATTGGCACCCTCCCACAGCCCTACTGAATTGTAATTCACATCTTCTGTTATCTGTGTCAAAGCCTATCATGCTAAGGTAGTGTCCCCAGACATGCCCTGTTTCATCCACTGGGGTATAATCTCCTGATCCAGAGCCCTTCCCTTTATGAAGTTCAGCTCTTCATCACACAGGAGCAATCAGCTGACAGTAACTATTCAACAATGATTGAGGCTCGTCTCAGTAAATTTTTCCTTTTCAGGGGAGTAGCACATGTATTTGCTTGCTCAGTGGAGGCTAGCACACGTATTGGCATCCCACCTCTTCCCCCAATGCATGGACGCATGAGACGGACCAAGAGGAGAATCCCCGAATATTTAGTTCGTGGATTGTCAGAGAATTTAATGGGTTGTTCCTACAGAGGAAAAGGGAGAAGCCTCCACTTACAGAGTCCCTTGGCCACCTCTCCACATCCATACCATGCCAGGACTATCAGTAGTCCTGCCCACTACTGAGATGGTGGGATCTCAATGAAACACTATGTGTACCATGTGCTCCTGGCTTTTCAAGCTCTTAGTTCCTCCCCATGTAAGCTTTGTGGGAGGGGTTGCTGGATCCATATCTATGATTCTTTTTGAGTTACACCCCAATCTGTCTCTGATGTCTAGGAAAAATCTGTTCAAAAGAAAGTTTAAAATATACCACAGGGCCTGCTGCCCATTTGCACAGATCTATGGGTTTTGTCTTCTTGAATTTGCATGGGTCTTCTGCATGTTGACACCATTGCTGTAGGTTCATATGAGTGAGGTATCAGGAGCCTGTAAGATTTTTTTTCCATATGGTCATGCACCAATTGCCTGGCTCTTACCATCTTTCCATGCCTTATTCCTCAATGGCCCCTGAGTCCTGGATGGGTGGAGTTTAATATAGGAGTACTTTGCAAACACCCAAACTCTCTAGACTCTTATTCTTTAAGGTTTGGCCATTTGTGAACTTTTGCATGAAGGAGCTTCATTGATGAGAATTGAGAGCTGCATTAGTGTTCTCTTTAGGTTATGTGTGCTTGTATGTTCTGTGAGCCTTGAGGGCAGTGTTTCCATCTTAAGTGTGTCCCTTAGTCTTCAAGACAATTAAAATATAATCTCTGAGTATGACAAGTTGCATAATTCTGTGATAGTCTTCCTCTGGTGCAAAAAAGGTTTCTTTGATGAGCAGTGACTGGTCGTATACTTCTCTGGAAATATAAGGATACATATTTTGCAAATAATAAGAAACTATAATTGTCTAGGGTATGTGGCAGCCTAAGTCTTTTCTATAAGCTCTATGCCCTCTACAGCCACATGTATTTGCCTATGTTTACAGTACGACATATGAGTTTCCTATATTTCAGTGACCTTTAAGTCCAATTAGGAGCTGGTGATTATCTCCAAGATTAAAATGCCACTGCTGCACTAATGTAGTTTGTTGTGCCTTCCATTGATGTAATTTTTAGGCCTTAAAACTGGAGTTGTACCACTGATAGATAATCTCCCTTAAATGCTTGCATAGTGGTCTCCAAAGCTAAGAGAGATAGCATTCAGAGATGGTGGCTTAAAGCTCAGTTTCATCTCTATTTCTTCAAATCCTACGTCTAAATATGTCTTGTTTTCTGCAACAGGATTTTATCTTCAACTTTTGGGAGGCAATCAATGGCTATGGAAATAGCCTGTGTAACTTTGGAAATCTCTTGGTTTACCTTGGCCAAAAACTCAGAAGAAGGTTTCTCCTGTCTGGAACTATTTCTTGTTATATGGCTTTAAGCTGTATTTAACGACTCATCTAGATATATTTTACGTGTAATATGTTAGTAAGTTTTTTTCTTATATTTAGAGGGTTCATTAAAAATCTTTGATCTTTACATCATTCAACAATCTTTACTGTATATGAAAACACTGGGGATTTGCTGACTTAGTGTAAAATGTTTTGTGTGGAAGCAAGCATAAAATTTTCAGTTTTGCTCAACTCTAATGTGACATTTGCTATTATGTAACAATAATATAACATAACCCCAATGGAGTTAATGTTTCCTTTGGCATGGAGCTTTAAATGTTTCAAACCTATTATAGTTTTCATATTTTGAAGATATAAGAGTGGAAGTTAATAGGTTTATTATCATTTTTATCTGTTTTCATCTTTTATGCTTTACTTTTTTAAAATAAAATCTCAGACCTATATATTTTAACTGACTTTTCCTGGGTACAAAAGTAGTAACTCATAAAATTGAAAATAGAATTTAACTTAATTGTTCCCTGGAACTGTCCTGTTATACCCTGATGCCTCCCTTCCTAATGTTGACTTTATATCTGTTTCTAAATATGTTTAAAATGAAATTGTCAACTAGATACATCTTTCAAGGCAAATAATTTTTAAGTAAATAATTTGACAACATTTTAAAACATAATTATTTCAAAAAATGGCCTTTCATCTCCCAGGTTAATGACCAAGTATGGGTTTATTTTATAGATGATTAAATTACCAGTCTACCATAGGATAAGCATAGGCAGTAATCTGATAAATTTTAATGCTATTGTACATTAACTTTTTCTGAGATGGAAATGAAGATAAACCTGTCATTTCTTTCAGAAAAATTTATTCATATAGTAGAAGGAAGAAAAATAAAAACACATTGTCTTATGCAATCAAAACCCAACCCTTCACGGGCATTAATCACATCCTCTAGACACAGAAGAGTTCCACAGTGCCCAGTGGAGTTGGAGAGGGTGTTCTGTTTCCTTTCATTGTTCTTCTCTTGGTGAACCATCAAAACTTAATAGATAGAAAACAATGGAATTGGGAAAATCCTTCTGGTTAAGGATATACTGTTTTATGTCCATCTTTAAGAAATGTGCTGGGCTGGAGAGATGGCCTAATGGTTAAGAGCACCGACCACTCTTGTAGAGGACCCGGATTCAGCACCCACATGGTGGCCAGGAACCGTCTGAAACTCCAGTTCCAAGAGAACTCCAGTTCTAGGGGAATCCAACACCCTCTTCTGACTTCCGTGGCATTGCATGACACGGGTGCACAAACTTGCATGCAGATAGTACATTCATACACATACAGAAATAAAATTAATATATAAAAAAAGAAATGTGCTAAGACATATTAAATATATATTTGTGTACATATGTGTGCATGTCTCTGACCGCTGTCCAACCCACTGGTCCACACTAGCTTCCCTGGTGGGGTGGCCTGATTGGCTGCCATCCAACCCACTGGTTACTACTATGCAAGCCTCATGTGCAATTAACAGCCAGTAGTCCCTGTCTGATGGCAGCATTCTGTTCTTACACCCAGAGTGACATCATATTTCAGGGCCTGGTTCAGCCCCATGCCTCATATTCCATAACTTGTCAATGTCTTTGATCCCAAGGTGTCACAGTCTTGCTAATGCACATGCAAATCCTGCCTTAGGCCAGTTTTCAGTGTAAACAGACAAGCAGGTAATTCAGCACAAAAGAACCCACAGGTGGCTTCCTTTTTTCCCTACAGTCTATGGGGTATTTTCTTGATTGTTGAGTCATGGGGGAGGGTCTAGCTCAATGTGGGCATTGCCACCCCTGGGCAGGTGGATATATATATATATATATATATATATATATATATTTTTTTTTATTATTTATTTATTTTTTGTATGTGTATGAATTTGTCTATCGTCTGCATGCAGGTCTGTGCACCCCCC
The DNA here is from genome assembly GCA_009823505.1 of Rhizomys pruinosus. Taxonomy (NCBI): domain Eukaryota; kingdom Metazoa; phylum Chordata; class Mammalia; order Rodentia; family Spalacidae; genus Rhizomys; species Rhizomys pruinosus. The sequence goes on from VZQC01001486.1 coordinate 633,029, forward strand.
CCCCCAAAAAACAAAAAAAAAACCGTGTTCGGCAATGCCGCGGAGGTCAGAGAGCGTCTCGGATTCCCCCTGGAACTGGCTGGAACTGGAGTTCTCCTGGACTTGGAGTTACAGCACGGTTTCTTAGCCGCCATGTGGGTGCTGGGGATCGAACCCGGGTCCTCTGCAAGAGTCGTCGGTGCTCTTTAACCGCTAGGCAATCTCTCAGCCCGTACCAAGCTATATAATGAGTCCTAAGGAAACTACCTTCTAGGTGTCACAAAGTTTT